>JAJJWW010017729.1:0-204382 GCA_023531295.1 Papaver armeniacum | reverse complement strand
AATCCCAGTCGGTTTCGGTTACATTTTATCCTCGTATCTGACAACGTTTTGGTCCGTTAGATATCTGTGAGTGGACGGTTGAAACATAAACGATATGCAATTAAATTGTGAAATCTAAATTCATTCTGGTTCATCTTCTTCTTCTTCTTTCTTCAACCTCCTGTCAAAAGAAAAAAGTACTAATCAAAGGAAAAAACAAAAAAAAAAAATCTTAGAACCCGAGTTTGAAAATCTAAAAACCCTTTCAAAAGCAGAGATTAAGAAGCAAGAGAGAGATTTTTTTGGGTAGAGGTTTCATGGAGAAATCAAATGTCCTGATTGAAAGTTTTAATCATCTCTTAAAAAAACTGATTTTAATGTAATAAAATCGAACCTTGGCAGAAAAACTGTATCTTCGGTATATTTTGAATGGGACATAAATCCAATTTTTTGAAATAAATTTTATGCTTTGGATCTTAATTTGAAGCTCGTTCAGAGTATTTTCACTGATTAAAAGTGTAGTCTACCTTCAAATTAGTGAAATTGGATCCTGATTGAAAGCTCAGTCAGAGTATTTTAGTGATTAGAAGTGTAATTACCTTCAATTTAGTGAAATAAAAAACTGACCTTTTATACTTGTATCTGATTGGAATTAAAATTCCCAAGTGATTTACTGATAAAATTGTAATTTAACTTAATTTTGATGAAATTGATTCCTAATGAGAAGCTAAATCTTAGTATTAGAAATCACTGTGCTGGAGAATCCCAATTGCAAGCTAATTCTTCATTTTTTCTCAGTTCAGTTTATAGCGTGTTTGGTTTAAGACTTCCATTTTTAAGTTGGCGTTATTATGGAAGGTGTCTAGCCTCCAAGTTCTCCTAAGTTAAAAATCCCAACTTTAGGAATTTCCATCTTCAAAGAGGATTCTTATGTGCTCTATTCTGCTGGATGAATTCTGTATATATAGCTGAGAATTCTCGTTGTGTGATGCTAAAAATTCTGTTCTTTCTCTTCAGTGGTAGAGGAGAATAGTTGATTGTGAGTACGATATTGGTAAACTCCAGTAATGGATTCAGAATTTTTAGTTTGGCGTAGCGAGGAGGAGACCTACAGCTAGAGATTTGGCATCTTCTATTCCTAGCCTTGTTCTTCTTGTGAAAGGGATCCGATAATAGTGAAACGCCTCAACAAGAGCTAATAATATTGTATCACTCGTTAATGATTACCTGAAAATGATTCCTACATACAATGTTCATGATATTGAGGATCATATTGATCGAGTCATGTGTCCTGGTACCTAAAGCTTTGGTCTCATTAGTCTTGAAACTCACCAACCCAGTGTTATAAACAAGCAGAGGAATCCATTAAGCTATTTCTTTATCCAGATATTAGATCCATACCTAAATCCATTCGGAACATTGCGCGCTGGTCGTTATGGAGTTTTGTGAATATCTTTATAGTGGACACTTATGGTAATCAATATCCTTTATACTACTCCTGTCGTAAAACTTGGTATCTTTATTGAAATCAATGGGTTTTAGAAATACATCAAAATATATTTATTTGCCAGAACCATCAGATACAATTCGGGAATTTTACCCATCTCGCTAAAGAACTGGCAAGAAGCTTCTGTATTGTGGTTTAAATACATTCAATGAGTTCCTCTACCATGGTGCTCACTTTTAGATTAAGCATTGATAATGAGATAGACTACTAGCTTTTCTCATTTACATGATAAGGGCAATTGAGGATCATGTTAGATCTAAGAGTCAATCACTTCCACTAAATATGTTAGATGATTTTCAACCAACCATGTTATTTGCGTGAAATCGACTTTCCGTATCGTGGTACGATGATTTGAGAACAGAATTCATTCTATGCCTTGGGGAAAATCAAGGAGGATGTTTTGCATGGCAAAGTTTTTAATTATACTCCTGAGGCTCTAGTTATCTATCTGTTTTGAGAGAGTTGAAGAAATTTTCAAATTTATTTGAATTATGAGGAAGATTTTTTTTTCTGAAGTACGAGTACCAATATCAAGTAGATGTACTTGGTCAGATTGTCAAAGAGAAGTGATAACATACTGTGGCTTGAACATAAGGACTCGATTAGCTCCAATTTAAAAGCTATTTGCTTATGAAGATGTTCCTGAGGTGAAATTTGATTTTGAAAAGCAGCATACGATGCTCATTGACAGGTCACAAAATATTGACTGACCATTTAAGCAGCTTTCTTGGAAACTCGCCTCATTGCGAGGGCCTTTCTGGGAGTCTAGAAATGAGGAAGCTGTAGGTTGGGTGTCTTGGGGAGGAAGCCGCGATATGCCAAGAACTATTTGATCCAAAAGGTTCCCTTTCTAGCATGTCCAAGCGACCGTCAAGGTTCTTTTCCAATCCCGTAAGTTTCAACACTATATACTTCTTATTTTTAACTATGTTCATTTGGGATGTGTCTCTAAATATTTAGGAGAAAATAGCTATTCTAAATTATCTACACTTGTTTATGATGTCTGATGATTATTTTGGCAGAAGCTACCAGGATACAACGCACCATAGCTACTTTGAGTTTGCCGGAGTGATTGCTGGGTTTGAGGCATACAATGTGCAAGTAGGCATCTCATTTGATCGAGTGTTTTTCGTAAGTAAATTGGCTGAGGGGTGATTTTGGAAGATATTCGATGCAGATCCAGACATGTATAAGAGCTGCAAAAAATCTTGGAGATGGATGTTGATTTTGTGACTCGATGCAGATGTTTTGGGATTGACATTTGTAAGGGAATTTGAAGAGTTTGATCAAGAGAGTGGTGGAGCTGTGTCCTGAGGTAACAGCATTATCAGACAGCAAAAATAGAGAACAGTACATTGAACTTTATTCAGCACTGCCTGCCAAATCTATCGCTGAAAAACACTCATTTCACCCGGTTTTGGTGATATTCTCTGTGGAACGAGGCTCCTGGAAAATCTTTTTCCAGAGTTTAGAGCTAAAAGATCTTGACTCCAATGCTGCTTGGAAGCGGAAGCTATCTTCAGAACGATTGAAAGCGTGACACTGAATACTATGGATATAAAGAAAACGATGAACAAATGCATGGTTTGGGGAGGTAAATTTACAGCACCATAGTTTTTTCACCTTTTAATTCGATATTTGGTTGCATACCACATTGACATAAATATGCCAGATATTTATTCATGATAGATGTTTAGCATATTAATGTTTTGTGTTTTGTTTACGTTATGTTTAAAAATTAGTCACAAGTAATTGACTCAGGTTGACTCATATACTGTGGTAAATAAATCTTCTAACATATGGAAACTTTTGCAGGTTGTTGAGGGTATGTCCATGGCAGAGACAGGAGCTCTCTTTTCTGACCTCTGTGAAATTCCTTCCTGCAAGGGCTCTAATTTGTCGACTCGTTTAAGTATCTACAAAGTATCAAAATCTGATCAGCACCTGCCCTCATCTCGCACGTGCTTTTACAAATTAGCCCTCCCACAGTACTCATCTTTAGCGTTATGAAGGCGTAATCTTTGATTATCAATCAAGAACATTTAGACTGCAGCTTCGGATTTTCGTAATTTCCTTCATGCATCCGACTTGTATAGTTTGGTTGTAATGTAGTGTGCTGTGCTTTGACGTTTTCCCCATGTCATGATCATAAGTTGGTTCTTATCGGAGCTGTATTTTTGTAATACGTTTTTCATTTGATATATTTATTTATGGTTTGGTTTTAGTCTTATGTAGTGAAACAACCTTAAACTACATTTTTTTAAGAGGGTTCAGCAATGAACGCCTTTGAAGTACAGACTGAATCCATGGTGAGTAACATACTCTTCCAATAAAAGTTTTTCTCTCTCATAACTCTTTGAAATAGTCCACAAATTATTTAAATTTCTTTGACATGAGAAATTTGCAAAAATGAAAAGAAATAACTAAAGATTTAATACTTCTAATAGGAAGAAAATTCTCCCATCTGACTAGAATGTTGTCAGATATGATAAGATGTAGATCCGCCGATACTACTTATAATTGACATAATCTCGACATTTTAATGGCTTATTTTCTACCAAACCTAACGGGCAATGAATTCAGGCTAATTTTTGATGATATGTTCTTCTTATAAGCCTCTACACTCCCACCAAAAATGATCATTTTGAGATGTATAAGACCACCATCTACTATTTTGGAATATCAAACCGCTGAAGATTGTCTATTAAAATTAAATATGTGGATGGGTAGTTTCGTATTTCCTAATTTCTTCTCATTTTTAGTAGAATGTAGTTTTATACGAGGAACATGTCGGCTAATATTAGTTTTAAAATCATTGCTGGGTTGGTTTGGTATGTAAATGACAACCATGTCAACGGATTATGTCATTATAACCATGTCAACGGATCCTTCCCCATGATAGATTGAACCACACAACTTCCGCATCAGCAACAAGGTGAACTTTATTAATCTTCCGAGCTTTAGCCCAACTCAGCCCTTCTAGAATTGCCATGCATTCTCCAACTTTTCCCTTCTAGAATTGTCATGCATTCTCCAACTTCTGAATCAATTACTCCGTCTGCATCCGATCCTTTGACTCCAAAGATAGTTCCCCGTACACAGTACTAAAGAACCATACCAAAGGCTAACAAGAGTTAGGTGGAGTGATTGAAAGAAACATCAACATATATTTTATCAATATTCAGAGATTGTTGCATCTCAACAGCAATTAGAGGTTGAACTGATATATCGCATCGTGTACGAAGATAGAAATTTTGGCAGAAATCTTTATTCTAGAGACAATGGACAAAGGATTAATAGCTTTATTCTGGAAAACACATTCACATCTTTCCTTCCAGATGATCCAACAGCCCACCATTAGAGTTAGCTTCCCGTTACTTTGCTCATCTGCTCCATTTGTATTCTGAGTGCTGAACCAAGATATAATACATTCTTTTATACTACCACAGTTATTTGCAACCTGAACACCTCCAAACCAATTTAGCATGCATACAGCTGAGCCTACTTCGCCGTAAAGCAAGATAAGCACCGCTTGGAGGCCACAAAAATGAAAGGGGCCACAATTTTTTTATTTCTCTTAACACTAACAAAATGGTATCACGATATATCTAGGAAATGATGTTATGCAAGAAAGATATGGCTACACATGGCCACAGGTGTCATGTCCATACTTGAGCACCCATGGGATCCGTACATGCACCTTTGAGATAATCAGTTGTGCATGATTTATCTATTTTCCTATACGTATACATACTTTATCTTTCTTATTGTGGCCATATACGTGTACATGGTATCTGCGTATTCCCCACTTGGTATTTTGTTCATCATATATTTTACACACAATATCATATTACACTTTGAAAATCTACACGTTTATGAAACATGTATAAAAGATCTCACATTTCCTATTATCTGCTATTAAAAACCAAAGGATGATCTGATTTTAGGTGTTAGTGGTGATTTTACTATTATCACATGTTCCTTAATCCTTACTAAATCTCCACTAACAGTCTACAAATGGAACTAATTTAAAAGCTAATAACGGATTTTTTTTTTTTCCTAGTTATCGTTGCTAAATTTTATTCAGTCATATAGAAAACCGTATTATGAGGCCACAAATTATTTTTTTTGCTTGAGGCCACCAAAATGATAGGACCGGGCCTGCATGCATACACTGTATAAGCAGATGAAAGAGAGTTTCTTTTGAATGATTGCAACTGCTGCACCAGTATCGATATCACCATTGAAACGAGAAGTCATGTCTTTAGTTTGAGCAATTTCTTTAAGGCATTTTCATATGAAGAGTTTTACTCTGTGTGGAAGTTTCATTTTCCATAGAGATTTCCATACCAACTTGGGAACTGTATTAAGAGATTCTTGATGCTGAAATCTGCTCTCTGTAAGTTTATTATAGGCACTCTTAACTATGAGCAAGCCATCTCTTGTTGGTTTCCATCTGACTTGATCTTCTTCATTTATATTGAGTTGCATTCTGGTACTTTTCTCCACTACTTCAGCTGCAAAAAGAGTTTGTAGAAGGCTGATGTTCCATTCTGAAGTATGGTGATTGATAAGTTCTGAGACATACACATAGTTTGAATGACTGGGACATAAGGGAACATGCTTGTAATCCAGTAATCCATCCAAATACGAGTCTTCTTGCCATTATCAACTTCCAAACAAGTATTTTGTTGAAGATATTTTAGGCCAACTTCAACTCGTTACTCTTATTTTTTTCTATGTGAAGAAATTCTTCATTCTTGAAATATTTAGCTTTGAGGAATTTAACACACATAAGATCAGATTGCTTGCAGATTCTCCAAGCCATTTTCATAAGTAGAGCATGATTCAACATCTCTAAATATCTAAAATCTAGGCCACCTACCTCTTTTGGAATGCATAAATTAGTCCAAGAGACTGGATTATTCTCCATGCTTGACTTATAAGGCCTCTTCCTATGCACATGCCAAAACATGATATTTGGCATATATGCACCCACTATGGGTATGCCAAACTGCCAAACTCATATGCCAATATGTTATTTCTGGCATATAGGCATACACGACAGAGTTTCCAGCGAGCGATAGAGTCTTCGTCGCTCGACGGTCAAACAATCGCTCGTTAGTCTTCAAATCGCCAGCGGCAGTCAAGCTATCGCTCGCTAGTTTGATAATCGCTTATCAGATCTTCATCTAACGGCTACAATTTCATCCCTCTATAAATACCTAATTTCAATCTTAGTTGTCAAGTCCTAAAATTTCTTAGTTGTCCACTTATTTGTCAAGTTATTTTCACTCTAATTAAAATTCAAGATTGGATTACGAATAAAATTCAAACTTCAAATTCAAATTTCTTAATAGTCATTTTTACAAGACAAAAAAAACTAGACAATATAAGACAAAAAACTAGACTTTAAAAATAAAAATTTGGGACAATGTTCTTCATCTTGTTAATCTTCTTCATTTCACCAAATTTCCAATCAATGCGCTCATAAACGGAGTCCCCTTTGTTTATCTTCTTCTTTGGCTTCAAATTTGTTTTGCCTTGATTTTCCTCGCCTTTAACCTTTCTTGGCCTTCTCTTAGTTGCGGTTTTGACTTGGTTGATATCCAAAACTTGGAGATTTCTTTGCTTCTTACTTATTTCTTTAAATCTATCACATATCTTCTCAACGGCACCTTCAAGTACTACTCCAGAAAAATCAAGTTGTGTTGCCTAATCAAGTTGGCTTAATTATGCCATTTGGAGAAAATAGAAGAAATAAATTAGATTGAGAAAAGAGAATAATAGATTGAGAAGAAGAGAAATTTTTTGTGTAAAAAATTTGGGGTAAGTGTTGAGTTTGAAAGTTACCTATTTATAGCGATGAAGAAATAGTCGTTGGCGCTAGAGTGAATACCGCTGTCGATATTATGAATAACGCCAGCGATAAAGTGAATTTCGACAACGATATTCACTTTATCGCTCGCTAGGAATTCGATCGCTCAGCGGTTTCCCCATAGTGGCGCAAATGGTTTGGCATGCCACCTGGCATGCCAAACACCATTTTTTTGGCATGTGCATAGGAATAGGCCTAACCCCCAAAAAAAAAAAAAAAAACTTCCTTTGCAAAGTATCTAGCTTTTGTATTAAACTTTTAGGAATCTTGAAGGTACTCATTTGATACATGAGAACTGCATTCAACACAGCTTTAACCATTGTACCTCTACCTGCTTGACACATATTCTCACCTTGCCAATTTGCAAGTCGATCTCTTTTCAAAAGCACACTTAATATCTTCAAATGATTGAACTTTAGACTTACCAATTAAAAGAGGAGATCCAAGATATTTCTCCTTATTATTCATATTTTTTACTCCAAGAATGTGACTAAGAGAGTCACAAAAAGAGGGATCCAAGTTATTACTAAATAAGATGGATGATTTGTCAAGATTAATGACCTGACCAGTTGTGAGCTAATATTTCTCCTTATTATTCATATTTTTTTACTCCAAGAATGTGACCAAGAGAGTCACAAAAAGAGGGATCCAAGTTATTACTAAATAAGATGGATGATTTGTCAAGATTAATGACCTGACCAGTTGTGAGCTAAAGTCTTCAAAAATGCAAGAAGATTAACCACCTTTGGTTAAATTAATTAGTATGAGTAAAGATAAGAAGATTAATAGGAGGCACCTCTAGATGCTTTAATACATGGAACCTCTTTAGAGTGATGAGTTGCAGTGAGTGTTTTTGAAAACCATTCCATGGCCGATATATATATATATATATATATATATATATATATATATATATAGGGACGTAGGGGATATCCTTGTCTAATACCTCTTGATGGGTTAAAATATGATCAAGGTGAGCCATTGAGAAGAACAAATAAAGTTGTAGTGCTGATACATTGATGAATAAGATCCGTCCATTCCTCACAAAAACCAAAACTCCTCATCACCTTTATAATGAAACACCACTCTAGCCTATCAAAGTCTTTAGACATATCAACCTTGAGAGCTAACCAACCACTTTCACCTTCTTTCTTCTTCATAGAATGAATAAGTTCATGAGCAATAATGGTATTATCATTTATTAATCTTCCAGATTCATAAGCAGCTTGATACGGAGATACAATTATATCCATTAATGGCTTCATCCTAGAGACCAAGATTTTGGAGACAATATTATATGAAGTATTACATAAACTGATTGGTCCAAATTCAGCTGTTGTTGACTTTCTTGTCTTAGGTATAAGAGAGATATAAGTCTTGTTGAGAGATTTAAGAATGTGCTTGGAAGTGGGAAAACCTTTTAACCATATCACAAATATCTTCACTCACAATACTCCATTGAGATTTATAGAAACCTTCTTGGAAGCCTTCAGGACCAGGAGCTGACCAATTTTCCATGCTTTTAAGAGCATTGGAAATTTCTTCATTAGTAGGGGTAGCCACAAGAGAACAATTATCTTCTTCAGTGATAATATAAGGGAGATTACAGTAGAATCTTTCTTCAATCTGAGGATGAGAAAAAGTACTTATATCTTGAAAATTATCAGTTAAGAGTTTGGCAACCCGATCTCTAGAGTGAACCCAATTTCCATTTTGATATTTAAGAGAATCAATGTTGTTTCTAGTTCTTTTCCTCTTGGTGATGGTATGGAAATATTTGGAGTTATTATCCATATGATTAAGGAAGTTATCTCTTGACTTCTGCTTATTGAATTCATGTTGGATATGATGCCATTTTTGAAGTTCCTCATTAATTTCAAAGCCTTAGAAGTATTCTCTTGAGAGAAGGGTTTAGCCTGGATATTTGAGAGTTGTTGTTGCAGTGTTTCCACCTTGAGATTGATGTCACCAAAGTGTTCTTTGTTCCATTTAGATAAAGAAATTCTTGTAAATTACGTTGTTTTAGTTAGCTTGAAAGCAACTGATCCTTTAAAATGTTTACTCCATGCCTTAGCTATCTCTACAATATATCTTTTATCTTTCAACCATGTTTGAAAGAACTTAAAAGGTTTCCAAAGCTTTGTGAAAAGACGAGGGTACCCAAATACACCACAATCTTTTATTTTGATCACAACCTATACAAGACCCACTGTGTATAAACCTCTTGGAGATACAATCACTCAAGGAATATTTCAACACAGTGTCCACTTGATATAGGGTTAATCCGAACTGGCCTAACTCGTGAATTAAATATCAAAGGCAAGTGGAGAAAACCAATACACTTCGTGTGATTGTCTATGTATATGGAATCGAGACAATACAACAACAAAATGATCACTTGATAAAAGGTACGGAAATAACCGAAACCAATGGGATCAATATCAACTGCCCTGTTAACGTACAAAGTGCAATTTACTTAAATTATAATAAAACAATTATAATGCGGAAATTAAAAGTAAATGGCACAACAAGATTTTGTTAACGAGGAAACCGCAAATGCAGAAAAACCCTGGGACCTTGTCCAAAATTGAATACTCTCAGGATTAAGCCGCTATACAAAATCTAAACCAACTTCGTATAGTTGAGACCAAGCAACGAAACCTATAGTTCACCTAGTTCTGTCTGTATCTCTGCGCCTCCAACTTTTTAAGATTTTGCAATCAATACTTTGAATCACAAAGAATGTATTGACGCCGATCTACTCAACTAATCAATCAAATCTATCAAAAAGATCTACTGATTATAGTTAGATCCTTTTCCAGCCAAAACAAGTTTTGTGCACACCAAAGATTATGAACCCAAATATCTTCTTTGTCTTCAAATCTTCTTAGATCTTCAAAAAACGCCTGCACACAACAACTTTAATCTCTTGTGACCAATCACGTACAGAACGGAGTTTGTTAACAATGGATTATCACAAGACGTCTTTAGACCTACAAACAGTCTAAAGATCCTTGTCGAAACTTCGATCTAGTTTGAGTGAATCTTATATCAGAAGAGAAGATTCTCAAGCATAAACAAACTAGGTGCAATCAAAGTTCAACCACCGTTAGTCAATCAAATCAATCGAAAACATAAGATAAACCGCAATTATCTAGTTTCCCACCAACGGTACTAATATAGCTTCTCAATCCCAAAGAAGACTTTAAACTGACGGCGGTAAGAGATTTCGCCTAATTAGGTTACTCTCCAAATAGGCGGCTTCACCAGTAACAACACAACTGAGGAAGTTTGCTGTCACTAAGGATTAGTTTGCTAGAAATGCGAACTTCAAGTATTTATAGACAAGGAAGTTTGGACACCAAGGAATTGCAAAACCGAAAATATTCTCAAGATATGTAGTATATTCCAAATTCGGTTTCCATAATTCCTGGAAATGCTCTGTCCAAAATATTGACCAAAAATCTCTTTGGAAAATCTCCAACTAGTAAATGCACATTACTAATTCTCATTTTCCTGAAATAAAATTAAAAACCTTAAATAAAAGATTTATCCTGGGATTTTCTTCCTTTAGCTATTAAGGAATAACTTTGAACAATTAAAGATAAGCGTTACTGCACATGTTCAAAGTATGTCGACATCCTTACTTTGTAAGTCCTCTTTCATACTTACAATCTTGAAACCGATTTTCCACACTTTTATTCAAGTTTAGAATTTGTTCATTTGACTTCAAGAACTATGTGATTGATCAAGAACACTCAATCACCAATCATGGGTTTAACGGTTCTACCAAAACAAGTTTCGGTTCTACCTCCATGTGAGTATTGTGCATAGTCACACTAGATTTCCAAAAAATCGGTTGACTAGGTACTAGGATAGGTTCCCCACATATGTATAGTATCTAACTTGAATGTGTTGCACATGTCCATAGGATCGGTTCCCATTTGCCTAAAAACCTGTTGCACATGTCCATAGTATCGGTTCCCCTTTCTGCTAAAACATGTTGCACCTCATACAAGTATTGATTCCCCTTTGTGATAGGTTGCACCTCTTACTAGGATCGGTTCCCCTTTACCCAGAGTCGGTCTTACCAATAACACAAAATCGATCATACCATCTCAGGCGATTACTTAAGATCGGTTTCACTAATAAAAGTCATACCAATACAAAAGTCATGCATTTGTGAATAGTTTTACCAAGAACACAAACAAGTCATGAGCGGTTATACTAATCACACATATTGGTATTTCAAAAGATATGCAATGAATAACAATACCAATAATGCCTGGCGATTTCCTTTTCGATTCACAAAACAAGTTCATGAATTTACTTCCTTAAAACACATGTAAAACATTGTTTCCTTGAATGAAATTCTCACTTCATACCCATACATAATCACAATAGCATTTAAACGATTATGTCGATGTCTTATCTACAAAGTTTATTGGTTAAGCAATAAACCCCGTATTGTATTCCTTAATACTATGTCTAACTAGAGTGTTCATGCTTCTCGAGCTTTTTTTTTCAATATGCACGACTTGAAAGATACGTTAGGGAATGAAACAGTTCAAGTCAAATATCACTAACCTCAAGTGGAAGGATGATGTTGTCGTTGTAGCTTCTAACTTCTTCACTTCTTCAAGTCTTCGCAATACTTGTAATGTCTCATATAATAATACTTTCAAGCTAACCTATATGAAGTTGACTCTAGTACATAATCAAGATAACTCTTTAAATGAGTTTTGATTCACTAAAATATGACAACCAAACTTGACATACCAACGCTTGGTGGGTACAACCAAGCTATGCTCTAACAATCTCCCCCTTTGTCAATTTTAGTGACAAAACTCTTACATCATATGGATAAACAAATTACAAGAATTCATTACACATACACTTGATTCCCGAATTCAACAACACAATAACCTGTATTACATTCAATCCTTAAATGTCGTTGTTGACATGATAATAACAAAGATAATATTCCCCCTAAAGGTGAGATAGGTATATTTTCAATCCGCACGTCTTTGTTATTCGTATCATATGATATGCTACTCCCCCTTAGTCTATGCTTTTACTCTTTCGTTAGATAAACGTTTGCGCACCAATGTCCTTTTTATTAGTGATACCAATCAATATAAATCAATGCCAGCATCACTTGTTTACTCCATATATTTCTCCCCCTTTTTGTCACAAAATGACAAAGAAACGAAAAAATAAAGGACAAAGCTAAAAGGATCTTACAAATCTCAAAATAGACTTGCAACTTATAGAGTTAAGCAAGAGGGTTCCAGACACCATTTTTGATAACCAATATCAAAACCGAAACTACAAAGTAATTTTGTTTTGATATGTTACCAAGGAAATAATTTCCCGAAGAAATTTTCCAAATTAGTTTAGAAAACCAAAAAATCAACTAAGCACCTTAGTTCCTTTGCTAAACCGATTGTACAAATACAATCTCTTTATTCGATAAGACCAAAATAAAGATAACTCTATTTTTCTCATCAGGTTCTAATGATCCATATAACTTAGACCTTTAACTTTTAAACAAGACAAATACTAGGTTAGTTAACTAGCATTTCTTGTTAAGGCATTCGATTAGACTTGAATAACCGAAACCTCCACTTTGATAAGTCTAACTAAGATCAGAATTAACTTAGTTTCTCTTATCCGAAATCGAATTGGACTAAGCAATTCATCCCGTAAACCTTTTCTTTCGTTAATCCATAAAAAATTCATACAAACCAAATAAATCAACTTGCATAATTATTCATCTCAACCGAAAGCGATTGAAACAACATAGACATTAAAGCACCGCAATTGCACCGAAATTTTGTAAGCCTAAATGATTGATACCACACAATAAAGCAAGATAACAATAGTTTTTCTTAACCAGAACCAACTGAATCACACACATATCCATACACAAATAATGGAATAAAACATCAATTGTACTGAAATTTTGTTAACCAAAAGTAATAAATATACGCAATTAAAATCAGGTTTTTCTTAAACAGGAAAACAATTAACTAACAAGATTGTTACCTCAAATTTCGCATCCTCTTCTCCAATATGTTTGCAACTTCGTCCAGGGAGTATTGATATCGAAATATCATTATGTTTTCATCCTTATGCAAAACAAAAGAATAACAACAACCAACCTTTACCAGAGAAAGGTTGAAAACCGGTTTTTAACTATTGCAAGCAAAAGTTGAAAACCCTCGAAACACATATGCTTTTATGTTAAACCAAAACTGATTCACATATTGTTTCTATCAGAAGCCCTCGTGATCCTTTGATAAAGCCTACCAACATGGGATAGAACTTAATCCTGTTAAATCATAAAGTCACCCAAACCATAAGGGTTCACAACATTATGAGATCGAATATCAAGGTTGTAAAACCGAAATCAAACATCCCATAAACACACATAGCAATAAGATAAAGCATTCAAGCACAGGCTATGTAAATCATAAACTATCACAAGAAAAATTATAAATCAAATAATTTTATTCATAATAGACCAAATACAATCATTGAAAGAAATCAAAAATTGATGTCTATTTTCCTGGATTAAGTATTACAACATATAACTTAATCTCTAGTGGTGCTCTTGTTGTTCACTGAGGTTTCTTCAGTGTTCAAACTTTTAAAGCATGTCTCAAGGGACTTGTGGTAGGCTTGGAAAAGATGCCTACAATTGTAAACTCCAAGTGCACAGTGTCGACAAGCAACACAGGGCAAGCACAGGTCGATCCACAGAGACTTGGAGGGTGTAACGTTGAAGCTTATGGTCTTACTAAACTGATTCTTAATGAGAAGTAACACAAATGTGGTTTTTTGGTGTCTATACGACAAGATATGGCAGTGATTGTGAAGTAAAATGCAACAACGAGGTTGTAAACAAAGGCTAGAGAGTTACTAGGGTGATTGAATTCACCTCATAATCCTATGCTAAGGCAGTACAAATTCAAGTTATGTTCTTATTCCTTCCCAAGGAAGATTCTAAAGAATGAGTTATCAACTAATCTCACTAATTCCCCCTAGTATCAACTGTCTTCTTACGGTACAATTGATCACAGGTTCCTTGGTCAATTTGCTAAGCATCATTCCTATCTTATTAAGCACATATCTTCTTCCATGGAATTCTCAAATGGAGAATTTATTAACCACTATCACTAATTCTCCCCTAGTATTGGCTGTCTTCTTACAGTACAACCAATCACAGGCTAATTTGATCAACTAGCTAACTCTTACTCCTATCTCAATTAAGCACAGCAAGAACAACAACATGAATATGAATTAATCTCAACATATTATTAAGGGTTTCATCTACACCCTAGCAAAGTTGTTTAGAACATAATACAAGATGAAATTAAACCTAATTTACTACTGCAAGTTGCACCGGCTACTCCGGGCTTAAGTTTTACAGACGCTGCCTCTTCTCTCTTTATACCAAAAATCTCTCCATTCTACTTCAATTCAAAGATTAGATGAAGACCCACTCACCAAAACATCCTGAATTGGTTGTCCCCTCTGCTAATTCGGCTCTGCAACTCCATTAAATTGGTGTTGGGTAAACCCTAACTTTATCTATCTCAAACCTAGCTTCTAGGGTTTATGAGAAGAAGCTATGAAGGAGATAGCTAAGAGCTAGGCGGCGTTGAGGGTGGGCATCTTCTTTGTTGTTGTCGGGAGAAGCAGATGTCGCTGGCTCTGATAATGGTCGGGGGAGAAAGAGAGGGCTCTGGTTTTGTCGGGAGAAGAAAGAAGAAGAAGAAGAAGAGGATTTGGTGGTTTGGTCGATGGGTGAAGGGAACAGGCGGCTAGGGTGTTAGGCGGGAGCTTCGGATGTTGATGCATCGAGTGAAGAAGCCGTTGGATGCAGCTACTTGATTCAATCTTAACGGTTCATGATGGAGCGGGCTTGGATTCGGGTTATGGGTCGGATCTTGGATAGCTCAAGCCCATATCTTTGTAAACGGGTTGCTACTTGTCAGGTTGCAACTGATGCGCAAGCGGGTGGCAACTTCTCTTCCATAGTCGCTAGTCTCCAACTTTCTTCTCTTTTGGCTCCTCAATTCATCAAAGCTTTATTTACTACCTAAAAATACAAAATTAATTAGTACAAGTATTTATTCTTGAAAACAAAGAAAATACATAATTTGGGATAATATATGACTTTAAAGCGCAAAAGATGAGTTAAATGCCAATAAAAAGGTGTAGAAATATGCAATATTTGGCACTCATCAAATACCCCAAAACCTGAATTTTACTTGTCCTCAAGTGAAACAGAAATTAAGAAATCCTAACTATACCACTGTCGCTGGTCTCTCGAATGCATTTAGCGTATGCACTAAGCCTTTAAACCCCTAGGTGTCCCTAGTGGACGAGTTGTAGTCTCGTGAGGGTTTACCAGAGGTGTACCCACAAAACCTTCTCCAACTTCAGAGCGTAAAAGAGTCTCAAGCATCCAAGGAGCTATGAGGACATAGAGTTTCTGCATGCTAGTAACACGAAGTTAGAACTATCAAAGAACGCATTCTCATCCTTACGAGTTGAGCGAGAAATAACCATACCATATGAAAGAATTCGGATTCTAGAGTGATCACAAGCCTCAACTTCTGCCTCACCAATAGGGTTTTATGATAATTGCACTCAAAAAGACCGCTTTTTTAGTTTCTCATGTGTGCAAGCAGGAATAAAGAGAGAAATCATGCACACGTTGAAGGTGAGAAGGATAACCTTCCGAAATAATTTCTGGAGACTCCATAGAATTGTGGACAAAAAGAATCTTTTTCTGATGATCTCTAAGAAAGGAAATCAACCATTAGCAAGGATGGGAGTACTCACTTACCTTCACATCCGATCGGCAATTAACACCACTCTCACATCATCCATAGAAATATCTTCAATCTTCGGTCTTCGGTCTTCAACTGTTGATGATGAACTTCTGAACTTCGCAAAAACTTGACAATTTGTAACTTTTCTCTTCAATTTCCTTGTTGCTTGGAATTTTCTTCTTGAATTCTTCTTCTTTACCATGGTGGTATCAAAACTAGACTAGGAAAATAAACTACAATTTTTTTATTTTATTTTTTTTTATATTTTTTTTTTTTGAATTATGAAATGAAAATAACAACAAAAACAATGAAACTACTAACTCCATGGATGAAGGACTTCATCACTCAATTCTTCACAACTTGTATTGTCTTGATTTTATAAACTTCACTAATTCTCATCTTATTTTCTTTTCTTTGAATTGTTGCATGTAAACCTTGGACTATTTCAACTTTTCTTCAAATATTCTGATGTTGCTCTGCTCGCTGACGATGATGTGTTTCTATGGATCTGTTGATGTTGTTAAGAGAGAGAGAGAGTGATGCTAACTGCAAATCGAACTACAAGAAGGAGTTTTCATCTTTAAGCTTCATCCTCATGATTGACAAAATTAGCACTCAAGAGATCAAAAATAGTGCTGAAAGTGGTGCGAAGTTGGGTAGCTCACCATTCCTACCCGGAATTGACGTACGGTGACACACACTCTAAAAGATTTTCTAGAAAGTCACAAAATTGAAGGTCGGTGCCTCGCTTGATGTAAAAATGGGTAGTCTCCACTATGGGTGATCACAATTCTACTACCAAATATCTTTGCGGCACCTAATTCGCCCTCCCAAGCATGGTTAAATCCAACTTTAACGCTCTAATCAACTAAGAAACCCGATTGTGTTCTCCAAGACTTCCAATTTCGGTTATTTCGGTCGGACTCTCTATGTAAACATAGCTAGAAGCATGCTAGTGACTCTAAGATCTCTAAAAGTTGGAGGTTTTTATGTACATATTTACAAAGAGTTTTGAAAGTTTTTTTTTTTTTTTTTTTTTAAAACAAAAGACTAAAAACTCTATATGCAAAACACACCCCAAACCTAAATCTAACATTGTCCTCAATGTTTCAACAGATGATAAGAATTTAAAAAGAAACATACCATGAGAACTATGCTGATAAGAGAAAAGGGAAGAGATTACCGGTATGTCGGCAAAAGCAAGATTAGAGCTTCATTAGTCAAGGCTAGAATCCAACATTCTCAGCTGAGATCATATTGGATTAGCACAATATGTACCAAAGAAGACTCAACCGATTCAAGATAGAAGATGTAACATTACCTACTGGATTATATACAAGAAAAATTCACAATACACCAACAATCTAAAGAGTTGAGGATCAACCCAAAAGATGATATGCGAAAACATCAACACCTTACACATATATAACATGAGAGTGCAAGTAAGACTCGCATATGTGAACAAGTTACCCCAAACCTAAACTTGTCAATGAGATGTGTTTTTGAGCACAAAATCTTGCAATTTTAGAGGTATATCATGCACAAGGTCTAATTCAAAATGAGTTTTGATAAGAACACGCGGATATACACATTTCAATTGTGGCTCTTCAAGGGTATTATATTTAGCAGAAAAGTAGTCCAAAAGGACTTGAGAAGCACACAGCTCCAGGCCTAGATTAGGTACTCTTAGCATAGTTGGTTTAAAACTTTTGTCACAAGCAAAATCTAGGTTGGGTGCAATACCATCAGAGTATGACTTAGGCAGAGAATCAGATGCGTCTAAGTTGTGTTCATGTTTAGGTTCAAAAATGTCACAACGCAGTTCAGTTTTTCCCAAGTCAGAAACAAGAATAGCAGTGTCATACTCACAGTCATTGAACAAATTAGCCAGTCCCAACTGAGAATCATCATCAAAAATTTCAATCTCATGCATAAACATACCAGGAGAAACATTATGTTGTGACCTACGCGCAGGAATTAGACATATCAAAGTTATTTTCATGCATAAAATTATTGATGTCTACAGAAAATTCAGCCTTCCCTAAGTCACAAACAAGTTGTGTAGCATGATCACTTTCAATGAACAATTGTTCAAACCCCAATTCAAAATCAGCATCACATGTATTTATAGATTGAACATTAGAAGAAGCATCATTCATAAGGGTCGCAGCAGAGAAGCCTAATGTCTCTGAACCCAAAGGTTCCACCATATTTTCAGAATACACATGCTCTTCTAAAACATCATCATCTGAGTAATATGCATACTCATCCCTATTAACAGCTTTGGTGTTTTTAGTCAACTCATTTTCCTCTAGGTGAGGTTCATATTCAGTATCAGTTACATGAGTAGGACCAGACACACAATTTTCAAAATTTACTTCATTAGGGCTGATAAACATTTCATTTTGAAATTTCCCCCTTCCTTCATTTTGTAAATGAATCAGATTCATCCTTAAGATCATATTAAGTTGTTCAATGGAAGGGGAGTATTCACTAGTGGGTATGCACATTTCATATGGATATTCAGTACATGGTTGTACATGAGATTCACTATCGAATGGGCATTCAGATGTGTTGCTATATGGATGATCATGCAATGCTTTCAATTCAAATCTAGCATTATTTTGCTCAATGAGTTTGATATTCTCCATCACAGATTGCATACAAGAGTTCATTGGAGTACAAAATTGTTCAACCTCCCCTGGCGGTGGATGATACATGTGCGAATAATAACTAGGGTATGTGTATTCAGGCTCAGGACCTTGAGAAGGTTCATAATAATAATCCCTAAAATTATTAACATCATGGTATGTGGGGGGGTTCATAATGTGAAGCATGCCCGTAAGCAAGTTCTCTAATTGATTTTTGCGATGATTTCTCATCCCTAACCCCATTCCAAAATCCAGACATGCCAGGAAATCAATTTGAACTCAAAAAGAAACAATCATAGCATAGCACACATCAAGCATGTTATAACACTCAAACAGCCAACGATTTCTCAAAACAGGGAAGCTAAGATCATATGAATCAAAAGATAGTTTTCAGAATTGTGCATATAGATTCAAAATGTTGCACTGATCAGTCAAGGTGCAATTGCACAACTCAGAAGGTAGCAACTGGTCGGGGCTATGTATGCAGACTCAGTATGTTTCAGAATTCAAATAGCGCAGAGAACACAACAGATTCAGCAGGTGACATGCTCTCAAATATCACAGAATCATACCTGTGTACACAGATTGAAAATGTTATACTACTTAGACAAGTAGTATTGCACAGAGCACAGAAAAGCTTAAGATTTCAGCAAGCAACGATTTTATTCAAGTGTCACAGAATCAAGCAAAAATTCCAGGATGTTGCGATTGAGCAATACTCAGCAAGGTAGCTAGTTTATCATGCATTCATGCCAATAAGTTTAAGAACATCACTCAACATGTTATGGGTGTCGGACAACCAAGCAATTCACAAGGTCATGTTCATGGCATGGTGAAACAACAATTCAGCTAGCAAATAAGTCACTCAATCAGTTCAGAATTATGCACAACATAGCTATATGTTGCAGGTTGTTATGCACAGCAACTAGTTCAGCAAGCAAAAATTCTATTCGGTTTTCACATATTATGCAAAGGTACCACAGGTGCACAAATTCAAGATATTGCAGGGGTTGGGTGACTAGCTTGGCAGGTGATCATGGCTCAACAGGTTATCAACAGGTCTGGCAAACCTGAAATTTCACAGATCATGCACAAGTATGTTACTCGACTAGCGCAGCAACATGCACACAGATACCATATGCTCAGCAAGCACTCATTCAGTTATGAGAGAAGCATACACATTGAGATGACAATCTCAGCAGGTAAAAATTGTCACTCAGATGTCACAGGATTATGCCAATATAGATATTCTAGTTTAGTGAGAGATGTTCCGCAGTCACGACAAAGATTTAGGGCAGAATTCGAGTTTGAGAATACAATACCGCCAGTATAAAACTGGGTTTAGGCACGATAAACAGGTTCTGCTCTTTTTACTCCTTTCTGACTTTCACAACAGAAGTTCAGGTACCTGGATTCTCAATAGAATATTTTAGTACACAAAAATGTAAATACACAGGAAGTATGAAACTGCTGCTACAAACTGAGCCTGAAATGTTTTGTTGCAGGAAGACCAGATCAATATGCGTGTATCACTGACAGATTTAGAGATTCATAATTTCGGTATAGCTAACAACAAGCCCAGCTAACCACATCACACTCAACTCTCACAAGTTAGTTCTCAGAACTTTTGCACATAGATTTAAAAATATGTTGTACTGATTAGAAGGTAACGACTGCCTAAACAAAAGGAGTAATGCTCGCAGGTAGAACAAACGGATTCAGTGATGCATACACACGGATATAGGGTCTTTCAGAAATTATGCAAAATCGGTGTTTTCCAAATCAAGATAGCATACAGGACTCAACAAATTCAGCAGGTCAACATGCTACTCAGAGACCACAGATTATGGTTTTCACACAGTTTTGAGTCCTACTGAAATTTAAGTTAGGCAGAATGATAGAACAACAGCTAGCAGTTGGGCTTACTTAAAATCTCAGGGTTTCGTGACTAAAACCTTATGTTGCAGGGAGAAACAAACACTATATTCATGAACCAAAGAATGAAATTGGCTGCAGAAATTACTCGAATGTCACAGGAATATGCACAACAATACCCCCAGTTGCAGATGTTTTATAATGGTTAGGTATCAACTAGCTCAGTAAGCAGGATAGTATGTCAATCACATAAGCCTCAAGAGTAAAAATATGTTGAAGAACAAACCGCCGGCGCAAACCGGGCTCAGGCACTTCCACAGATTGTCCTGCGCCTTTTCTTCTCCTCCTTGGGTTTGCACAACAGAGATTTCAAGTACATGCTAGCTCCACAAAACAACTTCAGTTCCTAGAATTGAGTCGATGAAGCGAAAGTGAGAGAGCACTAATGCTAAAAATTACAGAATCAAGAGCTTCACCCAATGTACAAACTGAGCCACAGGATATCGAAAATTATAGCAAGATGCAGTGATGCTAAGAAACTGAAAAAGCCAATTCTAAGATGCGGATTATAAACAAATGGATGAACTACACTACAACATCGCAGCTATAGGTGGTGGCAAACTTACAAATGACTGTGAATGATTAAACGGAGAAAACAGCAAATGACCTAATATGCTACACAGAACACAGGGGAAATATTATTTTTCCAAGACAATGATGTAGGTGAACTAGCTGAAAGAGAACTAAAAAGGGTTGCAAATATGTAACTGAAAATTGAACCACTAAAACTAAGACTAAGAGTTACAGCTAATATATACATCTTACAGATGCAGATTATATGAATGAAAGCTACAAATAAGTTATGCTAGTACAAAGAAAGAACTTTTAAATGAAAATGAAAGCCAAATAACACCTAATACTACTCATACAATAGCTAGCACAATGGAGAAGTTCAGCAGTCTCAGGATAAATGTCACAATGTAACTGAGATTGGTGGAATTCAGGTTCTGCAGATTTGTGTATGATTTCAAGTAACTGAGCATAACAATTGTGACGCACTCTAATACTGAGTAAGGCAACAGGCATTGACAGGGTAACAGTAAACAACTAAAATTATTCAAAACAAACTACAGGATGTAACTGGCTAAAGAAAGAACTGACTCAACTTCCAAAGATGATATATTACAGGACAATGAATTAGTTAACCTAATTTGAAAGAAAATCAAAAGCTACAGCTGCACTACAAACATAAACAAAAGGATTGCACAACTAACACTAACAGTAACATGAAAATTGAAAAATCTAAACACATATATACATAGCTAAACTAAAAACCAATAAAGTAAAGCTAAAGAATCAATTACACAGCTACCAAATCCCCGGCAGCGGCGCCAAAAACTTGGTAGGCTTGGAAAAGATGCCTACAATTGTAAACTGCAAGTGCACAGTGTCGACAAGCAACACAGGGCAAGCACAGGTCGATACACAGAGACTTGGAGGGTGTAACGTTGAAGCTTATGGTCTTACTAAACTGATTCTTAATGAGAAGTAACACAAAGGTGGTTGTTTGGTGTCGATACGACAAGATATGGCAGTGATTGTGAAGTAAAATGCAACAACAGGTTGTAAACAAAGGCTAGAGAGTTACTAGGGTGATTGAATTCACCTCATAATCCTATGCTAAGGCAGTACAAATTCAAGTTATGTTCTTATTCCTTCCCAAGGAAGATTCTAAAGAATGAGTTATCAACTAATCTCACTAATTCCCCCTAGTATCAACTGTCTTCTTACGGTACAATTGATCACAGGTTCCTTGGTCAATTTGCTAAGCATCATTCCTATCTTATTAAGCACATATCTTCTTCCATGGAATTCTCAAATGGAGAATTTATTAACCACTATCACTAATTCTCCCCTAGTATTGGCTGTCTTCTTACAGTACAACCAATCACAGGCTAATTTGATCAACTAGCTAACTCTTACTCCTATCTCAATTAAGCACAGCAAGAACAACAACATGAATATGAATTAATCTCAACATATTATTAAGGGTTTCATCTACACCCTAGAAAAGTTGTTTAGAACATAATACAAGATGAAATTAAACCTAATTTACTACTGCAAGTTGCACCGGCTACTCCGGGCTTAGGTTTTACAGACGTTGCCTCTTCTCTCTTTATACCAAAATCTCTCAATTCTACTTCAATTCAAAGATTAGATGAAGACCCACTCACCAAAACAGCCTGAATTGGTTGTCCCCTCTACTAATTCGGCTCTGCAACTCCATTAAATTGGTGTTGGGTAAACCCTAACTTTATCTATCTCAAACCTAGCTTCTAGGGTTTATGAGAAGAAGCTATGAAGGAGATAGCTAAGAGCTAGGCGGCGTTGAGGGTGGCTGTGCTGCTGCTGTTGTCGGGAGAAGGATATGTTGCTGGCTCTGATAATGGTCGGGGGAGAAAGAGAGGGCTCTGGTTTTGTCGGGAGAAGAAAGAAGAAAGAAGAAGAAGAAGAAGAAGAGGATTTGGTGGTTTGGTCGATGGGTGAAGGGAACAGGCGGCTAGGGTGTTAGGCTGGAGCTTCGGATGTTGATGCATCGAGTGAAGAAGCCGTTGGATGCAGCTACTTGATTCAATCTTAACGGTTAATGATGGAGCGGGCTTGGATTCGGGTTATGGGTCGGATCTTGGATAGCTCAAGCCCATATCTTTGTAAACGGGTTGCTACTTGTCAGGTTGCAACTGATGCGCAAGCGGGTGGCAACTTCTCTTCCATAGTCGCTAGTCTCCAACTTTCTTCTCTTTTGGCTCCTCAATTCATCAAAGCTTTATTTACTACCTAAAAATACAAAATTAATTAGTACAAGTATTTATTCTTGAAAACAAAGAAAATACAGAATTTGGGATAATATATGACTTTAAAGCGCAAAAGATGAGTTAAATGCCAATAAAAAGGTGTAGAAATATGCAATATTTGGCACTCATCAACTTGTCTGCAACCACTTCTTGTTTCTCAAGCTTTTCAACTTGAACCTTCATGTCAGCAATATCAGCTTTTGTTTCTCCAATCTTACCCTTGAGCCAGTCCTGATTTCGAACCGTTATTATGAGATTGGTTCTTAGTTCTTCAAAACCTTGGATATAGTCAATCATACTATCAGAACGAATCCACTTGGTTTTGGTTGGATCTTGTAGGTTGTAAGACAACAGACATGACTCATCTTGTGATCCAACTGAACTATCAGAATCATAATCAGACATAATATTTGATATGTTTTTCTTCTTCCTCTCTGTATTGATTCCTTGACAATCACTAACCTTTTGAGCTTCCTCCTTATTAGCCTTTGTGATACTGCGAGTTATTGGAGGCATGCTCGGTTATATAAATAGGATTGATCAGGGATTCAATAGTACATGCAAGAGATAGTTTTCCTTTAAGAAGAGACAACTCTCGGACCGAAAGATATCAGGGGAATCCGAAAATATTATAGAATATATTTTGTTTTCTTCGTCCTAACTTCTCAAGATGGAAGGTTTATTAAAATTCAAAAATTCTAAATAAAACTTATTTTTGGAAGATCATGATAAACATGAACATTTTTAGAAAACCATGGATTCGCAACTATCCATAAAGTGTCACAACTTTTCTGATAAACAACTACACAAACAAATGTGCTCCAGATTTATTATGTCTATCCTATCCATGAATAAGAGCACGGAAAAAGATGAGAGTGCACAATTTTGATACAACTGAGTTGCATCGGAGTAAGATTTTTCTAGCTTACAGTGAATATCAGAAACATAGTTCATGTTTCTCTTCTCCGAATTTCTCCCCAAAATATTTTCTCCCAAGACGATGATGTTTTCTAACTCTAGAGATATGATCATGTGGAGAAACTATACTGACGTGAGAATTTTCAGAGATAGATAAATCTCTCTTAATTCTTTCAATGAGATTTTCATAAGATTTTCTCATTCTAAGGACTTCCTTATGATCCACATCAGTGTGATTATCTGAAACAATTATCGGAGATTCCTGATTGTTTCTTTTGGCAGAGATTCTCTCTTTCCCTTCCTTTTGGAGTCGTTCTTCATCAAAACGAGAATTATTTCGATATGGGTGAGGAGGAACCTTTTTCCAGAAGCGATTATCAACTCTTTCCTCTGACTCTTTTGCGTTGATCTTATAGGGTAGTGGTATAATCTGTTTTTCTACTGAGGAATGGTATTTCTGTTTTTTAAGACAAGAAACTTCTTTCAATATTTGTACCAGCGTATGTTGAAGAAGTAAAAGTTTCCTATCAAGTGACTGAAAATTGTATTCCTTAATATCACTTTCACGTAATCGGTTCAAAGTTTCCTTTGGACAAGATTTCGTTTGATCATCGGTAGATATAGAAGATGGTTTCTTATCCTCTTCTGACTTGATGTAGTTAGGCAAACTACCATCATCTTAATCTGTTTCAGATGTGACTAAACCGGTTTTATCACAATTTGTAAAAGTCGAGCAAGGACTTTTAGTTTCCTCAACATCAGAAGAAATCACAACAGCATCATTAGTCAGAGTCATATGACGTGTCACTTTTTCTTGAGAAAGAGTTTTACAAAGAGCATCTAATTTGACAGTAAGATCCATATTCTCTATAGCTAGAATATGCAGTTGAATGTCTTTATGTATGATCTCCTGTTTAAAATGATTTGTCTCTGTCTTTAATAACACCACTTTAGAAGACAGAGATTTTATAGGCTTTAGGAGTTTTACCAACTCTTTATCAGCATCTTCTTTTCCATCAGAGATAAACACAGATGTTTTCGCAACTCCTGGATCATGAGTCAACGATGTAGTAACATCTTCAACCTTTGAGTAGTCATACTCTTGCATAACGTTAACTGAATCAAACATAGATTCAACTTCTTATAGGTTGGAACACACCAAGCACAGATTGTTAGATCTTTTCGTGTTTGCCTGCTCTGATACCAATTGAAAATGCGAGGGTACCCAAACATACCTCAAGCTAAAACTTTTCCACCTATAAGTCCTTTCTCCGAAAGTGATTGTCTATGGACTGAGTCGAGATAATACAAATAATCGGTTCACACTTCGTGTGATCGTCTATGGATACGAGATCGAGATAATACAACAACGAAGTATTTTTACTTGATAAGAGGTTCGGACTTAACCAAACACAATAGGATTACTATCAAGTAAATATGAATTAAAGTTTGTGTAATTTACTTTAAATTTATTTTAACAAACAATTATAATTGCGGAAAATAAAAGTAAACGACACAACAAGATTTTGTTAACGAGGAAACCGCAAAAGCAGAAAAACCCCGGGACCTTGTCCAGAATTGAATACTCTCAGGATTAAGCCGCTATACAAAATCAAACCAACTTCGTATAGTTGAGACCAAGCAACTAAACCTATAGTTCACCTAGTTTTGTCCGTCTGTATTCCCACGCCTTCCACCTATAATAAGTCACGTATTTGGAGCAATTCCTTTGGTTCGTATTCCAAACACTAAAGGAACAAAAAATCTGTTTGGTAACAACTCTTTTCCAACAAGTGATATGAGTTCGACAAAGGCTCTTCTGTTTATCTCAACAAACTCCTTCGTCAGGTTCTTAGATCTATCTTATTATCAACTACCAAAGGTAATTGTTAAGATTTTACAATCAATACTTTTAATCACAAAAAATTGTATTGATGCCGATCTACACAACTAATCAATCTAATCTACCACAAGCATAAACCGATTATATTTGGATCCTCTATACCGAAACAAGTATTGTGCACACCAAAGATTATGAACCCCAAATCAGAAATCTTCAATATCTTCTTTGTCTTCAAATCTTCTTAGATCTTCAATAAACGCCTGCACACAACAACTTGAATCTCTTGTGATCAATCACGCACAGAATATAGTCTGTTAACAATGGATTATCACAAGACGTCTTTAGATCTACAAACAGTCCAAAGATCCCTGTCGAAACTTCGATCTAGTTTGAGTGAATCTTATATCAGAAGAGAAGATTCTCAAGCATAAACAAACTAGGTGCAATCAAAGTTCAACCACCGTTAGTCAATCAAATCAATCGAAAACACAAGATAAACCACAATTATCTAGTTTCCCACCAACGGTACTAATAGAGCTTCTCAATCCCAAAGAAGACTTTAAACTGACGGCCGTAAGAGATTTCGCCTAATTAGGTTACTCTCCTCTCCGAATAGGCGGCTTCACCAGTAACAACACAACCGAGGAAGTTTGCTGTCACGAAGGATTAGTTTGCTAGAAATGCAAACTTCAAGTATTTATAGACAAGGAAGTTTGGACACCAAGGAATTTCCAAAACCGAAAATATTCTCAAGATATGCAATATATTCCAAATTCGGTTTCCATAATTTCTGGAAATGCTCTGTCCTAAATATTAACCGAAAATCTCTTTGGAAAATCTCCAACTAGTAAATGCACATTACTAATTCTCATTTTCCTAAAATAAAATTAAAAACCTTAAATAAAAGATTCTCAAATTATTTATGTTTCGATCCTGGGATTTTCTTCCTTTAGATATTAAGGAATTACTTTGAACAAATAAAGATAAGCGTTATTGCACATGTTCAAAGTATGTCGACATCCTTACTTTGTAAGTCCTCTTTCATACTTACAATCTTGAAACCGATTTGTCACACTGCCAAACAAGTTTAGAATTGGTTCATCTGACTTTCAAGAACTATGTGATTGATGAAGAACACTCAATCACCAATCATGGGTTTAACGGTTCTACCAAAACAAGTTTCGGTTCTACCTCCATGTGAGTATTGTGCATAGTCACACTAGCTTTCCAAAAATTCGGTTGAATAGTTACTAGGATCGGTTCCTCATATATATATGGTATCTAACTTGAATGTGTTGCACATGTCCATAGGATCGGTTCCCCTTTGCCTAAAAACGTGTTGCATATGTCCATAGGATCGGTTCCCCTTCTGCTAAAACATGCTGCACCTCATACAAGGATCGATTCCCCTTTGTGATAGGTTGCACCTCTTACTAGGATCGGTTTCCCTTTACCCAGATTCGGTCTTACCAATAACACAAAATCGATCATACCATCTCAGGTGATTATTTAAGATTGGTTTCAGTAATAAAAGTCATACCAATACAAAAGTCAGGCCTTTGTGAATAGTTTTACCAAGAACACAAACAAGTCATGAGTGTTTATACTAATCACACATATTGGTAGTTCAAAAGATATGCAATGAATAACAATACCAATAATTCCTGGAGATTTCCTTTTCGATTCACAAAACAAGTTCATAAATTTACTTCATAAAACACATGTAAAATATTGTTTCCTATGATGAAATCCTCACCTCATACCCATACATAATCACGATAGAATTTAAACGAATATGTCGATGTCTTATCTACAAAGTTTAATGGTTAAGCAATAAACCTCGTATTGTATTCCTTAATACTATATCTAACTAGAGTGTTCATGCTTCGCAGTTTTGTTTTCAATATGCACGACTTGAAAGATACGTTAGGGAATGAAACAGTTCAAGTCAAATATCACTAACCTCAAGTGGAAGGATGATGTTGTCGGTGTAGCTTCTTACTTCTTCACTTCTTCAAGTCTTCGCAATACTTGTAATGTCTCATATCCTAATACTTTCAAGCTAACCTCTACGAAGTTTACTCTAGTACATAATCAAACGACTCTTTGAATGAGTTTTGATTCACTAAAATATGACAACCAAACTTGACATACCAACGCTTGGTGGGTTCAACCGAGCTATGCTCTAACAATCCTCCCCTTTGTCAATTTTAATGACAAAACTCTTACATCATATGGATAAACAAATTACAAGAATTCATTACACATACGGTTGATTCCCGAATTCAACAACACAATAACCTGTATTACATTCAATCTTTAAATGCCGCTGTTGACATTATAATAACAAAGCTAATACTCCCCCTAAAGGTGAGATATGTAAATTTTCAATCCGCACGTCTTTGTTATTCGTATCATATGATATGCTACTCCCCCTTAGTCTATGCTTTTACTCTTTCGTTAGATAAACGTTTAAGCACCAATGTATTTTTTTTAGTGATACTAATCAATATAAATCAATGCCAGCATCACTTGTTTACTCCATATATTTCTCCCCCTTTTTGTCACAAAATGATAAAGAAACGAAAAACTAAAGGACAAACCTAAAAGGTTCTTACAAATCTCAAAATAGACTTGCAACCTATAGAGTTAAGCACGTGGGTTCCACACACCATTTTTGATAACCAATGTCAAAACTGAAACTACAAAGTAAATTTTTTTTTTGATATGTTACCAAGGAAATAATTGCCCGAAGCAATTTTTTTCATTTGCGGTTTCCTCGTTAACAAAATCTTGCTGTGTCATTTACTTTTATTTTTCTTGATTGTTGTTATTATAATTTAAAGTAAATTACACAAACGTTAATTCCGTATTACTTGATAGTGATCCTATAGAGTTTGGTTAAGTCCGAACCTATTATCAAGTAATGACACTTTGATTGTTGTATTGTCTCGATCTCGTATCCATAGACGATCACACAAAGTGTGAATACCGATTTGTCGTATTGCCTCGACTTTGTCCATAGACAATCACTTTCGGTAAGAGGACTTATAGGTGGATATTTTAAAGATTGTGGTGTATTTGGGTACCCTCGTCTTTTCAATAAATGGATGGATAACGACTATTTCCAAGAACTTTTCCCTGCGATTTATAGAGCATTTGTAGAAGAAAGGGATGTGATGAGAATCATGAAGAATTTCGAAGAAGAAGGATGCTTTGAAGAGATGTATCCTCCACGAGGTGGCTGAAATGATTTAGAATAATGGGTGGATTTGAGTTTTCAAAAAAGTTTTGAATGCAAATAAATAATGAGAGTGGGACTTGCTCATTAGGAGAAAGTTTAAGTATTTTAATTTCATAAGGGAAATATTCGTTCCTTTCAATGGATTAATTAAGCACATCATCCCTAATCTTGTTGGTTCAAGCATTTGTAATTGAAGAAAGGGATGTGATGAGAATCATGAAGAATTTCTTTGTGATGAAATTCAAGGAAGAAAGCTACTCAAAATTGCTATGAGCTTGATGTCGCAAGATCAAATCTCGGTTTTTTCAAATATTTTTGTGATTTGAGTGCAACAAGTAGCCCAGATGGTCGTTTACGAGCTTTGAGAAATATATTTGAAAGAGATGTATCCTCCACGAGGTAAGCTTTATTCTTTTCAAGTCTCAACGAATTTTTCACATGCAACATTTTATAAGTCCAATTCTTGCTCGCACATTTATTTTTGTTATGCGAAATTTCGCACAGACTTTGCTTATCTCGCAAAGAAGAAAGTTGATGATTATCTACTTAAGAGACATTCTAGTCCATAGAGGTATAACCATTGATACCGATCAATTTATATATTTCCCTTAAATATTTGATTTGTTTCAAATGAGAATGATATCCAACATGGAGAGTAGTGCAACTCCGTACACCCTAGTTCGCGAAGATAAACTTCAAATCACATATTCATGCACTTTACATACTCGTTTGAGGTTTGGGATTACTTTATCAAAGCTTTACATCTTATATATTTCGAGGACTTTATACTTCTCAAAGGATACTTCATACTTCTTATATATATTTGAGATGCCAAGAACTTTGATAAATATGTTTGATACTTTGATAAATGTATTGTAAGGAAGAGGCAAAGAGTTCTACATGATTATTCATTATGCAATATGTTGGATTATTTGGAAGGAGCTGTAAGGCAAGTAGTGGTGCGATGAGGAACTTCCAAACAATAACTTCAATATAGTTATTTTTGAACATGCTTATCGAGAAGTGAGCTGCGAGAGGTTGTAATTTGCAATAACGTGATAGATATGAGCAGACTGGTAGGCTTGACTTCATTACAAGTCTAGGAATGTTATCCTATGATTATTTTAAATTTAAATAGGTTGTAAGTTTTTGGGGCTTTTGGTCTATTTTCTTGCTTTCTATCTTGTACACACTATCATGCAAGGATTGAAAAACGGTCATCAGAACGCTTACACCTATGTGGCGTGTGCATGAGGGTCACTGATATTCGCGCCTAAATAACACCAATAAATATGAAATAACGACGTTATTTAGAACCGTTATAACCTTTTTTTACATATGTGATAACCGTTTTTCTAAAATCGATTTTTTCGTTTTTCTTCTTCTAAATAACATTTTAACACAAGTTTTTCAGATCGTTTTTTCTATTTTCACACTCTTATACCTGTTTATTAGAAACAAGATTTTAAAAATTTCTTTTATCCAATTTTTTATTTCTAATATAAAAGATTACAAATTACAATTAAAAAATTCAAAATATATGAATTACAAAAAAAAAAAAAAAAAAACACGTAGTAATAACTTTATCTAGACCCATTATAAACCAATTCCAAGCATGTTAAAATAGTTAGATAGGAAATTCAGATAATTTATTTATTTTTTCTATTTAACTGTCCTATTATTTTAAAGAAACATTCATTTTTGCTGAAAAACATTTTTGTTGCCCGGTTCCTACCCGTCAAAAACACATATAATAGTCCTGCCCTGACCTGTGATATTTACGTCAAAACAATAAATGTGGTTTTCCTTTAATACAGATTTTGACTTATGAGTTGACTTATAAGTAAAAAATGACTTATAAGTAAAAAAAATGAAAGAAGCGACTCCCCGGTGAGTGATGCTACAGCTACCGCGGTGGAATCCCGTGAGATTCACCGCATCTCACAGCCCCTGGGACCCATCGAAGCTTGCAGGGGTGGGCTTATGGGTCCCACCATTTTTTGTGTGTTGCGGTGAATCTCACGGGATTCATGCCGCGGTAGCTGTAGGATTATTGCTCCCAAGTCCCCTCCCCAGTCCCGATCCCGAATCCCCGGTCCCCATGGCGTTAAATAGTTGCACAACTAAAAGGAAACAAACCCAAAAAAAGAAACAAGAAAGCCAGAGACAATTCTAATTTCTAAACTCCCCGGAGAGAGAAAGTTTTCTAGGGTTTGTAAACGAGAGAGTAAAGGAGAAACCATGGAAGGCGATGATGAAACATCTGTTAGAAAAAACGTGTTTTGTTTTTTCTTTTGAGTTGATAAAACCTAAAGCTGTTTTTGATAAAAACAAAAGCTGTCTGATAAAAGCAAAAGCTGGTTTTGATAAAAAAACAAAAGTTGTCTGATAAAAGCAAAAGCTGGTTTTGATAAAAACAAAAGTTGTCTGACAAAAAGTAAAAGATGTTTTTCTCATAAAAGCAAAAGTTGTTTTCTGATAAAAGAAAAATTTGTTTTTCTGAAAAGTTGTTCTATGATTAAAGCAAAAGCATGCACAATTTTTCACTCCTCTTGTTTCTAACGTTTTGACCATTATATAAAAGAGTTGTTTCCAATTCCAATGTTTCACGTCTTTCCTTAAAAAATGTTTCTTTGTTTATAATGTTGCAGATTTTTTTTTTCTCTTGTGAAGAATATTTCCTTGTTTCTAACGATGTGAAGGATCTTTCTTTGCATGCTTCTCATGTTTGGGAAGAATATTTCTTGTTTATAACAATGTTTCCTCGTTTGTAATGTGGTCTAATTTTGAACTCTACAAAAGCAAGTCAAAAACATATTTTCAAGTGAGAGAGGAAAAAAGATAAAAGAAGAACTAAAACTCTTCTTATGTTTTTAGAAGAAAAAGAGAAACTCAACATTAACTCCTCTGTTTTAGAAGAAAAAGAGAGCAGGAGAGAAAAATTGAAAACAAGTTTCCTTCTTCCATTTTTCTCTATGAGTATTTTTGTGTGTGTGTGAAACTAGGTGGTTTCACTGTTTTCACTACCAAGTTCTTAGGGCGTTCTATTGTATGCTACAATGAGGAACGCTAACGATAGTTGTATCCTGGAGAGTAGCAGGCGATATTGTCTTTAGGATAGTGTATCTAATACATGCCTCTATCATTTTTTGTTCCGCATGCTACTCGACTTGATTCATCCACCAAGTTGCTGCAAATAAAGCTAAGTATATCTTGTACTTATTCAATTTATTTTCATTATTGTTGTTACTAACCCAACAATCTAAAGACAATATGTGCTAGTTTAATTTTTGTAACAACAATAAAGAAAAATATTGTTTACAAATCAAACTACTAAGTTTAGTGGAAAGAATCATAAGGCATTGACATAATCAAAAATTGAATGATTGGTGTTGATATTAATTTTGGAAAACTAAAGATGTTCATCTTTTTAGTAAAAAAGCAAAATTAAAGTTTTGTTGAATTGTAGATTTTTTGAGTTTATCTCTTAACTCATGAAGAGTTTTGTTAAATCCTTTTAACATGAAGTAGTGGACATCTTGATTGTTAATTCTACCAAGTTTCGTAATTTTTGGAGTTGTAAAGGTATTTTTTAAATATTTTACAAAAATAGTGAAAGAACAAAAATTAAAATCTTGATGAGCAGTAGAATTTTGGGTTTATCTCTTAACCCAGGACTAACTTTTCTGAATGCTTTTAACACAATCTTATATATATATATATATATATATATGTTTATTGTTAACCCCACCAAATTTCATGATTTTTGGAGTTATAAAAGTATTTTTTAGATATTTTACAAAATTGTTATACGTTTCTGAAATTTTCTGACGGGTAGAAAAAACTCTGCTGAAAAATTATTTTTTCTGGCATAACTATGAGTTTTTGGAAATGTTGATCTAAATAAGATATTTAGTTCTGGATCTTATCTTTAAACCTTTTTTTGATTTATCTAATTTGGATATGCGGTTTGAGAGATAAGGTATTTGGAAAATTGTTGTGCATGTCTGTCCAGAAAATGTGAAATGTGTGTAATCTCTTGATTATGTCTAGCAACATTTGATTAGTGATGTGATATCACTTTGGGCATATCATGTGAACCTGTAGTAGTGATTACTTAGAGGATATTTAGCAATCGATTCCTAAGACATGAGCGATAATCCTTTGTAGAGGTAAATTTGTATTACTTTGTCAAGGAATAATATGATTTTGATCAGTTGTGTATCAACTTTGTTTGTGTTAAAAATCAATTGGATTATATATGTTTGTGTAACATCAATTTGCTTAAAACACATGTTTGGTTAACAATTATGGTGCAACAAGAAGTTTGTGTGCTTAAATTGATTTGTGAATACACAAAGCATATGGTTTAATTACCAATCTTTTGTGATCTACTAATGATTGCTCGAATCTAATGTTGAGGTACAATTACTTGATCCAACAAGAAGGTTGGTTTGCTTGGAGTGCTAAAACCCGTGCTCCAGAAGAAGCGTGTGAGTCTTCTACCAAAAGGACCAAGGTATGAAAGCATTTCTTTGAGAAACTCAACTATCAAAACAGTTGAAGGAAAATAGGTAAAATGATTTCAGGTATGGAAACTATCGTTCTCCACATGTGCGTTGTACTTTAAATATAATTTCCAATTGTTATCTACCTTACTATGAGATTTGATATTTAAAAATTAATTCATATAGTGATTTGAACTGTTAGCATAAGAGAACATGAGGAATTGATAGATAAAGTGAAACTTGTATGCTATTAATTGATAATGAATACATGAACATGTTAAGTCATAATGTTGGTAGAATGCATCGTGTGTTAAATGACATAATATAACAACATGTTGAGAAATCTGGATAACTATGGGGGTGTAAAATAAAAAATATTTATTTTAAGAAGATTGTGCAAGGTGCATAACCTATCTTTGTGTTCTTGACATGTATACCTAAAATGTGGGGGGTGTATTGGCTATTTCGCCTCCCAAGCAAATCAAAAATTTGACCTAAGATTATGAATTGCGTATTTCTAACATATCCTAAGCATGCTAGTGCATATATGTTAATGGTTATAAGATTTGACATTAATAAAATTGGTATGAACACTATAGTGCAATCTAGAGATGCTTCGTTTTTTGAATATAATTCCTTTGAGGATTGGACCTCGAAAAAAGGTCCATAACAGTCTCGCATATGTTCCTTCGACTAGTCAACCCTGTCTCAAGATGTTGAGACCGAACCTAGTAGAAGTAAGAGAGTTAGAACTTAGACAAGTTTTAGCCTCGTCTAAGTGACCTTTATGGTAGAGTTTGGACACTGAACCCACAAGGAAGTTATATGTTTTTCCGAAAAGTCTTCAAAAGGAGACCTTGGTAGATGGGACTGTAGAGAGATACCTAGTATGTTTATGGATAAAGGTTATAACCAAAAAGTAAGGAATAAATTTCTTTGACACTTATTCATCTGTCACTAGAATCACTTTTGTTATGATGATGATTATTATTGTTTTTATTCATGATTTGAATATATACATCAGATGGATGTTAAGACTGCAATTTTAAATGGTGAATTGAATGTAGAAATTTATATGTACCAACCTAAAGATTTTTGTTGTGAGAACAAAGCGTGCAAATTGATTAAATTTTTGTATGGTTTGAAACAAGCACCTAAACATAGGCATGAAAATTTGATCATGTGATGATAGCTAGTGGTTTAAGATTAATAAATCAGATAAATGTGTTTACATTAAATATGAGGATGATGCTTATGTTACTGTATGCCTGCCATGTTGATGATATGCTCATATTAGACAGTAACATTGTTTTTATTAATACCATTAAAAGCATGCTGAATGAGAATTTTGACATAAAAGACTTGGACCCTATTTGATGTAATCTTAGGGATAAAAGTCAGAGACACGTCTGATGAATATAGTCTTAGTCAATTTCATTTTGCTGAAACCATACTAAAGAAATTTAATCACGATGAGGCTGAACCTGCTTCTACTCCTTGATAAAGAACAAGGATGACGGTGTTTCTCAACTTTTTGGGTATTCTTGCGTAATTAGCAGTCTTATGTAATTTATTAATTGTATAAGACTTGGTATTGCTTACGTTGTGAGTAGTTTGAGCAGGTATCCTTGCAACCCTGAGTAGGATCACAAGAATTCTCTCAACGGAGTTTTGCGCTACTTGAGAGGCACTTCAGACTTTTGCTTAAGTTTTGGGAAGAATCCTGCTGCGACAGAAGGGTGCTATGATGCCAACTGTATGTAGGACTCAGATGAGTCAAAATCCACTAGTGGGTACATCTTCACACTTGGAGGTGCGTCTGTGTCATGGAAGTCTTCCAAACAGACATGTATAGCTCGATCCACTATGGAGTCTGAGTTTATAGCCTTGGAGAAAGCTGGAGAGGAAGCTGAATAAATACGAGCTTTCTTAGGACCACTCTGGCCCAAGCCTGTGTCTTCGATCGCAATCCACTATGACAGTCAAGTTGTTATTGGTTGCGCAAGGAACAATGTATACAACAGAAAGTCTATACATATACAAAGAAGACACAAGATTGTGAAACAACTACTCTCTACTGGTATTATCTCTATAGACTTCGTAAAGTCCAAAGATAATATTGCAGATCCTTTGACGAAAGGTTTATCTAGAGGGGTAGTTAGATCCACATCGAGGGGGATGGGAATTAAGCTCATAGAATAAATCACCATGAAGGATACTCAACCTTGTGAATGGAGCTCCAAGATCAAAGTTCAATGAGACAACTAATTTATTGTGATATCGAGACAACACTATCTTAGTCCCTCCCTATGGTGTAATTGTGTAATAGTGCTACCTGCATGAGTTAGGATGATTTGTTGAGATCTTAATGGGTTCCATGGCTTTTTTTAAAGCGGGATGTAGCAGGACACTCTTAATGAACTCACCTATGTGGATGTTGGAAGTGGAGCCACTTCCTATGAGAATTTGAGATGATTGTCTAGAGACATTCATTAAATCTGGGATTTAGCCCATGGCCAAAACGAGCACAACCGCAAGAACTTGGCAGCTTTCGTTTGGGACATCAAGTGTGGTCATTATTTCTGAATTGCATTCACTGTTGGCGGTTCAAGAAATTGTGTTCACCATTACAACAAGCAGTTCCGGTAACCTCTCACTAAGTTAAGGTTCAATCTCTGGGACACCTTAGCCTAATTTTGATGTCTTTTGTTTTCTCGTGCTTTATCGATATGTTTTATCATTCATGTGGGGGATTGTTAGGAAAAACGTGTTTTGTTTTTTCTTTTGAATTGATAAAACCTAAAGCTGTTTTTGATAAAAACAAAAGTTGTCTGATAAAAGCAAAAGCTGGTTCTGATAAAAGCAAAAACTGGTTTTGATAAAAACAAAAGCTGTCTGATAAAAGCAAAAGCTGGTTTTGATAAAAACAAAAGCTGTCTGACAAAAAGTAAAAGATGTTTTTATGATAAAAGCAAAAGTTGTTTTCTGATAAAAGCAAAAGTTGTTTTTCTGAAAAGTTGTTTTATGATTAAAGCAAAAGCATGCACAGTTTTTCACTCCTCTTGTTTCTAACGTTTTGACCATTATATAAAAGAGTTGTTTCCAATTCCAATGTTTCATGTCTTTCCTATAAAAATGTTTCTTTGTTTATAATGTTGCAGATTTTTTTTTTCTCTTGTGAAGAATATTTCCTTGTTTCTAACGATGTGAAGGATCTTTCTTTGCATGCTTCTTGTGTTTGGGAAGAATATTTCTTGTTTATAACAATGTTTCCTCGTTTGTAACGTGGTCTGATTTTGAACTCTACAAATGCAAGTCAAAAACATATTTTCAAGTGAGAGAGGAAAAAAGAGAGAAGAAGAACTAAAACTCTTCTTATGTTTTTAGAAGAAAAAGAGAACAAGAGAGAAAAATTGAAAACAAGTTTTCTTCTTCCATTTTTCTCTATGAGTATTTTTGTGTGTGTGTGAAACTAGGTGGTTTCACTGTTTTCACTGCCAAGTTCTTAGGGCGTTCTATTGTATGCTACAATGAGGAACGCTAACGATAGTTGTATCCTGGAGGCAACTCGCCAATGAAGTTATAACATCTCTTTGTTTAGAGAAGTAGCAGGCGATATTATCTGTAGGACAATGTATCTAATACATGCCTCTATCATTTTTTGTTTCGCATGCTACTCGACGTGATTCATCCACCAAGTTGCTGCAAATAAAGCTAAGTATATCATGTACTTATTCAATTTATTTTCATTATTGGTGTTACTAACCCAACAACATCATCAGTAACAATGATAGATGATGAAATATACAGTAATGGTGGTGGTGAAGATAAACGAAGTAAACCTAATTTGAGTAGTGGATTACTAGATGTAGAAGTATATGCAGGTTTATACAGCGGCAGAACCAAAGTAACAAGACTTATGTTTATCTCCGATAAATGTGATATTGAAGAGATGAAATTACAAGCATTAGGAAAGGGTTATGAAGAGATTAAAAAGGGCGAGAATATTAATCTGTTCAAAGAAGTTTTGGAAAAGATTGATGGGAAGTTAGGGAGCGAGTATTGTTTAGATCAGACCTGGGTTGATATTGTTGATCGCAAAGCGGAAGTCAGGAAGGAGAAGCTTGAGATTAAACTTAATGCTTACAAGTTATGGTTTCTTGATTGTTTTTTTTTTTTTTTTTTTGGTACTCTTTAATCTTATGTTTCGTGTGTTTGTGTCGATCTTAATGAGATTTTGTTTGGTTACTTTGTTGTGAACATTCTCATTTTGGAGGTGAGGGTTTTGGTTCGGTGATTTGTTGTCGTGATGTATTTGCTTTGATTTTGTAATTAGGTCAATGCTGTCTAAAGACTCTTTTTGAAAAGAGTGATCCATATCGAGCTAGGATGATCTTTTAATTGCAAAAGCGAAGTCGGGAAGGAGAAGCTTGAGAGTGAGCTTAATGCTTACGGGGTATGGTTTCTCAACTTTTTAGGGCTTTTTGGTGCTTGTTTTAGTTGTTCCTATGTGTTGTGTGTTTCTTCCGATTTTGAGTTTGACACTTGTTATATGGTATGAATTTGTAGGTGAGGTTTAGGTTCGATGACTTAGTTGTTTGTGATGTATTAATGTTGATTTTGTAATTAGTCTGTGATGCGGTTTTGCTTGATTTTGCAATTAGGGGGTACATTAATTATATACCCCTAGTTTTCATACCCTACAAATATACCCCTATTACACAATAAACCCCTCATCTTATCCACTTAAAGATAAATTACATTAATACCCTCTATTATATAATTTTTGTCTTCTTTTATCACACAAACGTGTTTCTTCATTTAAAAAAAGTAAATTTCTCCTGTTTCACCACCAGCACCCCACCACCAGTCTACCACCACCGCCGCCACCAGTCCATCACCGCCACCAGTCCACCGCCACAATCCACCACCACCGCCACAAGTTCACCACCACCAGTCCACCACCGCCGCCACAAGTCCATCACCGCCGCCACAAGTCCGCCGCCGCCAGAATCTAGTACCGAAGTTGATCCCAACAAAAAAATCTGAAAATAATAAAAATAATTTGGTGTCAACAACTGAAGTTGATCCAAAATCGAAAGTCCTAAAAATAAGAAGGAAACAAAATAATATGATGTCAACAACCTAAGTTGATCCCTGAAATTAAATATTTAGATTATGCTGGCGTCAATAACCAAAGTTGATCCCAAAAATAGTATCAACAACCAAAGTTGATATCAAAATTAAAAATTCATAAAATGTCCAAATTATGTATGGTGGTGACAACCAAAGTTGACCCCAAAATCTAATGTCAACAACCAAAGTTAATCCCCAAAATTAAAAATTCATAAAATGTTCAGATTATGCGCGTCAACAACCAAAGTTGATTCCTAAAAATGTATCAACAACTAAAGTTGATCCTAAATCTAGTATCGACAACCAAAGTTGATCCCTAAATCTAGTGTCAACAACCAAAGTTGATCCCAAAAATTGATGTACTAAAATTAGTGAACCGGGGCGTGAATCGAACACGCATCTTCCTCGACGTGGAGTCAGGTGTACTACCATTACACCACAAGTTCAAGTTTGTCTAATATAGCTACTTCGTTGTTTCTACAATTTAATTTCATACTATTCATGCAAATTTAAGTTGCTGAATGAATAAATGCGTCAAAAGGGATGAAAATAATACAAAAGAGAATCCAACCAGGAAGTTCAACTCACTACATAATATTATCACTCTCTCATATAAATTTTAGATGCAATGGACTGTTAATAAAAGATATATAACCAAACCGTAGAAGCTCCGAGGAAAATGATTAATAAATATCATAGATTCCATAGTTAATGGGTACAAAATAAAACTACACTTTGTATGAGAATGCGAAGTGTCTAACCTCTTTGGGAAGCTTTAAAGATTCTAGCTTATCAGGTCAGTTCAATGGAGACAAATTATGGTATGGTTCATGTACATAAAAATTGAGTTAGTTCATTACAGATTTCAATACAATAAGTACAAAATGTAATAAATGACTGAATTATGAGATTAGTCATGTACAGATCCAGCATAAATTTTCCATAATGAATATTAAAAATATACTTACGGAAGTATGGTGAGCTAAGGTCATAAGAGCTTGCATCCTCTTTCCTGCCTCGTCTCCATGTTGTCTGTGTACATCAAAATTTGTATCTAAACTGAAACGACAAACAAGCCTTTCCAGAAAATAAAATTTCATCATCTATAAAATGCCAGCTTATGAGTTTACTAATGTAACAGACTAACTCACCGGTGCCACTGAAGTCTGTTGGTCCTTGAGACTGCAAAGGATCACCTTTTGTCTGAAGCATCAAGCCTCAACAACTTGCATGACTGTAAGCGTCGACAATCAAGGTTTTTGAGCGTTAATCGGAACGTATATATATATATATATATATGCACTACAAGAACTAACATCAAAGTACATCATTTTATTTATTCAATCAACTATATAATATGGCAAGAACTGATCACATTGGGTATAGTGGTTACTTGAGTAACTATATGAAAAAAATTTATATACGAATGCCGGCTCGCGAGGATCTAATTGTATTGATTCATGTTTTTTAATTGAAAAACTAAACTTCAAATATCAATAATAATATAGTAATATAGTAACCTGCAATTCATATATGAACAAAATGAAAATATCCATGAATGCATGCATCCACACATACAACTTATAGTAACCTGCAATTCATATTTGCAATATAGTAACCTGCAATTCATATTTGCAATTTACAACACCTCCACTTCAACACCTACAACTCCACCACTTCAATACCAGCACACAACTACTAAACCCTATATTTCCACCAACAAACACCTCCAACTTTAACAACACCATCACTACCGCCCATTAAACCCCCCGTTGCATTAATATTTGGAGGTTAAGAACATACACTAAAAATCAAAATCATAAAAATGTAAACACCTAATCGATTGTTTACCTTCCAATCTAATCATCAAGTTGATTGGTATTATAGATTACATCTATCTATCTTCAAAATCGATTTTCAAACCATTTCATCAATTTTCCAGATCTGAAAATTGAAAATGTAATCATTAGTATAAATGTTCAACTCGAAATTATAAAATCGAGAACCAAAAAAATAGATCGACGTCTGATTCTGGTTTTGGAAATCAATCTTCAACCTAAGAAAATGAAGAACAATTAATAAGAAGTTGAAATCAATAATAGAAAATCAATCTTTAACCTGTTGATAGTAGTGTCAGGCGTGATGGAGGTGGTGGTGCTGGTTGTGGTATCAGGAATAAAGATTGTGAAGGTGGTGGAGCGACGGAGATTGTGGTGGTTGGAGCGACGGATTTCTGTCTGAGTTTGTTCGATAGAAATAAAGAAGAAGTAAAACGAAGAAGAAGAGATGGAAGGTTAAAAATGGGTTTACTTAAATTATGTTTTTAATTAAAATTTCGAAAATGCCATTAGGGGTATTTGTAAAGACTCTTTGGACAAGGAAAATTTTGATGATATCAGACCCACCCACTAAAAGGGGTGGTTTTTAGTTTTTATATTTTCTGTGGGCCCTATTTTTTTCTTTGTGTCTCTGAGGTGATTCCACCGTGAAAAAATCCGGTGGATCTAGCATTTCGTTTGTAAAGACTCTAAAGGATATTTGTGAAGACCCATTAAAAAGTGGGGTTATTTATATAATTTCCACTTAATTCATTATTTTTATCTGCAGTTCCTAGAAACAGGTCCAGAATTGGCAAATACATATCCAGAAGTGATAGCACCTCAAGATGTGGCAACTTATGGTGGATTATGTGCACTTTCCAGCTTCGACAGGGCCGAGTTAAAGGCATGCACCTAACCTTCTTCTGAAATATGTAACATAAATAGGTTACAAGTTAGAGTTCTGAACAGGTTATATTTACCTCTTGATAATTTATTTGGCAGAGCAAGGTGATAGATAATTTCAACTTCCGCAATTTCTTGGAGCTAGTACCTGAAGTGAGGGAGATTATTAATGATTTCTACTCGAGGTAAATTTATGATTTGGACCTATTCTTTTTGTCTCCACCTTCTTTACTTTTTGAAAGACCTCTTTGACCTTGTGCTGAACTATTGTGAATTGGGATTTCCTGTCAACCATTAACCTTCCTTGTTTTTGCTCAAGTAGTTTCTTCAACCTTCTTTGCTGTACATCTTTTACTATCTTGAGTTTTCGTCTCTGACTTGTTTTCCCCCATTGCAGCCGTTATGCATCCTGCCTTGAGTTTCTTGAAAATCTCAAAGCCAATTACATGGCCATGCCGAGACATTGTACAGTCAAATCCGTCACAAAGCTCTCATCAATATACTCATCCATTTGTGTCTGTTGATCTTCGTATGATGGCTGATGCCTTTAAAACTGATGTTTCCGGGCTAGAGAAAGAACTGGAAGCTTTAATTACTGACAACCAGATTCAGGTAATTTTTAACTAATCATTTCTGACACTCTTTGAATCTCAATACATATATTAAAAGTTTCTCTTTTGTTTTCTTTCTAGAGTTGTTAGTTTTTGAAGCTTTGATTATCTTCTGCCAGTTTGTTTATCTATATCTCATGCTTCTGCTTGATATATACAGGCTCGACTCGCACAACAAGATACTGTATGCACAGCACACTGGAGTTTATCATCATGCTTGTAAGTAAATTTTGTAGATTTAATTGAAATCTGCATTCTTCCTACAAAAGAGAACTAATGTAGTTGAAAGGCATATCCTTGCCGTTCCGCAGAAACCTGTCTTGTCGCCTAATTATTTATAATTACTTGACAGTAGAGTAATCACTTTTCCTTTCAAAAGGAATAGTTGTTTCAGAGTACTTTATTCTTTCGCAGGTGACAATGATGAATCTCCATCAGATATGCATCATGGAGAACAATCACATGATATTGCTGCGTCGATGTTGCAGTCACGATACCTGGAAGTAAGTCTAGCTTCATTGTTTCCCTGCTGTTGTGTGTTGCTTACTAAAGTTACCTCCTTACCTTTCTAGTTTGTAAACAATGTTTAAGAAACACAAAAATTGCAGATAAGGGTCTTATATGGAATGATTCATGTTATTTTCCTTTTATTTTGATGTTAGTGAAAATCAGAAGCTGCTGCTGCTGCATTGAAGGTTGAAGAATGTCGGGCATTAGTTGATAAATATAGCAATGCTCTGTTGGCACTACCTCATCTGCAGCAGTCCATGCTTGTGGAATCAGTGGTTGAGCAGTTAGAAATTCAAATGGCTGATGTTAACCTGTTACTAAAAGATAAGAAAAGGGTAAAGGGGAAGGAGAGGATGGCGCTTGATGGAAATAGGTCTTCTCTATCTATGTCTCTGCAGAAGCAAAAATTAAAACTGCGCAGCATATCAAAGAAGTCGGAAAATGGTATTAGGGGAAAAACTGAAGAAGAGTTGAGAAGCCTCTTGGCTAAGGCCGAATTAGAACTCTCAGAGGCAGTGGAGACCAGGTCAAGATTGAGAGTAGAGTATGCAGCTTCAAAGAAACTGAAGTCTGAAATGAGCACAGAAATTCTATCACAGGTATTATCTTTTGCTGACCATTGTTGTTAGTTCCTATATATATATTACAAGTTCTGTAAACCCGTCCAAATGGACGGGCTAGTTCATTAACCGAACCAAAAGGATAAACGATAAGTGTAACTGATAATGGTAGACCATTTATGCATGAAACTTCCTTTAACATCGGGGCAAGTATAATATCATGAACATAAAATATCATTCCAATGGAAACTTGAAGAAAGCACAGTAAACGTCAAAGATTCAGACAATCAAGCATTAATTATCTAACCAAAACTTTACGAATGCACAAATTTATGTTTTCTCTTGTTATTAAAGTTTTCTTGTGATGTATCTATCACACGCCGATCACTTTCACATAATGTCTTTGGGTCTCATTCTTAGCAACAGGCCATTTGCGCTACTCAAATGGATTTCACTTTTCAACGGCAGGTTTCATGGTGTGAAATAGAGCTAGTGACGAACCATTGGTGACATTGCAACAAATGAGATAATTCTTCAAAAAGATAAAACAATTGGTGAAAGATTTATCACCATCTGATTTTGTCTTTAAGACTGAGACACCGAGTTGATATAAAAACTTCACACATAATTCTTAACTGGAGAGGAAAATTACTTCCCGTCTTCGGAATTTGTTTATATCCTTCCCTTACTACTTAAGAAACAACATACAATTCTCCAAAATGATAAAACAATTAGTGAAAGTTTTCTCACCATCTGATTCTGTCTCTGAGACTGAGACACTGGGTTGATATAAACCTTAATGGCGTGGAAGACTGAAAGGTGTTTTCTGTGCGAGAATAAAAACAACCATGCAAACAACCATGGTTGAGATTAATCTATCTCGCCGCATAAAAACAACCATGCAAACGTGCAATGATCTGACACATGAGGTTCGAACAGTTATTCATATTCACTTGATATTTATAGGCAAACCGGAATTGTGAAGTGGTGCCGATCTTATTCTGCACTGGAATGACGTTAAACCTAAGCAGCTATGAAATCCATTATAATCCAAGAAACACCACGATGATTACATACATAATCAAACAACACTAACTTGAAATTTGGAACTCATTTACACTACATGCAATGGTTGATCTGTTATCTGTAATTGCATCGTATGTTAGATGTAGTATAAAGTTCTTCTATCATCTGTCTCTAACATATTTTCTATATCTTCATCGTATTGCCTCCTCCATCAGTATTACCACGGAAACTACACAGAGAAAAGATCATCGTTGAAATATTAATTACGATGAAATACATTCTTGACACTAAATCACTAATGAAATGTCTTGTTGCAGAATATCAACAATCGAAGAAAGTCCGAGTCCCTAACTTCTTCTTAATTTCTACCACAGGGATGATTGAACGAAAGCGCGAGTCTCAAAAAATTCTTTCCCGTTCGCCTAAAAGTATAAGCATCACTTCAAACCAATGTGCCGGATGAAAGGAATATATATGTCGGTGAATTTTTCTAAATTCTAAACCATCTATCTTTCCTTATACTTATGCTTTTGTATTTTTTTTCTCTGGCTACTTTTTGATCCCTTCTCTTGTTTGTAGAGGCGTATACATTTTGACATCATGTTTTTCCTTTGACTGGCTTTTCTTCTGTTTGGATATCTTAATCGCTATTGTAAATAGTGCAAAATATATATTTTACCTGCGCTTTTTGTTTGTAATATATTGTACCAATCCATCAACATGTATAATGGAACGTGAATGGGGGAGTCTTTGATTAACACTCTTTGTTATGTGATTTGATTTTCCTTTTGGTTTGAACTGCAAAAAAGTATCATGAAACGAATCAGACGTAGGCACGTAGCCAACAATATAGGAACTTCATAAGAAACAAAACTAAACTGAAAAGCCTATGACGAATTTGCCAATGAGGATTTTAACTGAAACAAACATTCACATAATCGCTTGGATCTTGATAAGGAATGCCGCCATTTGAAATGCATATTTATATTGTCTTTACCTGTTTCATAAGTCTTAGAATATGCGAGAGGTCTTAGACCTGAATCTTGTTGATTCTGTCCATCCATATCAACCTACGTCCTGAGAGTAAAATTCAGAGGGCCGGTAACACACAATTATCGAAATATCTAAGATGTATATAGTTTGCTTGAAAGGATGAAAAAATAGTCATTGATTTATGTCGATTCTCATTTGAAAAAGAGAAAAGAAAATGTTCCACCAGAACCAACATCAAACTTAAACCTGTTTTATTATTGATTAGATTACAGAAACAAATGTTAAGTCTGCTATTTGAGTTTCACTGTGATATGATTACAGGTCTGTCCAGAGGATGATTGAAGCTTGAAGTCGAGGCAACTGAAAAGGGATTATATTGTGAAGGCTTTTTTCCAAATGTATAGTGAGCCGACATTAGGAGTTAAATACCATTTAAATTGGTCATTGCCAGTTTGCCACCAATGTGAATTGGAGACTGTTTTTACTTTTTAGCTGTCTTAATAGAAGCAATTTTTAGCTTAGATATATTCCGAAGCCAGAATCTAAGCTTCAAGAAAAACAATAATTAGGATTTTGGTGGAGAGAAATCTGTCACGTGGTCATCGGTTCATGTATGATACAGACAATGAACCTTAATTGTGAAGTTGTAGTATCTTCGTTTCATTATTCCGCATCTACAAGGTAGCAAAATCTGATCAGCACCTGCCCTCATCTTGCATGTGGTTTTAGTCGCTCTGGTTTGTTCTGTTTCTTACTTGATGTCTATCAAAATACTCATGCTTATGGTACAACTCTTACTACTACTTCTTATGAGTCCACCACCAAAAACTCTTTACCTACTGAACCCATAACAACTAATCTTGGTTTCTTGAGTCGACCATCTATGGCGCCACAGATGGTATTGGAAAATGTTTATGATTTCACACCTTGTTATAACAAATATGCCGAGTATACACCAATCTAGTGGAATGAAGTATCGAGCTGGTAGGAACTAGAAAGTCTTCATTTTACTTGTTGCCCCAGGACATGCTTTGCTACTTGTTACTCCAGGACATCGGTCCATGTCTAGCGAGTCGGATCAAACTGAGAAATTAGCTGGTTAATCGGATTTGTATTTCAAACTAAAATATATATGATATATCATGTAATCTTACACTTCTATGATCTGTTTCTACAATGAACATAGACTGAGGAAACCTTTTCTTTGACAATTGATCTCTCATTCTCCCAGTTGCACAAAATGTGATATTCGATTCTACAGGTAGCAAGTTGGGGAGCATACCTTTTATCTAGAGCCACTTTAACTATGTCGTTTCCACCAAAAGATACTAGTCATGAAGCTCAAGTACAGTTTGCACTCCAACGAAGGTGCACCAGCATTGATTGGCATTCTAGCTTCAACAAGACTTCCATATCTATCCAGGGCGTTCGACATGGTGTAGTACTACTAGAATATATGATTTATGCTAAACTGAATACCATGTTAACTGATTGAAATTGATCGAATACCTCCTGGTGGATATTGGATGTTGTCCGGACCACGAGAAAATACTGGAATCTGCCGTTGCTTAGAGTTTATGCTGGAAAAAGGTTTGCTGAAAAAGGCGATATAGCAATTTGGAAAAAACTCACATTCGATGCAAATCCAATCCGAAACTCATCCAAAAACTGTTGCTTTGTCAAGCTCAAGACCCTGACAGGGCCTGGTGTGAAAATTTCATCATTCAAAATTCCGATATACTTGCATATAGTAAAGTGTTTATTTACCAAGTCATTTGACAAGCAAAATACTCGTGTACAGGTACACAAACCTATTGTGTCAGGCCTAGATGAAAGCTGGCGGGAAGTTACAGAAATAACCAGAAAGATTAACTGCGACTCCACCAAGAATTAGTTCAGGAAGTACTAATGGAATTACAGAAAAGATGTTTAAAGAAGACACACATCTGTGGAACAAAAGAATAGCATATTACAAGAATATAAACTATGAGCTGAAAACGAAAGGTAGATATAGAAATGTGCTCGATATGAATGCACATTTGGGAGGTTTTGCAGCTGCATTAGCCGATTACCTGCTGTGGGTTATGAATGTTGTTCCTGATGAAGCAAAAATCAATACATTAGGAGCCATTTACGAGCGAGGTTTGATTGGTACATACCAGAACTGGTACGTTCCTTAACCAAACTAAATCTCTTCCACTGGTATACCACCATACTTGCGTTAAGTTGTTTCCATTGGATATTCAGGTGTGAAGCAATGTTATTAGGAAAAGTCCTATATAGTCAAGTCAATAATATTGACTTGATCTGTCTTGTAATATTATATTAGATATAAATACCCCTCTTAAATGTGTCTGTAAATCTTATCTGATCATTACCGTGTTATAATACTTTTCTACATTGTTATTGATATCTTTACATGGTATCATTGAGGGAAGGTTCGATCTAGGGCAATTCTGCAACAATTTTTTCAAAAAATTTTCATCACAGAATTGTGATTTCTTTTCTGTTCATAGATCAAATATATTTTTTTTCAACAATTTTCTGATCTTCTATCAACTTGGGTTACCGATTATTCTTTACAATCTTTAACTTCTTTCTGAATCTTGATTTTCTTTCATCGTCTTCAATGTCGAATACAAGAGGGTCAATGGCTAATCATCAACAACATCAACAACAAGTGCAATCTCAGGTTGAAATTCCAATTTCCGCTGCTTCTGGTAATGATACAAATCAGGGTAATACCAGTCACTTTGTTCTTCCTTTCAATAATATTGGTAATTTTGTTTCTTTAAAGTTAGATCATACCAATTTCCTTCTGTGGTATGATCAATTCGAATCAGTGTTGATTACAACTAATTTGTATGGTCATGTTAGTGGTGAAATAGTTGAACCTCCATCTCAAATTCTTATTAATGGAGTTGCTAGTGTTAATCCAAGATGGGTTTACTGGAGAAAAGCTGATCGGTTTGTGGTTAGTTGTTTAAAAGCTACATTTATTGAAACTGTGTCTGGTGATGTTCTAGGTATGACTATTGCTAAGGAGATTTGGCAATATCTTGAGTCTAGTTTTAGGTATCAATTTTGTGCAAGAAGAAATATGCTTACACAACAATTACATAGCATTAGAAGGGGCTCTCAATCAATTTCTGTCTACTTACATAATTTGAAGGCAATTACAGATTCTTTAGCAGCAATTAATCATAGAGTTCCAGATGAAGATGTTATGATGTATGTTCTAAATGGTCTAGGAAGGGAATATGACACTTTTGTCATCTCTGCTCAGAATCGTGAAACACCATATACCTTTGGTGAACTGAAAGCTAGATTGCTAACACATGAACAATGGCTTAATGATCAAAATCAAGATGTTGGTAGTATTCTTGATAATCCATCAGCTTTCTATGGAAGAAATACTCATAATGGTAATAAAAATGGGAAGAGTAAGGGCAAGAACAAGAATAACCAAGGAAATTTTTCTAAGAATGGTTCTGTACAATTTAAAGGTGGTGCTGGTTCTACAAGTTCAAATTCAGATCCTTCTGATGGTGGTTCTACTAGTAGGCCTTTTGTGGATTTCTCTACAGTTGAATGTCAAATATGTCGAAAGACAGGACATTACGCAACTAGATGCTTCTTCAGATATCATCCACCACCAACATCTGATTCTAAATCTACTGCAAATGTGGCTCAGGTTGAAACAGCTTTTAGTGGCATTCACTTAAATTCAGCTGACTTGTGTGATGATCCTTCTGGTGGGTCTACTTCAACTACTTGGATCTCTGATTCTGGTGCTTCAAAACATATGAATGGTGACAAGGAGCTTCTTCAGGATACTTCAACTTATCACACTACAAGAAAATTGGGCTTTAGTAACTACCCGGATTCAGTCGGTACAGGGCCTTTTTTGGTGTCCGGAGCTCTATAGCAACCGACATGGCAACAGATAGGCTCTGCTGCTGAAGCTTGATTTGCTAAAGATCTGTACCAACCATGTTGCTGGAATAGATATCTTTCAACTATGATAAAGCGACTCAAGCTTTAGTCGGCACAATTTTTCGGTAACGACTAACTCTCGTTGGTAAAGCATATAGCATTTGTTGCTGAACAATTTAACCCACAAAAATACTCGTTGTTGAAGGCTTAAGCATTGTTGGTAGAGGTGGACAATTATAAAACGTTGTCAGCCGCTAAAGGATTTAACTTACGAAATTTTAGTTGTTGCGGGTGCTGGTGAAGGGTTGTAACCGCTATATGTCTCGATGGAAGAGAGTGTCCTCGAACTTAATATTAGTGGCTCAAGAGTTCAAGCTTTTGAAGTGTTCGTTGGATAAGAATTTCAGCCGTTGTTTTTTCAGATGGTTCAAAGGTTCTGCCACAACCTTTTTGTTGGTCAATGTTTTTATCCATCTGCTTTCAGTTGGATCAGGTATTAGTTGAGTTGGTGAAAATCTCTACAGACAAGGTTAATTCAGCTGCTCATAGGTTTGAGCCATATACAATCAGTTGGCCAAGATGTTATTAGTGTTGCTCAAAGTCGTGTCCCGCTACACATTTGAGTTGCAAGAGGGTAGTCTATCAAGAATATCATGAAAATAAATGCAAATATCATTTTGATAATAAAATTCAACATCGCCGACTCATCGACATTCAAAATTAAATATTCCAAAATATATTCAAAACATCCAACTACAATATACATATATAGAGGACACACTTGCCTAATCAGAGATTGAGTGACTAAGAGTCTGGATCTTTACTTGGCTGAGAGTCTGGATCTTTACTTAGCTATGCTCTCACTACTAGTGGATGAGAGTCTAAATCTTTACTTAGCTAAGCTCTCACTGCGGAAATGATTGGATCCAATGTTTCTGAAGGAACACCTTCAATTGGGTTGTGGATCTCCAGCTTAAGTGTTCTCTGCAACAGCAATAACAACAATAATGATCATAATGCTATATAACATGACACGCCCATTTGCAGATTATTTCTACAACTTAATTTCCTTTAATTTTTGGAACATATGACCAGATGGGGAAAATATCATTCGAAAGATAAAATTCCCAAGTTTATACAAGAGTGCTCGTGGGAGGAAACTGGTTTATATCATATATAATTCCAAGTTGCATGTAATGTGTTTATATCTTTGTAATATACTTCATGAATATGCTCCTCGAAAAACAAATTTTCCAACACTGCCAAACACAAGTTACTATAAGCAAAACTCATGTAAAATATCGTTACCAATACAACAGAAGACAAGGTATACAAAGTTACCAGTTTCAAACTAGATGGCATTCTGAAATCTCCGATTCTTTCTCTCTAGAGAGATCAATACACTTAGCATTGCAACCACCTTCAATGTTCAAGACACCATTATAACTCCAGCAGTGTAAATCGTCTTCACTGAAATACCCGTGTTGATTTGTTGACAAAGTTGTATTCCCATGTCTGCAAATCAAAATAAGTAAGGTGAGAAAATGAAAGAGAATTGTTCTAGACTTGAAAGAACTTAATAGGTGCTCAATGAATCGAAAGTTTTAAGGTTCTGAAATATCATCAAACCCGACTCTTTTGGATTCACTGAAATATTTCCCCAATGATCCATGAAAAAATAACTACCAACGTCAATTAGTACTAAATCTCCTAAGTCGTTATGAACAGAATGTGGTACAGCAAGATCCACCACCTCTCTCTGCCTCGTCAAAATTCACAAGCAGCTTCCCGGGAATAGTTCTGTTAACAAATTTGGAGAGTATGGTTATGATAACACCACAAAATGCAAATTAATATACTAAAAAAGAAAAATAGATTCCAGAGAATGGTTCCATCGTGCTAAAACAGAAGCTCCTAAAAAAGGCACCAGCATGATAGAAAATGCAGCAGAAAAAAAATTACCTTGAATTTTCCTGCATGCCTTAGGGAAGACAACAAGCTTGGCCTTGTATGTATTAAGAAGCTGGACAATGGTTTGGAGCCCTTCAAATGACTTAGTTCTCTTCCTTTGGCCAGCGTTACCAATTGTTTAGGAATTCCAGCACCCTGTGAAAGTAAATTGCAAGAAGGTTATGAATCAACCGTATGTGTTGCTGAAATGTAGAGATACCAAATCAAATACAAATAAAAGTTATTAGTTAAAATTGTTTTAAGTGTCAGTGTAATCATAAGGAAACATTCATTTTCCCGTAGTATCACGGGGGTTAAGAATATATATAACCGTGGCAAAGATTAAAAGAACTCATTTCATTACCTTGACTTCAGCATGATGCGCGTTGAGTATCAACATATATAGTAATCCTAGTTATCTAACACGCTAGTACGCTGCCAACACATCCCACACAATCAGGTGCTACCATACTCTTTATTAAAGTAGCAAATGATGAAATTTCTCTTTGGTCATCATTTATCACGTTAGATTATTCCTTACGCAAGTCTCCCACGAGAAATAAACGATTTATTATTCCGTCCACTGCCTACTGAAAATATAAACATTTAAATATGAAATCAAGGCATAGAACATTAGATTAACGAGATAGTAATCCTAGTTTGCATAAAGGGTTAGAGTCACATATAATCAAATGAAATATTTGGTTTCTCTTTCACCTATTATGTGTGTACATTCCTTATGGTTATTTAATTTAACATCCGTAACGAAATAACAAGATGTTGGAAGAGAGCTAGATACAGATGGAATCCTTAACAATCCGAAATTTGAGCATGGATCTTTACAGACCCATTTCGCACTTATAAGGTGCATGAGCCACCTCTAAATTACTATCTGATATCAAGATGAGCATAATTCTGATATCGTAAGACTTCCAACAACATAACCAACTGATTATTCATATAATCTAGAGTTGGTTAATATATTTGTTTTTTGAGTCAGATTTAATTCATTTGAATCAAAAATATGTGAGACAGTGGTTTGGTCCTATGATTCAAAAATTGGTTCTGAATCGGATAGGGAGTCAGATCTGACTCAAAATAAATAATAAAAAAGGGTCTGATATCTGACTCGCGTCTAGTCAGGGGTTGACTCAGATCCATATGCCAAGTCAGATGCAAACAAATATGTTGTAAAATATGATTACTGGTTAAAATATGGTAGGCAAACCCTTGAATCTGGGTATGTCAATACTATACTGACTTTTCAATTCTTGGAAAATTATTAATGACCTTGGCGCTCGGAACCTATGTGCGGGCTCACCTAGTGTACGTAGTTGTGATACTTCAATTAATATGATGCCCATTAATCTCATCACCCGATTTCCAAGTTTTTAAGATGATTCCCCTAAGCGCATCCAATCAGCGAACACGTAAAGGCAACCCTGCGGTTTGTGAAGGGGGGGGGGGGAATCCCCATGTAGCGCTGCAGTTGCCAGGATTGTGAAGGGAAACACCCGTAGCTTCTGCAACCGAGACTTGGTGTAAGTATATCCGCATTAATGGTCGAGAATTCGTAATCCCATTAACACGGTGATTACTGTCCATCTGGTCCAAAAACATAAACAATCGCGACGCGGGTAGCGTCAAGTATTTTGCATGTCGTAGTGCAAGTTGTGCAAGGCTCTGATAGGCCGGCGTAAAACCTATTGTTCGACTATTAGGAGATATTCTCTAGTCGACCCGATATTTTCTACTGGAAAAGACTTTGGCTTTGGCTTTGGCCCCTGAGCGCATCCAATGTAATTGAATGAATATTAATTAAGAGTTATGTGTTGCAAATGATTGAGTAAAATTAGATCAAGTTTCCAACAATAAACGAGTGATCTTGAGTTTCTAAAACAAACTATTTAGGTACTAAAACCAACGTACTTGAGTATAAGTTTTGTCATGTTAAAAAAAAAAACTTGATACACTTTGGGTGTTGGATGGAGTATACCTAACGAAATCACATGTAAAAAAGTTGATGTGTTGGATGGAGTATACCTAACGAAATCACATGTAAAAAAGTTTAATGCTCCAAATGGTTTCCAATAAAGCTAGATCAAGTTTCCAATACTTAACTAGTGACCTTAAATTTTTATATCGCACGAATTAAGTATTATTTTATCGTGTTAAAATAATTCCAGGTATTGGTTTATTTTCCCCCAAAATTTTCCTTTCCAATATACAAAATTTGACAAACTATAAATATTGATTTTGTGTAATATGCCAAAGTGATTGTAATGCACATTTTAGATTACTGGGTAGATTTTGGGACACATAGAGTAGTTGATTTGATGTTCAATGTAGTTTTGTGCCGGTAGATTGTTTTGTGGCTAATAATAGGGGCTCATAACATATAGCTTCCAATGCACGTTTTAGTTGTCAAAACACGGTGGCTGAAAGCTAATAACCACGCACATACTTTGATAGCTAGCAAAGGTGTATTCTTATAGATAGTTTTGGAGGCTAACTGTGATAGCTAGAAATGTATAACTTCTAGTTATTTTGTACTTGCCAAACAATAATGGTTGGAAGCTACTATCAACGCCATAGAGGGTATATGTGTCAACCAACAGATTGTTATGGTGGCTAAAGAAAGTAGCTCGAAATTTATAGCTTCTCGTGCACCTTTAGTTACCGAGTCATTGTGGATGAAATAAAATAGCTACATGTATGATATTTTAGTAGTTAAAGCCTTGTAGTTCAAGAATTCCTCCCACTATAGTTACTAAAAACGAGTGATTAGAGACTTCTTCCAACCAGTGGTTTTTTTAGTTGCCAGGACCGGTTGTCAGAGGGTTATACCCACAATAGTTGGAAAGAAAATGGTCGCTAAAGCCAAGTTTTCTTGTGATCATGGAAAGGACAAGGTCATTGTTGGCAATGGTAAGACTTTGCAAATTTCTCAAACTGGTACTTCAGTTTTACAAATACATGACACTAGTTTTACATTGAATCAAGTATTGTTAGTACCTGAGATTAAACAAAATTTGTTGTCTGTTGCACAATTCACTAAGGATAATTGTTGCTACTTTGTGTTTGATCCATGGAGTTTTGAGATTAGAGATCTTAGTTCACATGCTATTTTAGCTCAGGGAAAAATGGTTAACAACTTGTATCCTCTATCTCATATGTCTTTTAACAAAAATGCTCTTTTTACATGTTGTTCATCCATTATTGCTTCACCTTCTTTGTGGCATAATAGAATGGGTCACCTATCCAAGAAAATCATTCAGCATTTGCATTCTACTTAAGCAATTTCCTTGAATTCTACTCATGAGAATCAACTCTGCCATCCTTGTCAAATTGTTAAGAGTAAAAAGCTACCATTTTGTCTTTCTTCATCTCATGAAACTAAACCTTTAGCACTTATTCACTGTGATGTTTGGGGACCTTCTCCCATCACTTCTCATGCTGGCTTTCGTTATTATATTGTTTTCATTGATGATGCAAGTAGATTTCACTGGATTTATCCTATGAAACTTAAAACTGATGCTATATACTGTTTTACTCATTTTAATCTCTCAATGAAAATCTTTTTTCTACAAGAATTTTGTGTTTTCAAACTGACAATGCTTGTGAATTAGCTAAGGGTTCATTTAAGCAATTTCTTGATTCAAATGGGATTAATCTCAGATTATCTTGTCCTAACACACCTGAACAAAATGGACTAGCAGAACGAAAGCATCGCCATATTACTGAAATGGGTAATACCCTGTTATTTCACTCTTCAACTCCTAAATTTTTTTGGTATGATGCATTTCTCACAGCCACATACTTGATTTATAGGACACCAACTCTTGTTTTGTCAATGAAATCTCCTTATGAGGTCTTATTTCAAGTTTCTCCAGACTATTCTGTTTTGAGAGTTTTTGGATCTACTTGTTTTCCATTTCTTGGTCATTATAAGTCTGACAAACTATCTCCCAAATCTGTTAAATGCATTTTTATTGGCTATAGTCCACTCCATAAAGGATATAAATGTTTTGATCATATTTCTCATAAGCTTCATATATCTCGCCATGTGGTTTTTGATGAATCAAATTTTTACTATAATCCTTTTTCTCCTTCAGTTGAAAATTCTTCCTCGACTTCTGATTTATCTCATTCCACCCATGGTGTTGCATCTTCTAATCCCTCTTCTACTTCAGTTGAATATTCTACTTTTCCTGCATCTAATTCAGTTCCTCCTTCTACTAGGATTACTAGATCAATGCAAGGCATTTCTAAACCCAAATTTTTTTATGATTATGTTTTAAATCATTCTGTCAAGCATCCAATTTCTAGTGCTTATACAAGTATGTTAACTACTATCTCTGAGCCTAAATTTTTTAAGGAAGCATGTAAAATACCTCAGTGGATTGCTTCTATGAAAGAGGAAAATGATGCTCTTATGTTGAATGAAACTTGGGATTATGTTTTACCTGAACCACACATGAACATTCTTGGATGCAAATGGATGTATAAAGTAAAATTAAAGGCAGATGGTACTACTGATAGACTTAAATCAAGGTTAGTAGCTCAGGGTTATAATCAAGAAGAAGGTGTTGATTTTGGAGAGACATTTAGTCCAGTTGTTAAATCTATAAACTGTTAGAGTTGTTTTAACACTAGCAGTGAATAATAATTGGACGGTAAAACAACTTGATGTGTCAAACGCTTTTCTGCATGGTCACTTAGCTGAGAATGTTTATATGAAACAGCCTCCAGGATTTACTCATCCAGATTTTCCAAATCATGTATATCATTTGAAGAAGTCTCTATATGGTTTAAAACAGGCTCTTAGGGCCTGGTTCTACAGATTTAGTTATTTCGTCTTCAGTTTGGCTTTACCAAGTCCAAGAATGATCATTCTATGTGTATATACATCACTGAAACAAAAATGCTGGTATTATTACTGTATGTAGATGATATTCTTCTAACAGGGAGTTCTGATATTCTTATTAGTAATTTAATACAAGCATTGAGTAACGAGTTTGCTATGAAAGACTTAGGGGATTTGAAATTGTTTCTTGGAATTGAAGCCACTAGATCTGCAGATGCTATTTTTCTAACTCAACAAAAGTATACTTTAGAACTTCTCATTAAGGCAAAAATGCTGGATTGTAAGCCTTATGATACACCTGTTGCAAAGGGCAAAAGATGTTCTATTCATGATGGTATTCTATTGACTGATCCTCTAGTATATAGAACATTAGTTGGTGGTCTTCAATATTTAACACATACAAGGCCCGACATTTGTTTTGCTATAAACTACGTGTATCAATTCATGCATGCCCCAACTGATCAACACTTTCTTCTTGTTAAAAGAATATTGAGATACTTGAAGGGTACTCTGGGTACTGGTATTACTTTAAATAGGGGTTATATTCATTCTTTAACTGCATACACTGATTCATACTGGGCTGGTTATCCAGATACAAGAAGATCTATTTCTGGGTATGTTGTTTTATGGGTGAATCTGTGATTTCTTGGTCTTCAAAGAAACAACCAACTGTTTCAAGAAGTTCTGCTGAAGCTGAATATAAATGCTTAAGCAGTAAGAATCTAATTTGAACTTCAATGGTTGACATATGTATTAACAGAATTGAATATTTCAGTAGCTTATCCTCTGCAGTTGCTTTGTGACAATCAAAGTACAATATGCCTAGCTTCTAATCCAGTTTTCCATGCCAGGACCAAGCATGTGGAGGTAGACTATCATACTGTCAGAGAGTTGGTGGAGGGCGGAATTATTCATGTTAGACATGTAGTGACTGAGGAGCAGTTAGCTGATGTAATGGCTAAGGGTCTCTGTTATCCCACTTTTTCAAGATTACTACAAAGGATAGTGCAATCTCCAACTGCTTAGTGATGATTCTTATGTTTTCTGACAGTTTTGGCTCTTGTTAAGCATCTGTTATGCTTCTTAAGCTGACTCTTGTTGAGTATTTTTTTCTTAGGCTCTTGTTGAGCATTGTTTTCTCCTTTCTTTTATTTAAATTGTTACAGTGTCTGTCTGTATCAATTGTGGGGGGTGTATTAGGAAAAGTCCTATATAGTCAAGTCAATATTATTGACTTGATCTGTCCTGTAATATTAGATATAAATACCCCTCTTAAATGTGTCTGTAAATCTTATCTGATCATTACCCTGTAATAATACTTTTCTACATTGTTATTGATATCTTTACAAATGTCTTCTTATCCAATGAGCTACGATCTTATACATGCCGATTCGATACTCACTCTCTACAAAAACAGGTAAACTTGTTCCCAGTGGACGAAAATTTCCACTACAAGTACTGTGACTTATATCTCAATTATGTTTTTGTAGATACGAAATGGAGGACATTCTATTGAAAATTGATAGACTTTCAAGGCCAGAAGGTTCTGTAAGTTTCCGAGACAATGTGGACGTTTTGTTAAAAGCGAAAAGCATTGTAGATAGATTAAAATGGAAAACTCAACTGCTAGATGATGAGAATAGTCCTGACATTGAAGAGAAAATATTATTTACGGCCCTTCCCAAAAAAAGATAATATTATTTGCGTGAAGATCTATCGGAATGCATCAAGAAGTGAGCCTATAGCACAAACTAATGTTTATTTGTAATGTTGCAAGGATCTCTTTTTTCTTGAGTTTATAAGCTTGTTCAACGATTTTAGCAAATAGTATTTGTTTTGCTATTGTCCGATTTTTCTTTTCTTTGTCGAATTTTGAACCCAGATTGTGCGTATTAAGGTCTATTCCTATGCATATGGCAAACATCATGTTTTGTCATATATGCACCCACTATGGGTGTGCGAAACTGCCAAACTCATATGCCTATATGCCAGGAGTAACATATAGGCATACACAACAGAGTTTCCAGCGAGCGATAGAGTGTCCATCGCTCGATAGTCAAGTCAGCGCTCGCTGGTCATTCAAGCGCTAGCGTTAGTCAAGCTGTCGCTCGCTGGTATGATCAAGGTTTATCATATCTTCATCCAACGACTACCATTCTTTCCCTCTATAAATACCAAATTTCAAACTCATTTCAACTCACACCAGAATTTCTAAATCTCTCTAGAATTTCTCAATCTCCAATTATTTTCATCACTCTTCCAATTCTTCAGAGAGCATGGCTGATAATATGAAGTTAGCTGAGTTCGTAGCAAACGAACGTGCTGCCAAAAATCAAAGAGTTGTTAATCGTTCAAATTAGGAGAAGTCAAATTAGGCGAAAACCAAAATTCACTATTGCGGAAAATGAATGTATTTGCGGGAATTATATTTCTTCTATTGATGAGACTGTATGCGGAAATGCATTACATCTCGAAACATTATGGCAAATGATTTATGGGAAATTTCAAGAACAAACAATGAATCTCAACAATCGTGATGTTTCAGAGTTGATTCAACGCTTCAGTATAATCAATAGGGAAGTTACAAGGTTTGTTGCTTTACTTCATCAAAAAGGTCCAAATTTGAGGAATGGTGAATCCATGATGGAATTTCAACAAAGGCGTCGTGCGGATGGTGCAACTATGATGTAACTTCGACGTAGGCGTCGTGCGGAATATTGTCGGATCTACGAAAAAGACTTCCAATTCGAAAATTGTTTCGAGATTTTTTTATATTTACCTAAGTATTGTCCAACATTTATGTTTTAATCGATTGTCCACTTAAATTCTTATGTTTTAGTTTCGTAATTGTCTAAGTATTAGGTTTTTTAAACTATTAAATGTATCTCTAATTAAAATGTAAGATGGAATTAAGAATAGAATTAAGATTAATTTTCAACATTACTCGTCAAATTTTCAAATTCATTAAACTTCCATATAATCATTTTACAAGACATAAAACTAGACAACAATAATTTGAAATATAAACTTTAAGAATAAAAATTTAGGACAATGTTCTTCATATTGTTAATCTTCTTCATTTCACCAAATTTCCAATCAATGCGCTCATGAACGGAGTCTCCTTTGTTTATCTTCTTCTTTGGCTTCAAATTTGTTTTGCCTTGATTTTCCTTGCCTTGAACTTTTCTTTACCTTTTCTTAGTTGTGGTTTTGACTTGGTTGATATCCAAAACTTGGAGACTTCTTACTTATTTTTTATAACTATCACATATCTTCTTAACGGCACCTTCAAGCACTACTCCCGAAAAATCAAGTTGCGTTGGCGAATCAAGTTGAGTTTGAAATTGTGCCATTTGGAGAAATAGAAAAAAATTTGTGTAAAAATTTTTGGGGTAAGTTTTGCATTTGAAAATTACTTATTTATAAGCGATGAAGAACTAGTCGTTGGCGCTAGAGATAATACCGTTGGCGTTATTCAGAGAAGCCCTTGCGATATAGTCTTTATCGCTGGCAAAATAGACAATATCGCTCGCTAGAAAGGCATTCACTCAGTGGTTTTCCCATAGTGGCACAATTGGTTTGCCATGCCACCTGGTATGCCAACCAGTTATTTTTTTTTGCCATGTACATAGGAATAGGCCTAATATGTGACAACTTTGAAAGAAATGGAGCCAATTGATCTGACCGCGAACACAGCTTTGCCATAACTCTGCGGACAACAGCAATCCTATGCACTCGGTTAAACCCAGTCGGTTTCGGTTACATTTTTATCCTCGTATCTTACAACGTTTCTGGTCCGTTGGATATCTGTGAGTGGACGGTTGAAACATAAAAGACATGCAATTAAATTGTGAAATCTAAAACTCTGTAATTCATTCTGGTTCATCTTCTTCTTCTTCTTTCTTCAACCTCCTGTCAAAAGAAAAAAAGTACTAATCAAAGGAAAAAAAACAAAAAAAAAATCTTAGAACCCGAGTTTGAAAATCTCAAAACTGTTTCAAAATCAGAGATTAAGAAGCAAGGGAGAGATTTTTTTGGGTAGAGGTTTCATGGAGAAATCAAATGTCCTGATTGAAAGTAAGTTTTTTTTTTAATATCTCTTGTAAAAAAACTGATTTTAATGTAATAAAAATCGAACCTTTGGAAGAAAAATCATATCTTCGGTGGTATATTTTTGAATAGGGATGATAACCAATTTTTGGAAATAAATTTTATGCTTTTGGATCTTAATTTGGAAGCTCGTTCAGAGTATTTTTCACTGATTAAAAGTGTAGTCTACCTTCAAATTAGTGAAATTCGATCCTGATTGGAAGCTCATTCAGAGTATTTTACTGATTAAAAGTGTAATCTACCTGAATTGGGATCCTAATTGAAAGCTTACTTAGAATATTTTACTGATTGGAAGTCCAATCTACCCTCAGTTTAGTGGAATTGAATTCTAATTCAATTTAGTGAAATAAAGATCTGACCTTTATTCTTTTTGATCTGATTGGAATCAAATACCAAGTATTTTACTGATGAAATATAATTTAATTTGATGAAATGAGTCCTAATGGTAGGTGTTTCAAAGTATTTTGCTGATATGGTATGTATTGTGAATCTGATTCTTAATCGGAACCTAATTCTTAGTACTATTACTGTGTGCTGTAGAATCCCAATTGCAAAGCTAATTCTTAGTCGAAGAGATTCAATTCCGTGTTTGGTTTAACCGTTTAAGTGGCTGAAATTTGCTTACTTGAACCAAACAGAGTATTAGTGTGAAATCTTAATTTTGTTCGGGTTTCTGATTTTATTGAAAGACTTCCATTTTCAAGGTGGCCTTATTATGGAAGGTGTCTAACGTTAAAACTCCCAACCTTGTAATATTTGTGAATTTCCATCTTCAAAGAGGATTCTAACTTAACACAGGAACCTAATTGCAAGGGTGCTTCTATTCTCACTGCTAGATGAATTCTATATATAGCTGAGAGTTTTCCTTGTGTGATGATAAATATAATAATTCTGGTCTTCTTTCAGTGGTAGAGGAGAAGGGGAATAGCGACAACGATATTGGAACTTCAGGAATGGATTCTGGATTATTAGTTTGGCGTAGCGACGAGGAGACCCAAGCAGCTAAAGATTTGGTATCTTCTATAGCTAGCCTTTGTTCTTTGTGTGAAAGTGATCCCGAAAACTCCTCAACAAGAGGTCCAGATTTGGTATCACTCGTTAATGATTACCTGAGCATGATTCCTGCATACAATGTTTATGATTCTGAGGAACATATTTTTATGTTTATGTCCTCTGGTACTCCCAAGGCTTTGGTCTCGTTAGTGCTAAACTCACCAACCCATTGTTATAAACAAGCAGGTGAGGAATCCATTAAGCTATTTCTCTATCCAAATATTAGATCCCTACCTAGACTCATTCGGAAACATTGTGTTCGACTAGTTTTGGGGTTTTGTGAATTACTTTATAGTGACCAGAAACACGGTAATCAACATCCTTTATACTACTCTTGTCGTAAAACTTTGGTATCTTTATTGAAATTGATGGGTTTTAGAAATACATCAAAATATATTTATGTAAGAAAACCATCAGTCACAATTCGGGATTTTTACCCCTTCGTTAAAGAACTAGCAAAAAGTTTATGTCATGGTTTGATTACATTTAGGGAGTCGTCACATGCCAAGGTGCCTACATCTCTTACATTAAGCATTGAGAATGATGTTCGACTACTAGCTTTCTTTTCGCGCTATATGCTAAGGGCAATCGAGGATCATGTTAGATTAAAGGGTCAATCACTTCCACTGAATACCGATGATGATTTTCGTAACCAACCCTGTTATTTACGTGAAATCAACTTCTTCCGTTCCGTGTACGATGATTTGAGTATAGAATTCATTCAATGCCTTGCGAAAGTTAAGGACGATGCTTGGTATGGTAGACTTTTTAATTACACTCCTAGGTGGCCTAGTTATCTACCTGTTTTGAGAGAGTTGAAGAAATTTTCCAAAATCTATTTAAATTATGAAGAAGATCTTTTTTCTGAAGTATGGGAGTACCAGTATCAAATGGATATACTTATCAGATTGTCAAAGAGAGGTGATGATCTTCGATGGCTTCTTGAACATAAGAACTCGATTCATCCCATTTCTAGAGACTATTTGCTTATGAAGATGTTCCCGGAGATGAAATTAGATTTTGAAAAGCAGCATAAGATGCTCATTGACAGGTCACAGATAATGACCGAATCATTTAAGTACCTTTCTCTCGGAACCTCGAAGTCGTTGCGAAGTGGCCTGTCTGTAGAGTTCAGAAATGAGGAAGCTGTAGGTTATGGTGTTTTGAGGGAATGGATTTTTATGATATGCCAAGAACTGTTTGATCCAAAAGGTTCCCTTTTTTTAGCATGTCCAAGTGACCGCAGGAGGTTCTTTCCAAATCCTGGTAAGTTTCAACATATTTCTGTTACCCAACACTATGGAATACTTTATATTTTGTACTACTTTCTTTTGGGATGGGTCTCTAAATTTTTGCTAAGAAAATAATACCTCTTCTATTTATACACATGTTTGTGTCGTCTTTGCAGCGCCTGTGAGTCATCGTCACCGTAACTATTTTGCGTTTGCTGGTAGAGTGATTGCTTTGGCTTTGATGCATAAAGTGCAAGTAGGTATCTCATTTGATCGTCTGTTTTTCTTGCAATTGGCTGGAAGAGTGATTTCTTTGGAAGATATTCGAGACGCAGATCCCGACATGTATAAGAGCTGCAAAAGAATTTTGGAGATGGATGCTGATTATGTGGATTCAGATGGTTTGGGGTTGACATTTGTAAGGGAATTTGAAGAGTTTGGATCAAGGAAAGTGGTGGAGCTGTGTCCGGGAGGTAACAACATTATCGTGAGCAGCAAAAATAGAGAACAGTATATTGAACTTCTTATTCAGCACTGCTTTGTCAAATCTATCGCCGAAAAATTATCTTATTTCACCCAGGGATTCGGTGATATTCTTTGTGAACGAGGGCTCCATAAAACCTTTTTCCAGAGTTTAGAGCTTGAAGATCTTGACCTAATGCTGCTTGGAAGTGGTGAAGCTATCTCTGTGGAGGACTGGAAAGCACACACTGAATACCATGGCTTTAAAGAAAACGATGACCAAATTTGTTGGTTATGGGAGGTATATTCTTACAGACGCTTAGTTTTTCCACTTGTTAATTGTTTGGCGTTTATATGTTCTTTGCTTTGAGTTGATTGCGGTAACAAGTGCATGTTTAGAACCATATCACTCTTAGATTCTAGTTGTCATTGTCTTCACCCTCTCCTAGGTTTCTCTATAGTAACACGAAGTTTGATTGTATGCTATTGAGATAACATGTCAGACATTTATTCATATTTGTACTGGTTAGCACAATTAAATGTTTAGCATATTAATGATTTGGGTTTCGTTCACTAGCAGCCTTAAAATTAGTCAAATGTAAATTGAACTCACTTTACTGTGGTAAACGAAATTTAACATATGGAAACTGTTGCAGGTTGTTGAGGGCATGTCTATGAAGCAGAGACAACAGCTTCTCTTTTTTTGGACATCTTTGAAGTTTCTTCCTGCACGTGGGTTCTCTAATTTATCGTCCCGCTTATGCATTTACAAGGTAGCAAAATCTGATCAGCACCTGCCCTCATCTCGCACATGCTTTTACAAGTTAGCCCTCCCACAGTACTCATCTCTAGCCGTCATGAAGCAGAATCTCTTTATTATCAACCAAGAACATTTGGACTGCAGCTTCGGGTTTTCGTAATCTCACTTATGCCTCCACTTTATTTGAATTGGCCGTAATGCAGCGTGCTTTGTCTTTTTCTCGTGTTGCATGGTTGTAGGTTTGGTCTTCTTGTGTAACATGGCCGTAGTTTGGTACTAGGGATCCCGGTTGACGACGAAGAAATTGAACCTTCCTATCGGAGGTGTATTTCTGCACATGTTTTTTCATTTATTTATCGTGGAAATCCGCTATCCACACGGGAACCATAACATAAAAGAAAGATGGCTTATGTGATTTGGGTTTCATTTCTAGCCTACTCAACATGTTTGGGCTTAAGGCTTAGTTGTTGTTGTATTATGCTAGGGTGATAACTGATAATTAGGTATCCCCTAAACTTATATCTTTATTTTATAGATGAGCTGTTTATAGGTTGTGTTATGAAATATAGCATATAAGTTCTCTTTCGACAGCTTTTGCATTTTTAGAAGGGGTACCACTCATGTTAACTCTTCCAGTTTGTGTATGGAAAACACTAGGGAACAAAGGTTAATATAACAACTGTGAACTTCTTCTTTCTTTTTAACGGCAGCATGAAGGTTGTTACATATCCTTTCAGCCCAAATTTAGAAGAAGATATGGGTTTCCATCAAAAAGACCTTGGGCTGAAAGGATATGACTGGCAATCTTCATGCTGAAGTATCTTAATTATTAGAACCGTTTTTTGGGACTACTCATGCTGATGAACCGTTTTTTGTTACAACATTATTATTGAGAGATAAAGAAGGAGGGAAATATGAAGAAGAAGATGGGTGAACCCAAAAAATCTTTTTTTGAGTTTTTTAGTAATTATGATTTGGGTGATTCATGTGATGATACCTCATCCTTAGAATCAGAACCCCCTTCACCTCATAGTGTATTTGTCAATACTTCTAATGATCCAGAAATGAGTTATTTGTTAGATGATGATGAAAGCTTTTTGCCCCAAACTCAAGCTATGGGTACTCAGGTATGCCTCATATTTGGCCAAACTCAAAATTTCTGGAAAAAAATCGGTTAGGTCAACCTAGTTCGGTTACCAAATTTAGCTTGCGAGGTAACCGAACCGTTCTGAATGCGTAGTTCGGTTACTAAATTTAGCAGACGCAGGTAACCGAACTACATGTTAATGGTGGTTTTTTAGAGTTCGGTTATGTTTTTCCAGAACATGTAACCGAACTATTTTTATAGAGTTTACAGTGCATGTTTGGTTGAGTCGATATAAGCACTTTTGTTACCGAACTTTGTGTTCGGTAAGGTCGCAGAAAATATAAATACAACGTTTCTAACCGAACCTTTGAGTTCGGTTTAGTCGAGTTTTTCAGTTTCATGGCCGAACTTTAACATAGAAAATCTAAAGATCGAGTTCGGTAAGGCCCCAATTAATTTCTGGAAACTACATAACCGAACTTTGTGTTCGGTAGGGTCGATAAAAAAATTTACATTACCGAACTTGTAAGAATTTTTTTGTGGTATTGACGTTGTGCTATTACTTGTAGATTCCATGTGATCCAATAGAACCAATGGAAAACCAACCATCCCCGGTTGGTATTTTGTACGATGACACATCCCATCATTACATGAATGACTTGGTATTCAAAAATCCGGAAGATGCAAAAAGTTTGGCTAGACAACATGCACAAAAAGACATGTGCGTATTAGTATTGAATTAGAGAGAAAGCAAAACTCGCTTTAAAATGGTTTGTGAGAGAAGCGGTGATCCCGATAAAAGCCACAAGAGGAAGGGTTATGTTTATAAAGGAAAGACAAATAGAAAGAACAAACTTTCTCAAAGAAGATTAAATGCCCATTCAAGCTTGCATTTAATTACAACGAAGATTTGGGTGGATACAAGGTTATGCAAGGTTGTCATAATCATCCTCGTCCGGAGCATCTTGAAGGACATTTCATGGCGGCAAAGCTAACTCCTAAAGAGATGGACAAGGTAGCTAAAATGAGGACAATGGGTATTTCACGGGTTCAAATACTAAAAGAGAGGTTTGTTAATGCTTATACTAACCAATATAAACACTTGGGAAATCAAGCAACAAGTTTAGTAGAGTCGGCTCACCATCGGTTGATGAAGAATCTCTTTGGATGTGTTGATAATTTCGTAACCGTGTAGAATGCTATGGAAAATTACTTCAAGCGCGACATTGATAGAATTAAAGAGAAGTTCCAAAAAAGCCATATATTCAAAATGAACGGAAAATATGCCGACAACCCATTGTTCAAGGGAATCCATTACAATGTATCTCGGCAATGTATGAAGTTGTTGATTATAGAAGTCGAGTTGATTGAGAAGTGGGAAACCAAGCCGGATGAGGTGTGTGTATGTAACATGAAGAAGTCTATGGGACTACCTTGTCTCCATATGATAATCAACTACGAGCATGACGTAATCCCTTTAAGCGAAATTGATCCATTTTGGAAGCATCTAAGTTTCATCCCTCCTCCAAAGGGATAAGAAGCCGGGGAAGAGTTTGGTGATAACGAAATGGGTAGAACCGCACTAGAGATGTATCGTGGCATGAACAAGCTCCAAAAACAAATCTTTTGGGATGACATGAGGAAAATCATATATCCACAAACTTCGGAGAATGTTTATGAACCGTCAAAAGGCAAACGCAAAGGTAGACCAAGCAAAAAAGAAACTAAAAAGCAACTAAGAGAATATGCAAAGGTGTTACGTAAGAAGAAAAGTGAGCAAACCCCATTTACTAGAGATTATTCGGCCCATGAGTATACCGCGGCAATGTACTTGGAGAAAACCAACAAACGGGGTAGGAGTATTGAGGAGAAAGGCGAAATAAGTGAGCGAGATTTGAAGAAAAAAGGTCCGATGTTTCCATCACAACCAAGCCAACCAACTTTCGTCGACGTGAATCTTAAGTCTCCAATGTGCCCCATCCAACCATATTCCCTACACATGAAGGTTGAGGCTCCAAATAAAGACTATTTGAATGAGCTACCTCTATACATTAGAGAATACGTTATTTCCACCGACGACGTTCCTCCGGATGGTAATTGTGGTTTTCATGTTGTCAATCAACAACTTGGGCCTTTCATTGAAGGTGCGAAGCGAAATAATGGGTGTGCAATCACTCATATAAGGCAAAGGTTGTTGTCCAAACTAAAGGAGAATCCGACCTTTTACAAGACAATATTGTGCTATGGGGAAGGTAGTCTCAATGAGCAATTTGTTAGGTATCAACGTCGTCTTCATGGGGGTCATCCGATGACATCAGATTATTGGATGAGCATGCCTATATGTGGACACTTAATCGCCGAGGCATTCAATTGTGTGGTTCATTATTTCTCAAAATATTCTAGTTTCACCTTCACCCCAAAAACAACCGTATGTGTCGAGCAACTCAAACGAAGGAGATGTGTGATGGCATTGATTAACAACAACCACTTTATAGGCCTCCGGTTAAAACCCGATTGTCCATTTCCTCCAATATGTGGAACCTCTTATTGGCCTGCATTTAATCCGGATAGAATGTTGGGTTGGTGTATCATGTATGAGCCTAACATGGAGATGTGGAATGCTTTAAAGAAGTCGGAAGAAATTGTACATGAAGGTCAAATTTCACTTGCGGATGATTAAATGACACATGTAATGGAACTAAGTATGCTTATCAATGGAATACTATGTTTTTTTAAGAGTGGTATTAATTTTTGAGGAAATGTTAGTATTTTATGTAGTTTCCAGATAATAGTTCGGTTGACACATACTATTATAGAGATTGCCGAAGTATGGTTCGGTTAGGTGCTCAAATATTGCAGGTAGCCGAACCCCTGTTCGGCAACCTAAAAAAATTTCACCAGGTAACCGAAGAAAACGTCCGGTTGGTGATGAATAATGCCAGGTTACCGAACTGTGCTTCAAAAGCCTAACATTTTAACTGCTGAATTTGACATTGAAGTTCGGTTAGGAAATGAAATTACAGGACAATGCCAAACTGTATGAGACAGAATTTCGGTTAGGAAACAAAATTACAGAACAATGTCGAACTCTACCAGACAGAAGTTCGTTACGTAATGAAATTACAGGATAATGCCGAACTTTTACAGGATTTTCCAAAATAAAATTACATACCATCTAATATCCGAAACGCGTTATGAAAAAGTCTTTAAGGAGGCGGAAATGATATTCATATGAAAAAGTCTTTAAGGAGGCGGAGTACCATAAGTTGGGCTCACTCGTGGCAAACACAAATCATTATGGGGAATGTGTGAGTATCTTTTGCTAGGCGGCTTCGGCTTCTTTTTCTCTTTAGCAGGAACAATTTCTTGCTCTTCTTCATCATCATTCTCTTCCTCCTCTTCTTCCTCTTCTTCCTCCTCTTCCTCCTCTTCATCCTCTCCCTCCTCTCCATCCTCCTCTTCATCGTCTCCCTCCTCTCCATCCTCTTCCTCCTATTGTCCTTCTCCTTCTTTGTCGGGTCCTAGTTATTTTTCCTCTACATTTTCAACGTCTTCTCTTTGTTGTTCAACCTCTTCATTTCCTTTCTCTTCTTCATCATCATTCTCTTCTTCAATAATATTATCAATTGTATTCTCCATCACCTCTTCATTGACATGTTGGATTACATCACGAACATTCTCTTGGTTGACTTCCGGTAACGATCCCCCTCCATGTTTAGTATTTGTGGCACCACGGTTTCAGAAATCTAAATGTTTTGCTCCACGAGGGGTGGGAGTTTTCAAATCCTCATCTAGGTCTAGTCTCAATCTTTTTCCTTTGTTCCTAATGAATAAAAACCAAAGTATTAGCTAAACATAAGAGAATATTGTGTTATCAAATCAAATAGAACTAAAGAATAAAGTAAACACAACACTTGAAGTTAACAAACTATAGTTCGGTTACCAAAAAAAATTTGCGAGGTAACCGAACTACATATTTCAAAAGTTCGGTTAGCAAAAAAAAATATCGACAAAACCAAACTCATTCTTTCAAAGGAAAAATTGAGTTCGGTTACGAGAGTTTTGTTTGCGAGCACACATAACTATGTAGTTCGGTCACCAAACTAAATAGAGACGTAACCGAATTAAATATTTTTGAAAGGTTCGGTTAGAAAAAGAAGTTATCGACAAAACCGAACTCGTACTGTCTAAGGAAAAATTGAGTTCAGTTACGAAAGTTTTTTTTTGCGAGCACACCGAACTATGTAGTTCGGTCACCAGATATTTATATACTTAAACGAACTATTCTTATTTTTGGAAGTTCGGTTAGCAAATCTAGGGTTACACAAAAAATTCTCCTAGCCTAAATATCTACTGTAACTACCATTTTCAATGGGTTTTGATGATTTCTAATCGATTTCTTCAACAAATAACGAATTGTAAAGAATGGGTATGAAGGAAATTACCCGCGGATTTGCATTTCACTTGAATCGGACTTCTTGGTTGTTGTTGGATGATTGATTTTGCCTCTGAACGGTGCTTCAAGTTGTTTATGAATTAACAATTCTTTTGGGAGATTCACTATATGTGGGAGTCCCGGACTCAATCCAGGAAGTCTGGGTGTTTGCTTGGCACGCATTGCTTATGAAGATTGATTAATCGACGATGAAAATTTTTTTGAATCGACGATTAACGTCGATGTTAACGAAGAAGAAGAAAAGAGGAGAAGAACAATAAGATGAAGAAGAAAAGAAAATGAAACTGATTGTTTTCTTCTTTTAATTTAGGTTTTAATTAGTGGGCTAGATTAGTGGGTAGTGGGTTAGATTAGTGGGTTATTAGGGTTAGTTATAACCTTAATTAGAATAAGGGCAGATTATTCTTCCCTAATCTTTTAGGATACCCCTTATAATGTAGGGTGGACATATATATCACAAAGTAGTCCCCCACCTTTTTTGAATAGTCCCAAAAAAATCGTTCAATTATTACAGTATCCAATCAAAACTTCAAAAGGGTCAGCCGATATCCTGGCTTGATTGGGGTATACCCAAACTAATTGGGGTATACCCAATAAGACAAAATTGGGTCATTTTGAAGTAAAACCAAGCCACCCCTTAACCTTGTTTTTTCTAAATGGCTAATATGCCCTTGGTTAATTAACACTAAAATTCTGATTAGGTTAATTAATTGAGTTTAGATTAAAATTTTCAAATTATGAATTCAGTAGATTAACCTTTTGATCCGTCTTATGAGTTCGATTTCGATCCAAAAATTTTGGTTTTGAAAATGCATAAGGCCGGCAAGGTCGTGGTTTGAATAAGCTGCCGACCAGATATCCGCCGGAATGGTCAACTTTAAATAAGTTGTCGATCGCTCTTCCGCCGGCAGGGTCAACTTTGAATAAGCTGCCAACCAGATATCCGCCGGAATGGTCCTCGGATGAAGAACACATCGACTATCTGGTTGGCAGCTTATTCAAATTGGTCGGAAAGGTCCATTTCCCACACATCGCCGGCTGACAAACAGCCGGAATGGTTTTATATAAATACCCTTCCGGACGCAAAAATTCTAGGCATCAGGAAACATTCTAAACAAGTAGCCGGAAGGGTAAACAATAATAAGATGCCGGCTTCATTAAAAAAAAAAGACGTCGGAATGGTATACAGATGAATAACCTGCCGGCCCTGCTAGTAGCGATTCTGATGAAACTATACTGCCGGAAAGTTCTTAAACCTTATACCCTCCCGGCCAAACCCTAACTATGAAAACCCGGAAAGGTCGATAACAAAAAACCTTGCCGGCGTCGTAACTGCCAATTCACAAATTCGAATTTTCTGACCTAATTTGACATGCAAACATGAAATCGAAGTACTAGAGTGAGTTTAAACAAGCCCTTACTTTCTTAAGCGCACCATTTCATGTGTTTCAGCGGGTTGAATTTCTTCTTCTTCAACAGTTTTTTTCTTCACTTTCTTAGCAACCAAACTTGCAATTCCAGGGTTATATTCATTGGGTTTTCGATTAGTTTCTTTCATAAGAGTTGCCTTCTTCCGTGATGGATCCATTGATGAAGATTAATCGGAGTTTTCGAATCGACGATTTTAACGAATTGATCGACGAGTTTTGGTGGTGGTGGGGGTGATGGAGCCGGTAGGGTTGTGGGGGAGAAGAAGAAGATGAAATGAAAAGATTAAAACTGATTTAGGGTAATTCAATAGTATAAAGCAGAGTTGAGCTAACTTTGCCTATCTGAGTGGTGGTCAGGATTTATCCTTGGCAAAGATAAATCAAAGGTTGTGGTTCTCCGTGCCACACCCTACAAGTCGCACACGTGGTGTTCATTCCAATATTATGAATTAAAAATGAATACTCAAGTCAAGATATGGAATTTCAAAAATTATAACGGGGAGGTTCGAACTCATGACCTATTGTGTCATAAGAGTGGCCTTTAACCATTGTTCCACCTTGGTTGGAATTGATAGAAAAGATAAATCAACAGTGGTTGTTTGTTCAACTTAAATATTAATTAGTATAAGTATTTTATTAATTAGTATAAGTGATTTGTCTAAAGAGAAAATAAATCTATGGTTATGGTTTGTTCAACTTAAATATTAATTAGTATAAGTGTTTTATTAATTGATGTCTCATTAATTTCTCATGATAAATGATTTATTAATTTTACATCATAAATATCCCTTAATTAATATTAATACATATCTCCATCAATAAATAATAATTTTGACAAAAATTATTTCAATAGATATTAGTGGTGGTGGTGGTAGTAGTAGAGGAAGAAGTAAGTGGTGGAAGTGGTGGAAGGTGTTACTAAGTGGTGGAGGCGGTAACATTAGTTTTGGTGGAAGAAATAGTGGCGCTGGATGGTTTTAATGGCGGTGGTATTGGTTTTTTCTTTTTGAATCAAAAATAATAATTTTTTTACATGACGGGTAACATTGTATTGTGAAAAGTATAGTTGGTTGTTTTTGACACGATCAAAAAGGCGGATAACAAATACTTTTGGGATGATACCAAATCATATAAGACAAAATGGTTGTTTTTGGTACCACTTTTATCTTTGGTAACCGTTCGTACGCATGATTTTCAGTATTAACAAAAAACATATAGTTGAATAAATTAATTGACGACCTAAGTTTGTTAAATCTAAACTTTATACATGACGTGTGGGATCAAAAGTTATAAGTGTGCACAATATTCTACGAGGAATGGAAAATGGTGGTGGTGGAGAAAGAAGTGATATCTGGTGGTTTGTGGTACTGGCCGATTTTGATGAGTAGTAATTGACTATGTTAATTATGTGCTGCTACCAAAGGATAACACTATTAAATTGGAAATGTGGTTGATCGTCTTAATGCTAATATAAACTCGGTTAAAATACATGAAAATTAAGAAGAAGAAAAAAACATTTGGATGTCACGTTATATAATAAATAACACTAAAAACTACATATTTAGTATCAAGGTTTCTCCGTCCAAAAGATAAATCTAAGGTTGTATTCGGATCCAAGTAAGCGGAGGGCGAGTTGGTCTTGGATTTCTGAATGATAATGAATATAATGAAACGCTCCCTCTCGGTTTCTCCAATGAAAACCGAAACCTTCTAAAAAAAATAATCAATCGAACAACACTTAGATGGAACGCATCACCACCAGTGTAAACTTCTCTGAATTGCTACATATCCAGTGAAATATCTACAGATTAATCTGGTGATTTCGTCCTACCGTAGTTTTTAACGAGGCATGCAATTAAATCTCTAATAGTGATTTTAAAGGTATTTAATAATTACAAAATTCTCTTATAAGTTTTGTTTATGCAAGTATTGATTTAACTTGGGTTCTTTTACATTTTTGTGTTAAGTTGATGACTTTTTAATTTGAATACATGTTTGGTTAACAAACTTTGATACATATAGGGTATTTTCTTTGTAGAACTGATGTTAGTCTCTCATTTTTCCCGTTAGCACTTTGTTTCGATCCCGTATTTGTAGACATTATTTGACTAATGTTGGGGTATTTGTTTAATCTCAAGGCCGATTAAACCCAATGTGTGTTGTATACATTGAAGGCGACAGAAGTTTGTGTCGGCTCTACCTTGAAACTAATAATTTTTCTTCGGAAGGTTAGTTGAATTTATGTAGATACAAATATCAATATGACTATGCTCTTTAAAACTCCAAATTACTTGAGTAACACTAGATGTGAGAACGTCATTCATGCACTACTTAGCATAGTTGGTGTGAAATCTTTTTATCCACGAATTTCTTCAATTTTATGTTATCAATATGATTGAGAAAGAATCTTACACATGTTTTTATTTACTATTATAAGTTTATTTTTTCAACTCATATGTGTATATCTCAGCCTTCCAATAGCCAATGGTTCTTCATTTTTATAACTCTCACATTTGCAAAAAATAAATAAATAGTGTTTATCTACCTGGCACTTTTAGGGGCGACCCCGAAAGAATTAGGGGCGACTTTTTTATTCCTAACCCATATATACCGTTAAGGGATGTCCAAAAACGCGGAGAATACGTTAATGCCCTTACACAATCGGAAGCTATTTTGTGCCCGATTATTATAAAGAAATCGGAAGCTTAGTAACGATATTATACTACCGATTAATATCGATTTGTGCATAATGCGCATCTGGCTTCTATAACAATCGGTAGGAAAAATAACCTCACGAGACTACCGATTGTTAAAGTATAGAAATAAGAAATCTTTTGAATTTTGCAATGGTGAAATTTGGGACTCCTATATAATCGGACGAATAAAAAAATGTGTAAGCTACCGATTTAGGGTTCCCCATAATCGGGTAGTAAAAAGTAACAATTACTACCGATTATGGTAGATTTCAAATTTCCCTGCAATGAAGGATTTTCGAAAAAACTCATTTTGGGGCAACCTATAATCGGGAGGTTGGGTAACCTATTTTTCTTCCGATTATGGCTAAATCCAAATCACGAACGACATGGTTATGGTCGGCTCTTCACCCCTCAAAACCTAGGGAATTTGGCCAATGCTCAATTTGGGGCTTCCAATAATCGGTAGGTTATAAGTAACCATTTCTACCGATTTTGGGCTACTCAACAATCGGTAGATAATTAGGTGGTATACCTACCGATTAATAACCGTTTGACAGAAAATGAGTTGACTCGACCTAAATTAAAATTCATTTCATTTTCTTTTCAACTTCAAGTTCAACTCCTCTTCTCCCCTTTCCTTCCGATTGCAGAGAGGAATACTCTCCCCCTCTCCTCGTTATACATCGTTCATCGTCGAATCGAATCATCGTCGATTATTCTCTATATAGATGAAAGAAACGGAACGTAAGAAAGCTCGAACCAAAAACGTAGTGCGCGGTGATGATCCGAATATTGGATTGCATGCCCGTAATAAAGAGGTTTTAACTCACGAACCCGAAGAACAAGAAGAAGATGAAGTCCCTGATGTATGCGATACTGATAGCCAAACTCTCAGGCAACTTCAAATGGCGCCGATTAGGTAAGATTCAACCATTAATTTGGTTTATATTGCTTCAATTGGACGAATCCATGTTTATTTTTTTTAGGGTTTTCGGTTATTACCCATAATCGGTAGGTTAGGTATTGTTATAAACTTCCGATTGTGGTCGAACTCTTCATTTCACGAGAAAATTAGTCATATTCGGGTGGTAAAAATTTAGGTATCCTACCGATTATATAACGTTTTTCATTACTGAGGCCTAAATCGATCATAATCGGAAGATAATTGTGATTTTCCTTCCGAATATACTAGGGAAGAACAAGTATTAGAGACGCAATAATCGGGTGATATATTTTGTACTTTCTTTCCGATTGTTTATGCTGAACCACTTGAGTAGTTTCTGGACACAAAGTGACGCATATTCGGTAGAAATTAGTTTTGTGAGGCTTCCGATTGTGATGCATTCGGTAGGTGGACTTTATTATGCCTTTCGATTATTGGTATTCGGAGGGTTATGTTGACATTTAGCTTCCGATTATTGTGTGTAGAGAAACATATTCGAACACCAAAAAAATGTTTTTGTTTCCGATTATACGTATTCGGTAGCTTTAGATGAACTGATATTTACGATTGAGAGTAATCGGAGGCAATTTGTTAAATCAACCAACCGAATATTTAGTTTAATAACCTGTTGTACTTTCTTTTGTTGTTTAGGGATAGGCGAGGTAAAAACATCCAAGATGCAATTGTCTCGGCTAGTGCAAGGAAGGATAGGCGTCAGAACCTGACAGCTAGTGCAAGGAGAGCTAGGACTGCTAACGCCGCTTCAAGTGCTCAAGGTGGAACTCAACAAGCAAGCCAAGAAGTTGTTCAACCTAGTGCCCCTCAATCAGAACCGGTTCAAGAAGCTGTTCAACCTAGTGCCCCTCACAACCAATCCAAGAAGGTGTTCAACCAAGTGCGTCTCAATCACAACCGATCCAAGAAGCTGTTCAACCAAGTGCTCCACCATCACAACCAGAAATTGAACTAGAAGCACCCGAAGAAGTAGGACAAGCCGAAAAGAAAAATCCTCCTCGAAAGAAAGCGAAACACCTTGTCCGAGATGAACGAAGGTGAAGGATATTCCGAAGGTGTAATCCTTGGGCTCTTAGGAGGATGGAGGACATTTGTTATTTGGATACAAAGAATCCTGGGCCAGAGAAATATATGAAACTGAGGTAATGATCGTATCCATTTTATTAACTTATTATGTTTTTCTCCGTAATACTTTTAAGGGTTGTAGTTTTAGGTTATTCTAATTTTACTTTTTAACTTGTCATGTGTTTAATAGTATCATTCCGATGTTGTTCGTTTACTCAAAGCGACCGCCGCACCAACAAAAATGCTAGATTGGCCTTTGGAGGATGAATGTGAAAGGTTCAAGACCATTATTGCGAATTCAGGGTTGGCTAATGCTGCGGAGAACTCAATGTTGGAACATGACCGGGTGGCTATATCGGTGTTTGTGGAGAGACTTTATCCACGACCCGATACCTTCCATATGCTGTTTGGGGAGATGACGATAACCCCAGATGATGTTGAGCAGATTCTTAAACTCCCGTCCATGGCAAGGGTGTTAGGGCCGAGTTCACTAAGCGGTTGGAATGGAGGAATCTTTATGATCGACTAAGAAGTGTTTGGGTTGGGATGAAGAAACATCAACAACCGAGTTCAAAAGATGCATGAAGTATAGAACTAGACAGTTCAACATGGGTACTCTGATGGATATGTTCAAGGGCACCAAGGATAAAGAAGAGAAAGGATCTTTAACGGACGAGCAAGTCAACCACGCGGCCACCGCATATCTCCTATGTGTATTGGGATGTGTCATTTTCCCCAATACCAGTGGCAATCGGGTTGACGCCAACCTTTTACAACTTCTGGATCCTCTCGATAAAGTGCATGAGTACTCTTGGGGCACGGCATGCCTTGCGTGGTTGATGGAAGAGTTGAGAAAAGCGTCGAGGCTTGGAATTAGCCAAGTGGCCGGGAACGTGAGTCTGCTACAGGTATTGTTTATTAACCTACGCATACTTGGTTATTTTTTTATTTTTTTTATACTATTGAAGAATCAATTTCCTAATACTTGCAAAAATGACATTATAGACTTGGATCTACGACCACTTCCCTATCTTGGGATTGGCCATTGAAAACCCGGCGTGGGAGAAAGGTGACCCTATAGGAAGAAAGTACGTCTTCGATGACAACCATTCTAGGACGAAGGAGCATCAGCTGATTCGTTTGAGGGAGATTTTGGACTCACTTAATGCCCAAGACGCATGCTTTGATCCATACAAGGAAGACCGGGCTGCTGGACATATCACGGGTCGATCCGATTTGGCACTTTATTTTGGACCATTGTGGCACCCCACAGGATATGTGATGTACAATGCCTCAAGGGTGATGCGACAACACGGTTTTGTACAAGGTATACCAAAGGAGGAAATCCATGGAAATTTCACTTTGGATCTGGAGCACTGCAAGTCTGATAAAGATTCTATCACGGTGGTTCACAAGGGTTCACCATCCTGTCAATTCCATTGGGATAGAAGGGCGCATTACTTGATCAACCAAGGAAGGGCAGCCAACCAAGGTTTTGAAAATGCTCCCAACTATATGGATTGGTACCGCAATGTTTCTCATATTCGTGTAATCCGTGATCTTAAAGCAAAGCCAGCTTCGTACAAGAGTATCCTCAAAGAGAAGCCTGCGGGTTTTAATAGATTGGTACGTATTGTTTTGTTAATTTAGTTTAATATTATGGGTCAAAATAGAGTAATAACCGTTTGATGGTATGCTATGTTTTAAAACAGATGAACATGTTCAAGCGTTTGTCGAAATGGTGCACTGATTGTATAAAGTCCGGAGAGCCTGTTTCAATTGAGAAGTTAAAAAAGCACCAACAGTTGATTGATAACGTTGACAATGAGGAGTATGCATCTCAGTTCGGCGAAAAATTGCAAAAGAAACCTACGACCAAGGTGAACAAAAGAACTCGGGCGTCATCAAGCACTCAAGCTGATGAAACCAATGACGATGCTGGTCCAAGTCGTAGAGGTGGTAAAGGTCGCAAAATCAAAGCAAAAAGGAACAAGTAAACTTTATGTTGTAAACTCTCGATGTTTTTCGTTAACTTTATGGATAACTTTGTTTATGCTGGATTATGTCGGATTATGTCGTTTTCAAAGTTTGTGTCGGAATATTAGTTGTTACGTTATGTTTATGGATTAAGAATAGTTATTTTACACATTTTATGCATTTAACGATGACTCGCAAGCGAATCACATGAAGAGACATGAAAGTGTTGAATTTTGGAACACAATCGGAAGATAAGTTTATATATTAACCTACCGATTCTCGGGGATGTTCCATTTTTAGTCGAAATCGGTAGGGTTATACGTTATTAACCTACCGATTCTGGGGATTTTGCAAAATATTTGGTCAGAATCGGAAGATTGCTAATATACTTTTCTCTCTGATTATCATGTGTAAAGAAAACTTGTCTTCTGTATCCAAACAACACCACAATCGGAAGGTAAATGTGCAACTTCACTTCCGAATAACAATAATCGGTAGGTTTATTTGTAATGTTCCTTCCGACTGTTATATGTAAAAAAACTTTGTTCTCTGTAACCAAACAACACCATAATCGGAAATTAATTGAGCACCTTGACTTCCGAATATTTTTAATCGGAGGTCTGTGGTTTTGTTAATTTCCGATTATTCTACCAAAAAACAACTATGGTTTCTGTAACCAAACAACACCATAATCGAAAGGTAACTTTTCACCTTGACTTCCGAATATAGTTAATCGGTAGGTTTAGTTTTTGTTGGTTTTCGATTATTCTGTGTGAAATAACCAATGTTTCCTGGAACCAAATAACACCATAATCGGAACGAAAGTTGACACATAATATAACCGAATGTATTAATCGGTAGTTTGTTTAACAACATAAGCTTCCGTTTATTTATAATCGGAAATTTGTTGTATTAATAATCCTCCGATTACATCCATTACATAAAGTTCAAACGACCTTAACCTTACAATTTCGTCAAAAGCACCTAAATCCATACTCCTAATTGACCATAAAAGTATTAAAAAAGATCATAACGTCCAAACACCACAGAAATTGTCCCTCTTGATCTTGTAACATCCTTCATGTTCAAATCGTTTCCCGTAGAGGTCCATATACCGATAATCAGCAAGATTTCTCTGAAATTACGAATGAGTAACAAGTTAGTACTAACTTATGTTAATGTGAGTCGGAGTTATAAAGATACTTACTCGTTTTTCATACGTCCACCAAGAAAAAGCGTTCCTAACAAATCGTTCTTCATCTTCAAGTTTGTCAATCTCCTTGTCGACCGCCTTCTTTCTCATCTTAATGTCATTGGATGATCTTCGAATTCGATTACCATCTAACGCCTCAAATACCATTAGAATACGGTTCCATAACTGCTCTTCGGATTCCCGTTTGTGGAGCTTGTGAACACGATCATGAGCAGTTACCACAACCCACGCTCTATAAATAGCACAATCTTCTTCTTCGGCAAAAGCAATATCCATGTTTTTGGTTTTCAAAATTAGAACTCAAGAGAGGAAAGAGTTTGGTGCAATTGGGTTGATAGATATGAGTTTCTTTATATAGGTTTAGGGTCCAACGACTCTTTTTCTTTTTCCCAAAAACTACAACGGCTATTTCTTAAATTTGGTTTAAAATGCCGCAAATTGGCTAATTTGACGTAGGTGATATCTTGGAAAACCAATAATCGGTAGGTATGTAAGTTAGTAAATCTACCGATTATGGTAGCTTTCAAAATTTTAAAAAAATATGATTTTTGAAAAAACTCATTTTGGGGCAACTATTAATCGGTAGTTTGTGGAACCTATTATCCTTCCGATTATGGATGCATCCAAATCACGAACCACATGGTCATGCACATCCAAATCTGTGCACTCAAAACCTATGGAATTTGGCTAGGGTTCGATCTGGGGCTCCTCATAATCGGTATGTTGTCAAGTTGTTAACGCTACCGATTATGGTATATTTCAAATTCCCTTACATGAAGGATTTTAGAAAAAACTCATTTTGGGGCAACCCATAATCGGATGGTTTGGTAATATATTTAACTCCCGATTAACGCTGCATCCAAAACACGAACCAAGTGGTTATGGTGGGTTTTGAGTGCACACAAAACCCATGAAATATGGCAAAGGTTGGATCTGGGGCTCGTTATAATCGGTGGGTTATATAATTATATACCCTACCGATTATGGTAGATTTCAAAATTCATCACATGAAGGATTTTAGAAAAAACTAAATTTGGGGCAACTTATAATCGGTAGTGTATGTAACCTATTAGGCTTCCGATGATGGCTACATCCACAGCTCAAGCCAAGTGGTTATGGTTGGTTCTGCACCCCTCAAAACCTATGGAATTTGGCCAAGGCTAAATACGGAGCTCCTTATAATCGGTAGTCTTATAAGTTCGATAAGCTACCGATTATAAAAGGGATTATTGGCCGAAGTATCTACACAATAATCGGTAGGTATAGTTTCAATTTAACCTACCGATTCACCTTTAACCTACCGATTATGGTGTTGGCTACCGATTATATAAGGGCATATTGGCCATTTCGAAAAATCAAAGATTAGGGGTAGCTTAGATTTACGTTTGGGTGACCTTTTTTGTCGTTTAGTGTCGGCCCTAATTCTTTCGGGGTCGCCCCTAAAAGTGCCAGGTTTATCTATAGTAGGGAAAATATTATGGGTTTTTGCTTCACTCCTTAGAGCCTTAGTTATCAATAATTTCGGAACAAATGTATTCATAAACATCATGGAGTTGGATTGGCAGTTTAGGTATATGTACTGTTAGATGAAGTATTCTTTTTGAAGTTTGAAATTATGGTATGATGGAACAATCAATGGGGAAAAAATTTATTTACTGTATTTTTTATTTTATTTTCATGTTGGCACAACATTATTACTCCGTCCAGATAATAAATTGGAATAACATGCTTAAGTAAAAAATAAAAAGATCAGGTAACCCATTTTGTTTCCCAAAACTTATTTGAATATCAAAATAATTACTCACGAATAAAATGAAGCAAGAGGAATGTGAACAATATCGTATTAGAGACAAAACATCCTGTGCCGTTACGGCACGGGTTAAGATCTAGTAGGTTTATAAAGGAAAAGGATAGTTTTGTACCTTACCCATTATGACTCCCCCTAAAACCCACAAAAAGTGTCCCTTTAAAATTGGTTATACCCCAATTAGTTTGAGTATACCCCAATCAAACCAGGTTCGATATCTTGATGATTGTTTTGTTATTGCAATAGGAGATATCAGTGTCCACATCGGTCCCGAAGCTGACGTTTCATGTTGATCTTCCTCTTTCTTCAATCTCCATTTTTTCCATCGCCTTGTCGTTTTTTTTTTTTTTTGTTGTTGGCGAAAGTGAAAGCTAGAAACTGTTTATTAGGTCGAGACTCGAGAGGTGTAACGTACCCATTCTTACATCAGGTTTGTCCGTAAAATGCAACGACAAATAGAGATATTTTAGAAAACGGATTACTTGACCGATATTATGGTAAACATTACTTAAATGCTTATTCTAAAAAAATAACTTTTTTTTTCTGTACTAAAATAATCAATTAGCCGATTGCCAAATGCCCATGTAAATTACTAAAAGGGAAAAATCCAATCACATGTTCCGAATGACATTGTGGCCAGGAGTGTAGCCAGCCCAGCATAAGGTGTGTACTTGCATCACCAGACACCAAGCCCCAGCGCAGCAGGCTCCAAATCCAAATTTAGGCCCGACTATAAATTTAACAGTATTTATAAGCCTAATTTGTCTCTTTAGTCTTTACACCCCTAAAAAGTTTGCATCCCAAAGTAGATTTTTACGCCCCAACCTAGAAATGTCGGCTCCGCCTCTAAGAGCATCTCCAACAGTGGGTGCTAAAAATCATACGTGAAATTTTTATTTAGATCCTTATTTATGGGGTGATTTTTTTGTGGCAAAAATAGTAATGCTTTTCTCATGAACTATCTCCAATAGTGGGGGTCATATTTGTAAGGTTTGTTATTTTTGGATAATGATAAATTGATTCCCTTTTTCTTATTGGTTTAGAAAAATTTATTTAAAGATAAAAAATTAAAGTATAACTAAAAAGATGACATGGAGGTCATTGCCAAGGTCTAAATAAGACTTTCTCTAAGACCTTCGTATTTATTTGACACCCTTCCTACTTAATAGGACCCACTGTTGGAGATGCATTTTATGTAAATGAGGGTCTAAAATCCTATGTGTCATAAAAAAATAAAATTTTCACCCTGTATTGGAGATGCTCTAATTATGGCACCATTTTTTTAATTTAATATTATGTAAAGGCAAATGTTAACATATTTTTTTTTTGAAAGTGTGAACGGATTCATTAGCTTTACGGAATGTTTACATTTCTAGGAAATTTTTGTCCCCTAGTATCAGCTTGTACAATGTTTGAAAGAAAAGGTGGGCATACATTTTGCCAAATTTTTGTTGTATGGCAATGTGTTTGTTGTGCCTGTTGCCGCACTGCTTCATTCGCGAGTTCATCTGCTGCTTGGTTTGTTTCCCTGTATGTATGCTCGATTTTTTTGTGTGGGATACTATCCATGAGACTTGATATTTCTGTTAGCATTCCTTGTATATACCATGGTTGGTTTGTTGTGCGCTGCTGTTGAAGTTGGATGACTGCCTTTGAATCCATTTCGAAGCTGACCCTGGGCCATTGTTGTTGGACCGCCATTCTTGTTGCTAACAGTAGGCTCCATGTTTCCGCCGTAGTTGAGTTTGTAATACCTAGCGGTGCCGCCATTGCTATCAAAATTTCTCCGTTGGTGTTCCTGCATATTATTCCTGCGCCTGCCGGTCCCGGATTGCCTTTAGATGCTCCATCTGTGTTGATTTTGATCCAGTTAGGTATTGGTGGTTCCCATCCGACTAAAATCGTTGCTTTTGGCCGGGATGTTGCTTGTTGTGTTCCTTGTTGAGGATCCGGTAGAACTGGAAATATGTTGGATTGTGCCCATGTATATTCTTTCGCCATTGTGTTGATCAGTGTGATTATTTGAATCGGTCTTTGAGTTCGTCTTTGATACACTGTTTGATTTCTAGCTAACCATAGGTGCCACATCGTAAAGCCGTAGATGGTCATTGTTGAATGTGGAATGTTGTCTCCTAGTGCTTTTTTGGATTGAGGTGGGTTTTTGGTTTAAAGGGTTAACGGTTCATTTCTTGTGTTTTGGGTGTGATCCTCCAAAGAAATTTGGTTGGTGATGAGGTTCCATACTTGCGGCGCTTCTGAGCGAATTGAAATAGAATATGTGATGCTGTTTCTGGGGCACTGTTACATTGCGGGCAAGTGTTGGTATGGGTGATTTTTCTATTTTTTAGGGTATTGAAGGTTGGCAGGCCTTCAAGAGTAGCTTTCCATATGAAAAGCCTGATTTTTGGTGGACAGTTCAGATTCCAAATTGTGTTGAAATCTTTTGGTGAAGTGGTGGTAGTTGTGGTTACATGTATAGTGTGGTTGTGAGTTGCTGAAGATGCAATGATTTGAGTTTGGTTATCTTGTGGGATTTGGTTGCGGTGGGGTATTTGGTTGTTGATGGGTTTTGGTTCTTTGTTGGGTGATGAGGAGGTTGTATCCCGATTTGCAAGAGTAATTCCCATTTTTGAATGTGGCCAAATAATGGTGTCTTGAGTGGATTTCTTGGTAGGTGGATGCTTCGATGTCTTTGTCTGTTAGTGGTTGGGTTAAACATGTTGTGTAGGAGTTGAAGGTTCCAAGTATTCGTTTCATTATGTATGAAAGTTGATACCGGGATGTTTGGGTATGGTGGGTGAATGAGGTGTTTTGGTAGGTGGGGTATCCAGTTTTGGAGGATTGAAGTATGTTGGCCATTCTCAATTTTTTTGAAACTGTGTTCCTGCAAAAAAGAAGCTTGGTTAGTTAATCCTTTCCATAGCGGGCTTGCTGAAGTCTTTGCTTTTTGAATTGGCTGGGCTAGAAGTTTATGCCCATGTAGATATTTGTCCCTGCTCATGGTGGCCCATATTGATTTATCATCTGTTTGAACTTGCCAAACTTTCTTCATCAATAACGCCTGGTTGTGCTGTTTGCTAGGTCTGATTCAGTTCCCCTACATGTTTTGGTTTTGCCAATCTTTTCCACCCTATTGGATGTAGTTTCCTTTCTCGGTTGTTGTGGCCCCAAAAAAAATTCGCATCGTTTGGTCCATTTTTTCGAGGACGCCTGCTGGTAACATCTGCGTTTGCATGACATGGTTAGCCGTTGGTTGGAGTGATGTTTTGATTAACAGCAATCTGCCCGCCTGATTAACGCACTTGGTGATCCACCTCTAGCTTTACGCTCCATTCTCTGTTCAAAGAGATCTCATGAACATGTTGGTTGTAGCCCTCCCTTTTTGAAACGAATTCCCAGGTACGTCGGTGGATCTGACGTTGTTGAAATCTGAAAGCAGTTTTCCAATGCATTTATCTCATCTCATGCCCAAAGAGGGGTGGTGAATGATGTGCGATTTATCATTGTTGATAATTTGCCCTGCCGAAGTTGAGTAGGTCTGGAGTAGCGCCTTGATGTTCATGCATGTTTGAGGTTCCGCAATACAGGAGATAAGCAGATCATCGGCATACAATAGATGATGGATGGGTTTACCTTTTGCCGATGGTTTCAAACCTTTCATTTTCTTTTGTTGTTGCAGGTGCTCTAGGTTGGTGGATAGAATTTCTGCACAGATGATGAAAATGTATGGTGACAGTGGGTCTCCCTGACGTATTCCTCTTGTTGGTTGGATGTGCCCGTATGCTACGCCATTTACCTTGACCGAGTATGACACTGTGGTGATGCAAGTCATCACCCATTTGATAAATGTGTCTGGGAAACCCAGCTTCTTTAAAGCTTGGTTTATGAAATTCCAGTCTAAAGAATCATATGCCTTTCTAATATCCAGCTTGAGAGCTATTTTCGGGTGTTTCGCCGGTGGAGCTGTTCTAATCACATGAAATAATTCGGCTGCTATAGCAATGTTATCATGAATGGACCGTTTGGGGATGAAAGCACTTTGGAAAGGGCTGATGATGAAATCTAGGATGGGCCTTAATCGGTTTACCAGAATTTTTGAAATGATCTTATAAACTACATTACATAACCCGATTGGGCGAAAGTGGTTTGGGGTGGTTGGGTTTTGGATTTTGGGAAGTAGGGTGATGTGGGTGTGATTAATTGGGTTTTGTAGGTAGTTTTGCTGGAAAAAATGACGGACCATATTGACAATTTGTGGTCCCGTAGTTTCCCACAGAAGACCAAAAAACTTACTTGTGAAGCCATCTGGGCCCGGTGCCTTATCTGCTCCGATGGAATCTAAAGCCTGTTTAATTTCTGCCGTTGAGACAGGAATTGTGAGTCCATTCATATGGGCTTCTGTTAGTCTTGGCTTGATGCAGTCGAAAAGATTCATGTCGATCCTTGTATCCGGGGCACAGTATTGGTGGGTGAAATGGTCAACAAAAATTTGGCCCATTGTTCTTGGTGTATCTATCCATCGTCCATCGAATCTTGGATTTGCACTGATGAAGTTTATTCTCCTGTGAATGGTTTCTGAGTGTGAAAAAAAGGTGGTATTGAGATCTCCTTCTTTCAGCCATTGGATTCTAGCCCTTTGTTTCCAGTAGATTTCTTGGCTGTGAAGTAGGTTGAGATGGTTGTTTCGAGCCTGTTGTTCCTGATGCTGCCAATAAGAAATATTTGTGCCTGAGGAAATTGCAGTTTGAGCTTGTGTTTGTTGAATTTTTTGCTCTTCTTCTTTTATCATATTCGGTAAGTGGCCAAAGGTGGTTTTACTCCATTGTTGTAGGGTTTCTGCCGTGTTGTTGATTCTGAGGAGTAGGTTTGTTGGTGGGGATGGATTCGAGCATTGGTTCCAAGCTGTAATCACAACTTCTTGTATTTGGGGATGAAGAAGCCAAAGATGTTCAATACGAAATGGTTTTTGGGGTGGCCTTGGAATGACCTTTCCTTTCAAAAGGATTGGTGCATGATCCGATCCGATTCGTGGCGGATGTTGGAGCATAGCATTTGGATGCGATTGAAGCCATTCTTGATTGCAGAGCCCACGGTCAAGACGTTCTAAAATAAGATCTTCTCCTGTTGTTTATTTGACCAGGTATAAGGTATACCAGAGTATCCTAGATCGATGAGACCATTAGAGTTGATCACTTCTTTGAACAGTTTTGCTTGGTCATGGGTGACAAGTCTGCCTCCCTTTTTTTCATCCTGACTCAGGACTTCATTGAAATCTCCCATCAACAGCCACGGTTGGTAGTGATGAGGTATAATTTTGTTGAAGTCTCTCCAAAAATCCCATCTCGCCTGAGGTTGTGGAGAGCCATAGATACCTGTAAAGTACCAAGGTTGTTGTGGAAGTTGGGGAGTGATGTAGGCATGGATGACACTTTGATTAGCTAGGATTATCTGGACTTGTAGGTGATTTGACCACATTAGGCAAACTCCACCTTTTCGTCCGTTACAAGATATGGCAAAACAATCATCTAAACCTATCATAGACGTCAAAGTTGACATATACATAGCATCAGAAAGAGTTTCAGACAAGAACATTAAACTAAGTTTGTGAATCCTATTGAATTCATAGAGTTTTTGAACTGTCAAGGTATCATGCATTCCTCGACAGTTCCAAGCCACGTAACTCATTGTTTGTGCGAGCTCTGGCTCTTGCCAAATACTCGCTTACTGCTGCTAGAAGCGTTGGCCTCATTCTCTTCTTCATCCAGAGATAGTTGCCAAGCCGGAGAGGTTTGATGATGCGTGCAATATTCATCTTGTTGCTCAGAATGTTTTTCTCCTGTGTCCTCGGTATTTCTTTGTTGTTCTGCTGTTGCCCCCGATGCTGCTTTTCTGCTTCTAGTAGTAGGGACTTCATATCGATCAGCTAGGTTTGTTGTTGAATTTGGTTGTAAGGTAGCCAAGGAGAGGTATTTTCTTGCCTTTGAAGGTGGTGGTTGAGCTGCACAATCCGGAGTTGGAGGGAGGTTTAGATGTTTTGGGAGTCTCTTCCTTGGATGTTGTCCTCGTCTCTTGTAAGTACGAAGCTGGAGGGTTGGTTCCGATGTTTGAGTTGATTGTGATGATTGTGGTGGGTGGGTTTCTGGATTTTGCTCTGGTATTTGTATCTGATTATGTGTGACTTTCACATGAGGGATCCCATCTACTTTAGTGATAACCATGCTGACAATTGTATGCGGAATGTCGAGCGCTATATTCAATGTCTGAGCATAAAGAGGATTAAAGTAATTGTGCAGTTGGTTTGATTGAGCATCACCTTTCTGCTGTTGAGATTGTCTGTGGGTCCTGTTGTAAGAGTCATCATGAACCTGGTTCTGGTTACCGCCATGTGGGCCCTGAAGTTTGTTGTAAAAACTCCGTCGGTCATCTCGGTGTAGCTCCGTTGTTCCCCGAATGGGTACACCAAAATGGATCGGTCCGCCAAGAACTGGGTTGGGTATGTTGTCAGAGCCAGTGATTTGCCCGGATCCAGATCCAACTTCCGAGCTAGTATTGGATCCGACACCAAATATCTTAAAACCGGATCCGAAACTCGAACCTTGTTTTGGTATTCCTGTGTTGTTTTGCAGCTTTGACAGATTATCAACAAAGTTTCTGATGTCAGAAGATGATGTTGCGTATTTTCCGCTGTCAGATAAAGTTGTACTCTTGCCAGCAGTTTGCCTTGGTTGCAGCACGATTTGTGGGGGAGGGAGGGGGGGGGGGGTCCAAGAGAAACTTTGTTGTAGAGATGGTGTATTGAGGCGAATCGGGACCGGTTTGGCAACGATTATTTTTGGAGCGGTTGTGGTTTGAGGTGGTGGTGGTTGCTGGGGTGTTGATGGTGGAGGTTGTTGATGATAAGGGCTTGTTGGTTGTGATGGTGGTGTTGTTATTTGTGATGGATGGGTTGGTTTTGATGTTGGTGTGGTAGAAGATGAACCTGATGTTGGTCGAGCAGCTGTAGCAGTGAGGTAGGAGTATTGAGGTCTTGGTCGAGCTGCTCTCATCTTACAACTCAGACGGTGGTATGGGAAAAGAGGATGATCCGTATCTTGCAGAGCATGCTCCGTGTTGATAAAGATATGGCATTCGTCCGATATATGTCCAATCAAGCCACAACGATAACAAAGAGTAGGCAAATGCTCATATGCGAACTGAACCCAAGTTCTAGCAGAGTCGTTTAAGAGGATACCTGGCATGAAAGGTTCGGAGAGATCCATTTCCACTCTTCCTATTACTGGTTTGTAGGTTAGGTCGACTTCCACCACTTCTCCGGTATCACTAAGAAGTTCTTTGACTATGGAGTCGTCTTCGAAGAATGTAGGCAACCCTAATAGATGGATCCAAAACATTGCAGTTTTAAAACATTCAGTAGGATTTTTAAGGTATTTGCTCCAATCTTCGATGAGGATTACCTGGTTTGACATAATCCAGGTTTTGGTTCGTAGCAGTTGCTGCTTTTCCCTTGTGTGCTCAAAGGTGCATTGGATGATCTTATTATCCGTATTTGGCCAAGTTTCGAACTTCTTAATCTTCAGAGAGATCCAATGTTTTGTAACCTTTTGTCTAGAAATTGAGGTTATTTAATATGATGAATGTTTTTATTTGATTGTAAATTGATTTTCCATTGTTGTCCTTGTAATTGAATAGTTTATGTTATTTTTTATTACTGCTAACTTTCTCGGTTCTTCCTCCTCCCCAATTCTCTTTACAACTAGACATCAAAAGGAAATTTCCCTTCGCTCTCACACTCGAAACCAGATATCTTTTGGGTTTTTCTGTAAACATCCTTCAAACCCTAATGAAAAAAATCAAGGAGAAACCTCCTTTTCTCGGCTAAATCTCCCTTTCTACCGGCCCCAGAGATGATTTAGTTGTTTTTATTTGCTAGATCTGTGGTATGATCATCATGTTTCCATCTTTTTCGAATCTAATTAGCTTTGGGGAGTCTTTGATTGATGGTGTAGTTGCAGGAAATCCCACAATACACCCCTCACTATATTTTGTTAAACTAATCCATTCAAAAGATAATAGATGAACAATTATGAATGTTTATTAATCACTTTCTCGTATTCTTTACACAGGAAAATAGAATTACACTTAAGAACTTACAAAATTCTCTCTCTTTCTCTCTCCTAATGACTTGCTCTCCAATCCAAAAAGAACTCTCCTCTCTGCCGATTCATTCATCCCTTTATATAGGGTAGTACAGAGTGAATGACAGCTAAGCATCCCTTATTTTCGGAAGTGCCTTGCGAAGTGTCGCAGGCGTAAGAATATTCATATTCGCGACACTTCTTAACTTTCGCCAGATTTCATATCTTCCTATCGTCATCCAGTGCGTCATTTACATTTAATCCTCTGCGACTGATTCGCAGTGTTGTTATTCGTTGTCTTCGCGTAGAGTTGTTGTGGCGATATTATGATCCTACATCTTGCCTCTTTTTTCTTGAACATCGCTTGGAGAGTGATTTTTAAGAAAAAATTCGTTGTTGTTGTAGTCTCTGATTTTTATTGATGAAGGAACGAGCGAAAGAATACTGGACTTGAAAAGTACGTACTTGCCTCTATTCTTTGGCGAAGTTTCGAAGTTTTTAGAAGTATGTATGAAATATCATTCCTTGCCTCATGGGTTATGGAGAATAATGGATTTTGCAATCTCTCCTCGCGAGTTAGGAAAATAATTGAGTCTCATATGATAAGGAAATATGCTGTGCAATACCCGAATATTGCATCTTCTCACCTCTCTTTATGTTTCCTTATGTTGTGCGATATCCGAATTCTTTGTCGCGACCTTTCATTTTCCATTAAAAATCTTCTTCAGTATGATTCCGTGAATTTAGGAATGACCGTTTACACGTGTTTAAAACCATTCTTTTTACCGGTGTATTTAATGCTATCCGGTCATAACACTTTCTTGCCTATTTATAGGAGAGTCTTTTGTGAAGAACATTTCTTTCCCTCTATTTCATCTTCTTTATCGTCTGCAACTGTTCTTCTGTTATTCTTCTTCACCATCGTCTTCATCACCCTTCTACTATTTCTTATTTGCTATCACTTCCATGGCATCCAGGTTTGTTAATCCTGCTAGATTCGATTGAATCTATGATTGATTAATTTTGTCATTAACTTCCCTTTTTGAGATTATCTTATTCCTTTTAATCTTTTTCTGCCATTTTTGTTTCAGCAAGAACAAACCCACCACCAAGTTCACCGTGAAGAATCCCCTTCTTTCTTTGGATTCACAGTCGAAACCAACTTCTCAACAAGAATCCGCCTTGCCACCAAAGTCCTTTTCGCAAGCTAAACATACCGTTTCCAAAAGAAAGCCTGCGAGCGATAAGGTATTTTAAAGAAGTATTTGCTTTTTAAGAGCAATATCGTTGCCTCTGTTTCTTACTTAATTTGTCATTCGCAGGGTGACAATACTATTGACAAGACTCCCAAAAGATCTCGCCACCCTAAACCTGTTACTCCTGATGTTCCTTTTCCCTCATTTTCACCTTCTTCTCCTGTTGCGAAATCATCGCAAGACAATCTTGTCACAAATGACAATATTCTTATGCCTCAACTCCTTATAGATCAGGTTCCTCATAATAATCCTACTACAAATGAACTTATCCCTTCTCCTATCATCAATGTCCCAGTCGTTCCTCCAACCACTACCTTTCCTGAAATCTCCCCTTCTCATGATGTTCCTTTGGCGAAGAATGATTAAATGCATTCCTTCTTTCCCCGAGCAAATCCCTCTTACTGCAAAAATTTGGAAGGAATAGACGTGGCTTTCAAAGTTCTCTTGGACCTTGTGAATGATGCCAAGAAGACTTGTTGATCTGTCAAATCGATGTCTGCGAGATTCTAAGTAAACATATTGGTCCTGATAGGATCTACTTAAGCACCCTTGGTTCAAGAAATTAATGTGCTGAAAAACGATCTTCAAGCTATGACTGCTAAATGCAATAATCTCCATCTTGAAAATCAAAAATTTCACAACCTCTCACTAGATCGTGATAATCTTCGCAAGAAGAATGAAGAGTTAAAAGGTATACTTCTTCTTCAAGCTTTTTTTTTTTTTTTTTTTTTTTTTTACAACTTAAACTTTTGTTCGCCCTTTAAGCTCTAAACCGAAACGAATAATGGAGATATATCGGTTGGAATCAAGCTGTTGAAGAGGTTCGAGTTGAAAGAGATGCTTGGATGGAGCAATATAACATCTTAAATAATCTTCATACATATGCTGTTGATCAAATAGATAATTTGTCTAAAGAAAACTTTGATTTAATTCAGCAGCAAGACTCATTAAGCAAAGACTTATCTCGCCTTTCTTACTCTTTGACTAAGGCTAATTTGGAGTTGGGAACTTTATCAGATGAGAATGGGACCCTTTCTCAGGAAAAGCGATCTCTGCTAAACAAGGTCGCGACCTATTCGCAAGAATATGATGCTTGTCGAAAATTACGTGAAGAACAAGAACAAACTATCCATTCCTTGAAAAAGCAGCTTGGAGAAATTACCTTGAAAGAGATAAACTTATTCGGGGTAGAATAACCTTGAGTCTAAAAGCAAACCAATTCAAGGATCAATGTTCCAAATTAGAAAAATCCAACTTGTACTCTTGTGACCGAGAATTCTATACTTGTTTGAATGAAAAAAAGCTTGCGAGCTCGATTGAAAGGCCTAGTTGGAGATACATTTGATGATGCCATGGACTGTTTGGGGAATAATTTTGCAGCTTTAATTCAGCATCTTACTTCTCAGAAGGAAGGTAGTCATATTATTTGACTATCTTAATCCATTAATTATTCTAAAAATCTTTAACTATCTTTAATCTTGTGCACTTGTTATGCAGATTCTGAGAAGAAACTTCGGCTCATTAGAGAAGAAACTTCGCTCTACTATCTCCACTCTCGGATCCAGTTATTCTAGGATTCGCAAAGAAAATGGGTTACTCGCCGCCTCTCTTGCTCGTTCTCGCGACCGTGCAGAACGAAGATTTGATTATATGTCTTACTGTAAAGACATAGATAGTAAGAATCGTCAAAAGGCGTTGCTTCGTCAGTTTCCCCTCAAAGCTGAAGTTCTTGTGAATGAGATTTTATTGTCTAAATCCCTTGATCCTATTCGTGTTGATCCTTTGGAAGTAAGTGATGATGAAGTCCCTGATTCTCCTAACAGTGATTATGACTACGAAAGCGGCGAAGATATCGCTAATATTGAAGTTATCAACAAAGATCCGACAAAAAATTTACGATGAAAATCCATCTGTGGTGAAAATGAAGGTGCCGAAAACATTTCTGATGAAAATCCACCGACCGGTGAAGGTGAAGCTGATAAAGGCAGTGAAAGATCTCAACCATCCTCTGTAGTTGATAATATTGATGTAGAGAAGTAAATTTTCTTTGTACTTTGTCAAAACTTCTTTTTGTTTGTAAGGATTAAGTCGTTGATCGAGTAACCCCCTTATTTTCTTCTGTTTCTCTTATTTAAGATGTTTGAACATATCCTCGCGAGTATATTCGCTTACTGATTCCTTTGTTAAGTAAAAATCATCCCAATTAGGAATTTCACTTTATTTCTTCTCATTGCGACAAGATCGCAGGCCGCCTTTACATTTTCATGTACTGACCCATTGACCTTGCCTTATCATTTTTGATGGTCTTCTAAGTTTGACCTTCCTAATTAAAGGTCTCACTCTGCCATCCTTTATTGCGACAAGGTCGCAGGACGTCTTTACACTTGCATGTAAAAACCCATTGACCTTGTCTTATCATTTGTCAAGTATTTTTGCCTCTGCAGGATATTTTGCTTGCGACAATATGACAGGCCTAAATTTTCTTGCGAAAATAAAGCCCCGTGACATTGTCGTCTTGCGACGAAATCGCAGGACGTCTTTACACTTGCATGTAAGGACCCATTGATCTCGTCTTACCCTCGCGTTAGTATTATTGCCTCTGCGGGATCATTGCACAAATATGACAAGCCTAAGTTTTGTTGCGGAAACAAAGCCTCGTGACATTTGCGTCTTTGGCACTTATCGGCTCCCTAATGGAGGGTGCCGCCCTTATCACCTCCCGGTTGCCCCTTCAAGGAGGCGTACATCGGCCATACAAGGCTAGCTCCTCCCATCCTGGTCTTAACAACAACTGGTTGTTTTCGCAGCCTCTTATCCCTTATACCTATAGAGTTTATGGTTACAAGGCTGCACCCTAAGTGGAGTTTTCTTCGGGCCGAGTGCGGCGTGCGCCAAGACTTGTCAAGAGTGGTAAGGAAGTTCCATGCTCCCCGCACTCTTGACTCAACCGGGTACCTCGGCGCCTTGATCATACGGCCGACTCCTTGAAAGAGACCCTCGGTCGCCCAACCGGTATAACCTACATATATAGTTGGGAATCCAAGGTACCTCCTCCGGATAGGCTTTCATGGGCCCCAAATCTGCATGACCCGGGTTCCGGGCGGTGTAACCTTTTCCACGAGCCATGTTAAGAGATACCCCCTTATATGACGCACTTTAGGTCTTACATTTGCCTCTTACGAAATGTAATTCGCGAACTAGGGTGTACGCCATAAAGGTTCGTCCCATTCATTCGATCATGTTTATTCATTCGTTCATCCATTATTTCTTGCCATTACGCTGCGAGACATTCGATATTTTGATTAGAATTTTATTGAATTTCTCAGATATCTTGCATTAAAGTACTTCATCTGACCCACTTTTATGGGTAATATTTCTTTAGATATAATCTGTTCCACGGCTTGCCCAATCTTTGTCCCATGTCTTTACCTTCAGGATCCATCAATCTATAAGCCCCTGTACCAACTACTTCTTTGATAATATAAGGTCCATCCCATTTTCTCGCTTGACTTGCCTCCATTTTCTCGCTGATATATTGGTGTCTCTCGTAATACCAGGTCCCCTGGTTGAAATTCACGTATCTTCACACGCTTGTTATATTCTCTGGCTAATCTTCGTTGATAATTTTCCATGTGTCGTAACGCCTTCTCCCTTTTCTCTTCTAATTCGTCCAACTTGATTAGAATGTTTCTGCACTAAGATTTTCTCCCAAACTTCTTTTTTTAGTTGTCGGGATCATGACTTGCGTTGGGAGTACGGCTTCAACTCCATATGTTAAGCAAAAGGTGACATTCCAAAGCTTCTCTTCTTGTTGTATTATATGCCCATACTGCACGGATACTTGTTCACACCATCCTCTATTGTATCCTTCTAACTTCTTCTTCAATATATCCGCAATTGTTTTATTTGTTGCCTCCGCTTTGACCGTTAGCTTGCGGATATAGTGGAGTCGATTTCCCACATTTTATTTGAAATGCATTAAGTAACAACTCTATGTTTTGCCCTTGAATTGTTTCCCATTATCGGATACCAACTGTGCGGGAATCCCAAATCTGCATATAATATTCTCGAATATGAAAGTAAAAATATCTTTGTCGCGAATGTGTTGTACCGCTTTCACTTCTGCCCATTTTGTGAAATAATCCGTCGCGACAATTAAGTATCTTCTCTGCCCTGTTCCTGGTAAAAAAGGTCCCACGATATCTAAACCCCACTTTCCAAAAGGCCACACACTCTTAGAAGAATTTAATGGTGCCCCAGGTGCATGTATATTCTTCCCATGTCTTTGACATTCTTCGCAGCGTCTTGACATCGCTCTCGCGTCCTCATGCATATACGGCCAGTAATATCCTTGCATTTTTGCTTTATACGCTAAAGATCTTCCACCGCTATGATTTCCAGCATCTCCGCTATGCAACATCTTCAATATGATTTCTCCCTCTTCCCTTGCTAAGCATCGAAGTGAAGGTCCATCAAAAGATCGCCGATAAAGCACACCATCCCTTAATTCGTAATTCGTTGCACGGATTTTTAATTTGTGTGCTTCTAATCTATTTCTTGGTGTCTCCCCTTTCATCAAGTAGGCGTGAAGTTCTGTTCTCCAATCTTTATCGCGACATTTTGGTATGTCTTCTACTAACATTGCATCCACTTCTTGCCCTTCTTCTTTATTAATTGATGGTGCCAAAAGTGTTTATATTTTGATATTCCTGCATAGCAGGTCTGTCATCATGCTTGATATAAAGGCAAAAGCGTCTGCGCGAGTCATTATTTCTCCTTGATATATGCCTCCATCTCATTTTTGGTACTGTCTTGATAATTCCTCGACAAGCTTTCTATACTTTTGCAAAGATGGCTCATTTGTAGCGTATTTCTCGTTATCTGGCGAATTGTCAACCTGCGAATCAATTTGGTAATCCTCACATTTTCTAGCTTCATTTCTATTGCGAATCGCAAAGCATGTATTATGGCTTCATACTCCGTTTCATTATTAGTGGATTCAAACTCCAATCTAAAAAGAGAAAGCTAATTTATTGCCTTAAAATGAAATCACAACAATTCCCACTCCATTACCTTCTCCATTTGATGATCCGTCTACCAATATTTCCCATCTATCCGGTTCAGTTAACAAATCATTTGGGTCTCCATGCTCTTCTTCTACATCCATCATTTCATCCACTGCTTCATCTTCCTTCAAAGGAAATTTTGCCAAAAAGTCTGCGACTACCTGTGACTTGGTTGAAGATAATATTTCATATTGGAGTTTATAATGACTTATTTGGGCATTCCACCTTTCTACTCTTCCCGATCTTTTTGAGTTTTTCATTACTGATTCGATTGGTACTTTTGTTACCACCTTGACAGTATGTGCTTGAAAATATATGCGAAGCTTAAATGTTGCGTAGACTAACGCTAGGATTAGTTTTTCAATCTTGAATAATTCCTTTCCAGCGGCATTAAAAGTTTCTTGATATAGTAAATCGGTTTTTTCTACTCCAGCGTCTATTCGCAGCAACACCGCGCTTAACGCATGCGACGTTGTCGCAAGATATACCAACAATTCCTCTCCTGGTTCTGCTTTTTGCATAATGGATACTTCCATTAGATGTTCTTTAATTCCCTGTAAAGCCTTTTCACATTCAGTCTGTCCATTTAAATTTCGATCCTTTTTTCAAGATCTTTGAAAAAATGCTTGCACTTATCAGATGATCGCGAAATGAATCTTCCTAACGATGCTAACACCCCTTCAGCTTCTGGACATCCTTTATTGTCGCAGGTGTTGGCATGTCGCGAACTGCTTTCACTTTCTCTGGGTCGACTTGTATTCCTTCCTTTGATACTATATAACCCAAAAAATTTCCCGATGCCACTCAGAAAGTACATTTTTCGGGTTTACTTTGATGTTGAATCGCCTCATCTTCTCAAAAATTTCTTTCGGATCTTGTACATGGTTTTCTGCTTTCTTACTTTTTACGAGCATATCATCTACGTATACTTCCAGTGTTTTATGTATCCATTCCGTGAATACTTCTTCTACCATTCTTTGGTACGTTGCTCCAGCATTTCGTAAACCAAATGGCATTTTCGTATAACAATATAACCCTCTTGGAGCGAAAAAAGCAGTATGCTCTTGGTCTTCCTCTGCGAGAGGAATCTGGTTGTAACCTTTATACCCATCCAGAGATGATATTCTTTCATTCCTACTGCTTGATTCGACTAGTTGTGGGATATCCTGGTAATGGAAAACTATCTTTAGGACAAGCTTTGTTTAAATCGGTGAAATCTATGCAAATCCTTATCCCCTTTTTCTTCTTTGGGACTATAACCATATTTGCTATCCATTCAGGATATTTTGTTGGCCTGATGATTCCTGCATCTAGCATTTTCGCAATTCTTCTTCTATTTGGGGGTGATAAGCTGTTGCGATTTTTCTAATTCTCTGCTTGAACGGCTTCACCCTTTTATCTATTTCCAATTTGTGACAAGCTATCGATGGATCTATACCCGGCATATCATCCATGTTCCATGCGAAGATATCCTTGTAGTCTCATGACAACTCTACGAGTCCTTTTCTCCTCATCCGCTTCCATACTGGTCCCAATTTTCAACATTTTGGGCTCTTCATTAGTTCCAACATTCACTTCTTTCGTTTGCTCTGCCGCGACGTAACTAGCTTGCGGCTCTCCCATAGGGGTTGGTCCTTTCAACTCTTTCGCGAGTTCATTTTCTTCTCCCGAAATCTCGCTAGGTATCCCTTTTCCTTCCTTTGCTCTTATCATGTAAACTCTAAATTCTTCTTCCTTTTTAACTGCTTTCGCCAGTTTTCTGCGATATTTTCGCTTCTTTGCTTGCTCTTCATGATATTTCACTTCCATTTGATAACATGTTCTTCCTTTATTCACATCTCCTCTAATCTTGCCGATTCCAGTTGGTGTGGGAAATTTGATACATTGATGAAATGTTGATGCTACTGCTTTTATTGCATGTACCCATGGTCTCCCTAGCAATATATTGTATGGCGATTCCATATCTACTACACACAAGGTTACTCGTGCCTCGATGTCTCCCAACAGAATTCGTATTTTTACTTCTCCTTTAACCTTTGTTACGGATTTACCAAAACCATGGACGTTGTAGGCCGTGGGAATCATTTCTTTATCTTTATATCCCATCTTCTCGTAAGCATGATAAAACATAATATTCACCAAACTCCCAGTATCAATTAAAGTTCTATTTACTGTCCATGTTTGCGTTGCCTTTATTAATTCTTCTCCTCTGCACGCGTTTATGGTAATTACCAGTGGAGATGTGTGATTCAAATTTTCTTTGGATATTTCTGAAGCTGTGAATGTTATCTTTTGCTTTTCCCATTCTTCTAAAGGCACCGTTACCTCTCTATCTGTGATTTTCTTTCCTTCAAAATCCCGCTTGTGTATTCTTCCTTTGATATTTTCATGAAACTCATCGATCATTATCTTTGTGTCCGAATTGTACTCCATATCTTTCTCCTTTGCCTCATCTAATTTAACATTGTCTTTTTCTTTCATTTTCTTGATTTAAATGATTCTTATTGCCTTCTTTCTTTCTTCAGGTCCCTGTTTCTAGCGCCAATATGTAGTTGCAGGAAATCCCACAATACACCCCTCACTATATTTTGTTAAACTAATCCATTCAAAAGATAATAGATGAACAATTATGAATGTTTATTAATCACTTTCTCGTATTCTTTACACAGGAAAATAGAATTACACTTAAGAACTTACAAAATTCTCTCTCTTTCTCTCTCCTAATGACTTGCTCTCCAATCCAAAAAGAACTCTCCTCTCTGCCGATTCATTCATCCCTTTATATAGGGTAGTACATAGTGAATGACAGCTAAGCTGTCCCTTATTTTCGGAAGTGCCTTGCGAAGTGTCGCAGGCGTACGAATATTCATATTCGCGACACTTCTTAACTTTCGCCAGATTTCATATCTTCCTATCGTCATCCAGTGCGTCATTTACATTTAATCCTCTGCGACTGATTCGCAGTGTTGTTATTCGTTGTCTTCGCGTAGAGTTGTTGTGGCGATATTATGATCCTACAGATGGGTTGTTGCTGAGATTTTTATTCCATGAAGTTGATTGTGGTGATGTGGTTTTGTTTCCTCAAAATGGGTTTTCCTGATTACTCCATTCGTATTCACCCTTCGATTTCTACAGGTATCACTTCCCCCTATCCAGATTGAATCTTCGGTTTGATTTTACAATTAGGGAAAAATAGCCTGCAAATTCTTATCGTCTCCTTGCAAGCCTAATGTCTGCTAAAGTCCATCATAACCCTCTAAACCAGATCGAATTTTATACCCATCAATCTTGATGTTGTATTAACCCTTGAAGTTAATCAAAAATCCATCTGTAGTTCCCATATCGTTGCTGTATCTTTTCTTCTCATCTACCTTTGTTTGCTTAAATCTATTTGGCTACCTATAGTCTTTCAAAACCCCAAATTTTAATCAACCTATCCAATCCTTGGATTGTCAAAATTCTATTATAACCCAAATCCTCAATTACCCATAAACTTGTTTAATTGAATCCCGTAAGGAAGTTGGTTTTTCTCTTTTTCCTCGGTTGTTCTCGGTCAGCTAGTCATGGCTGGATTTTTATTGGAACCTATTAGTTGGTGATTGTTTCTGGTTCCTTCAACCACCAGTTGCATAATTTGTTAGCTCTATCGCTGGATTGGTTGGGGGGCTGTTTTAGGTTAAGGTTTTATCTTAGTCCCTCTGAAGCTGTTTATCGTTATTCCTTGTTATTTCTCTGGAGGTTTACTGGTGGTTTTTTTTCGGAGGGTTTGGGTTATTTCTTCTAAATAATAGGTTGATTTATTACTCATATGCGTTGGGTTTTAACGCAACGGATGAGTCTTCAAGGGAACAGGGAGTCAATCTTGAAGCTAATATGGATTCCGCTATATGAGAGTTATAGTAAGGATAATCTTTTTTCAATAATTTGGATTTGGAGTTCATGCAGCGAACAATGGTTTGGTATCAGTGGGTTTGAATTCAGCTTCCTTGACTTGCTTAGACTGTTGTTGCTTCTCTGCCTAAGAATGAGTCATGAGTTTATTGATCTATATATTTGCACATCTGTCGGCAATAACAACAACAAATCATGCAAGTTTTGAGCAAAATTCTGAAGCACAAATAACAACAGTAACAGGCAGCATCAACGAGCAGCAACAACAACAAGAAGACATGCCTCTTTCACTGTAGGGAACATGATCAATTTTTTACCACTACCACAATCTAGCATTAAAAACATAATGCATTTTAGCATTCTTCTGGGGCCGGTGGATGCTCAACCTTCTTTTGAGCCCTCATAGTTACTTTCACTATTTAATCAGTAGTGTAATACTTAAAAAAGAAAAGAAAAAAAGAAAAAGTCTGTAGTGTAAACATCTTTTTTTATTGTACTTTAGGTTAGTCTGTTTTACTTTAGCTTAATCAAGTAGGAGTCTGTAATTATCCTTTGTTTCTTTATTTCAGTCTCTAGTATCGTATTAGTAACAGTAGTATTAGTATTAGTACTATTCTCAAGTTGTTTTTTCCTGGCACCAAAACCATCAAGCACTCGATTGGAGACTTCTTCAAGCAACAATCAGAGCTAAAGGAACATTAGACGATATGGTTCAAGCCGAAAAAACAAGAGATAGATAGACATCGTTCGGGCAGTACTCCTCAGCATGTGGATGCGAACGCCTGACTAGCAACTTCTTTCAATTGCATCGAACCCCTCTACCATCAACTAATTTCTTATGGACACTGTTGTGTCCATCAAAAATACAGCTTTTCTTGTGGAAAGCATTGACCGGAGGTCTTTCGACCTTCGACTTCAACTCGAACATCCGCCTCCGCTGCAATTCTGATCGGAAGACTGCTATTCACTTTCTGCTCCAATATGATGTTGTAATTGATGAAACTTTGGGTATCACATACCCTCATGTAATAGTCCCTTTCTAGTTTAATAAATTTCATGCTTCAAAAAAAAAAAAAAAAAAAAAAACTAGACATCAAAAAAAAAAAAAACCAATTCTATCGCATTAGAACAAATTAGGATGAAAAATAATAGAAAAATTTATGGCAAATATCTTTTAACACCGCACTCATTTTCCATCTAATTATCTCTACTTCTCTGTTTCTTTGTGGCGTTTTTTAAAATTCCAAATAAGGGGAATCGTGATTAGATGGATAAGAGAAATGACCACCTCTTTGAAATACCACCATCAAAAAAGAAAAAAACTTCATTCTTAAATTTAAACCCTAACTTCTTTGATTTATCAGATCTCTACTAATCTTCATTCTTAAATTTAAACCTAGAATTTCTAAAATTATTGCCCTCTCCACTATATAATATATATATACAAAAAATTAATTTTTACACTCATCCTGTTATGTTGCAAAATGAAATAATTAAATCATCAAAATCGTAGATATACTTTAAATCGCTCGTAATCTTCGCTCCATACAAAGTGACTGTACAGCAGTACAGTTTTCTTTGGGACCTCTTCTCCTCTAATAAGAAAAGTGAAACCGTAAATTAGTATTAAATGTCCCAAAACGTTCATATAATACAAGGGTAGTTATGGAATCTGGTTAGTCATTAAAATAACTTTTTTCTTCAACTGTTATCCCAATACATATCTCAAAATTCAATATAATTAATTAATAAATCTCAAAACCCAATGTAATATATAATATTAATTAATAGGTCTTAATGTATGCATGGGTGCATACATTAATAGGACCCTTATGTAAAAGACGATGAATTTGGATTTTATATAAAAATAACGGTACAATGTTACGATAATGTCGTTGGATTCTTCCCTATTACTAAATGGCATTATATCCTCTTACATGTGTGTATGTTTACACATATGTTATAGATCCGCGAATCAACACGCGAATAATGGTACGATGTTACGATAATGTCATTGGATTCTTCCCTATTACTAAATGCATTATATCCTCTTCATGTTCGATTCTCCCGTCTAACACTATTTTAGAAGTTGGGAGGTGGTTAAGAAAATGGGGTGCAACAAAGCACCGGGGCCAGACGGATTCACTGCTAAATTTTTCAAGAGTTGCTGGAGTACGTTAAAGGAGGATTTCATGGGGCTAGTCAATGACTTTCACAGGTTTGGTTCCATAGATTGGCGTTTTAACTGTTCTTTTATCACTCTTATTCCAAAAAAGGAGGACTCTTGCACTCCTAAAGACTATAGGCCATTAAGTTTGATTGGCATGGTTTATAAGATTATCTCAAAGCTTCTCACAATTCGGTTGAAGGCGGTGATGCCAAGGCTGGTTTCTGATTTTCAAGGGGCTTTTATTCATGGCAAACAAATACTAGATGGTGTTTTAATTGCGAATGAATGTATCGATAACATGTTGAAGGCTAGGAAACCTGGAATTCTGTGTAAGATTGATATGGAGAAGGCTTTTGATAATGTTAATTGGAATGCCTTGTTCACAATCTTGCAGAAGCATGACTTTGGAGATTCTTTCAAAACTTATAAATGATGCGGTGGAGAGAGGTCAGCTCTCTGGTTTCCAAGTGATGGAACATGGTTCTATTATTTCTCATCTTCAATTTGCAGATGATACTTTCATTTTCATTGATGCAACAGTGGAGGAAGTTAGACGTCTTTTCATCATCTTGACTGTCTTTGAAACCATTACGGGTTTGAAGTTGAACCTAGATAAGAGCACTATGATTAGTGTTGGATATGAAGGGGTAATTGATGATCTTGCCAGAGAACTCGGTTGTAAGACAGAAAGGTTCCTTTCACTTACCTTGGAATGCCAATTGGAGCTCATTGGCGTAGCACTTCAGTGTGGGATCATGTTTTGCTCAGAATGGAGCAAAAGTTGGCTTCGTGGAAGAAACGACAACTTAATAAAGCAGGTAGGTTAATTCTTATTAAGAGTTGTCTTGCAAGTTTACCTATCTATTATCTTTCGCTTTTTCATCTTCCGGTGAGTGTGGAGAATAGAATGATTAAGATTATGCGTAATTTCTTGTGGGGCGCGGTGGAAGGTAGAAGGAAATTGGTATGGGTTTCTTGGAAGAAACTTTGTATGCCGAAGGTGAATGGGGGTTTAGGTGTGAAGAATTTGAGGAAAACAAACCAATCTTTGTTAATCAAGTGGATTTGGAGATTTTTAAGAACAAAAATAGTATATGGAGGAGGATAGTGAATGAAAAATTCTCTTATAATACTAATCTTCTAATTCCTTATGTGGACAATAATCCTCAATGAATGAGACTTTGGAAGAATGTTACTAATATGGTGCCATTAATCCAAAACATGGCGAGTTTCACAGTAAGGAATGGGAAGGGTATTCGGTTTTGGAAGGATCATTGGATTGATAGGGGTATCTTACAAGATCTCTTTCCGGTTGTTTTCAAGGAAGCAAGGATGAATAATGCTACAGTTTCAGACATGATTGTGAATGGGGAGTGGGTTTGCGAATTCAAGAGACATTTAAATATGAATGAGCAACTAGAATGGGATTTAGTGAAGCGTGACTTACATTATGTGCCTGTTTTGGTAGAAGAGGAAGACAAACTGGAGATCATGGACAATTTCAGTACTTCGAATTTTTATGAGAAACTCATAGGTGACTTGGATGAGTGCGGCTTCAATCAATTTCTTTGAAAGTCTCACATTCCCAACAAGGTTAGTTTCATTTTGTGGGCTAATTTTCATGATTCTCTCCCAACTAGGGATATGCTGCGTCATCGTGGTGTTGACATAGAAAGTGAACAGTGTGTTATATGCAATAATGTTAGGGAATCTGTGAGTCATATGTTTCTTCATTGCACGTATTCTTTTGAGATATGGAAGTACTTCATTGCAACCTTCAAAATTGCTTGGCCTATACCAAGTACGTTGCTTCAATTATTTGAAGCTTGGACCACCAACGTGTTGCGTGGTAAAGGAAGACAGGTATGGAAAATATTGCATTATGAGATTTGTTGGGTTTTGTGGAAGGAAAGGAATGGAAGGGTTTTTGGAGGTCGACATAAGTGTGTGCAAGAAAGTATTGATTTGGTCAAGCAATTGGTAGTTTTATGGTCTTGTGATAATGACACTTTCAAGTATGTTGATCCAAGTCTCATTTGGAGTAATTGGGATGCTCTAATGTGTATGTAATTGACCTTGGATTATTCCTTGGTTCTCTTTTTCTCTTTTAATAACTTTCTCTTTCGGAAAAAAATCAACACGATATTTGAACCCTAAAAATGAATAACGAGTCTGCTCGTGATTCAAAATTTCAACATATCGAGTATGACACTTTTAAGAAAGAAAAAAAAACGTAAATCAGAGAATATCAAACGAATCTAGGATTCAAAATAATATACTGCTTCACGGAACGATTCGCAACATTTTTTAACTAACTTGAGTGATTCGTACGGGTCGTCTCACAACTCGTACGAGTCTAAAAACCATGGTCTTTATGGATTTTTTTTTAAGAAATTCAATCACCCCACTTCATCTCGGCGGTGATAACAATTCGATGTTATCGACCCATCAAATCACTTAGAGAAACATTAAAAGTTTGCAAAAATAAAAACAGAAAGTAATAAGACGAATCTGAGATACGGTGAAACTACCATGTTATTTCAAACACCCGAGTGTTGTCATTTTATGAATAAACTCTATTTTTGTGTTTCTCAACTCCTACAATCAAGATGTTTCCATCCACTTAGATTGGTTAGTGTTATCCTTAATTGGCACAAATTTCTAGGCTCTGGAGTTTCATAATTGCAAGTAAACTTTTTATCCTATACCCCCAAACTTAAATCTAACATTGTACTCAATGTTCTAAAGATGAAATTAAAAGCATGAACAAGGAGAAATTGTTACCACCGTAAGCAAAGGGAATAAGGAAAGATATTACCGTGTCGCATGAGCATGGGTTACCTCCCAAGAAGTGTTAATTTTAAAATCTTCAGCCATACATCAAGTGCCACAAAATGGCTAGTCACCTTTTAAATCATATACCAATAGTCGAAACAACCGTGGGTCGTCAAAACCAAATAAAGCTGACACAATTATGAGACAATTGCACCGTATCAGAAAAATGAACAGACGGAGCACCACCTGATCTAAAGTTTCTGTTAAGACAACTGGGTTTATCTAGGGCGCCAACTTGGGATTCATATAGGTGGCTCGATAAACAGATTCATCCGAACAACGAGTCTCTAATACCTGGTTTCCTCATGGACAACATCAGGAGGATTGGGTTGTGGAATCTGAAGAGACTCAAGTAATACCTTAGATGCACAAAGCTCGAGTCCCAAGTTAGGGATTCTGATAGGGATACTTGACGATCACAAGAACCATCACTACCCCCACACTTTGGGTAATCACTACTCTCCTCCAAAAGATCTAACATCATTGCTTGAATTTCCGGATCTCAGAGTCTTTACTCTCAAGAACATCCTCTATATCACTACCCCAAAACTTAGGGTAATCATTACTCTTAGAAAGCCCTAAAACTATTGATTGAATTTCAGGGTCCTTAAAGTCCGAAAAATACTCGAGATTTTCTTCTAATTCTAAATTCTGGTCACATATCTGACCTAAGAGAATTGCCTCATCGAATTCATCTAAAGAATCGCCAAATAAAGTGGCGTCCTAATTATCCTGAACTAGGTACTAAACTAAAGTGCTGATCATATTCACTTCTTCCGAGTCATCAATTTCAGAAGGTTGTCTAATAAAATTAAAGACATTTAGTTTAGTGGTCATATTACCAAAAGATATATTCATAAGTCCGGTCCTACAGTTGATGACAGCATTAGATGTGGCTAAAAATGGGGATCTAAAATCACCGGTATTTGAGCAATATGGTTACGAACAGTGGGAATCCATAGTAACAAAATCCATTAGATAAATAAACCTATCAACCTCAACCATAACATCCTCTTTGAAACCACGAGGTACTTTGCCAGACCTATCAGCTCATTGCAATATCATTTTAGTCGGTTTTCAACTTACCAAGATATAACTGGTTATACACATGATATGGGAGTAAGTTAACACTAGCTCCTAAGTCAAGCAATGCCTTATCAACTGAGTGGTTTCGGATTACACAAGATATAGTAGGGCATCCATGGTATTTATACTTAGGAGTTGTTTGGTTCAGAAAGATTGAACTTACTTGACTAGCTAAAAAGGCTTTCTTATGGACATTAAGCTTACGCTTTTTTGTACAAATATCTTTAAGAAACTTGGCATAAGTAGACATTTTCTTAATTTCTTCTAATAACGGGATGTTAATGTTCACCTGCTTAAATATCTTTATTATTTCGTCAAAAGTCGACTCCTTCTTTGTTGGAATTAACAACTGTGGATATGATGTTTTAGGCACAAAATGAGACCTATAAAGAACCAAATTGGTATCGTTGGAAACCTTGTCAGTCTCTTCAGATAGTGGTTTCTCTTGGGAACTAGAAGGTGAATCTACAATATGTCCACTTTTAGGCTTATATACCTTATTGTCCACCGTTTTATCTCTCCTAAGGGTCGTTATCGAATTCACATGCTTTGGTGTTTTCTCAAAATATATTTAATGAACTCCTTTAGGATTGGGCATTGGTTGACTAGGAAACTTACCTTTTTCTCTTAAAGACTCATTAATCTGACTAACCTGAGTTTGAAAACGTGGGGGTACCAAAATTCACCACCAACTTTTTCTTAGGCAGCCTGTACGGACTAAACTCGAATATAATTCCGAGAATTCAACTTAATGAATCTGAGTTATATGAAGAGCTTATATATCTTTCTCCACAATCAAAAAGTATAGATAAGCAAGTCCGGGAACCTGATTATGTGTGAGAGTACTTGAACGATTCCAAAGATCAATATCCAAGAATCAATCAAGTCGTATCCAACAAAAAAGGACAGGTGTATCTACTTTGATTGATTAAAGTACAACCTGTGATATTTAAATTATAAAGATAAACAATATAATGGGAAAAAAGAAATAACATAGACACCAGAATTTTGTTAAAGAGGAAACCGCAAATGCAGAAAAACCCCGAGACCTAATCCATATTTGAATACCAAACTGCATTAAGCCACTACAGACACTAGCCTACTATCAGAACTTCGGACTGGAATGTAGTTGAGACCGAATTAAATCGTTATACTAATTCAGTTACAGTCGCACTCCTTACGCCTCTTGAATCCAAGTAGGACTCCGCCAAATTGATTCCCTTAGCTAACATCCTTTATAGCTTAAGAGTTGCTTCAACTCAATTGAATACTTTAAACCAATTTGCCTCCCACAGATAAACCTATTTGTGATTTCCGTTTTGATCAAAGCAAGGTGAGGTAGGAAATCAATTTCAATAGACAAAGTCTAGCAAACCTCAAAATCCGGTCTTATGACTCCCGAAGAGCAGCCTAGATTATTATTCACTTCACAAGTCGAAACTTGTGAAATTACAAAGTCTGAGACGAAGATACTTTGTGATTTCTATTTATCTTATTTGAGTGAGCAGCTCAATACTCAAAATAAGATCAGGATACATGAACTATCAATATAAATATAGTTTGACATGGCTTCACGAATCCCTAGGTGAAGTCATTTTAGTCACTAAACCCTAAAAGATTTGAAGGAGAGGACGACTCTAGTTTTACAACTATGACACACAAGGATATTGTTAGGGATTCAAAGATCCCAGTTGTCAGAGGTTCTTCTTTTATAGACTTTCAAGATCAAGGTTGCTTTAGGTTTAAGCTAAGATAGCTTTGGTACCAAGAAATCAATAATCACCATGAGATGAAAAACTTGACTTGAGATTAATATAGAAGAATATACACTCTGGTTAGGATGGATTATAACCGAACCGCGTAAATTGACATGTTCAGGCAGTGATAAGTGCATAATTCAAATGATTTTAGTGTCAATTCCATGCTAGTAATTGCTTATATTCTTGCAAATTATTGTATATTACGTTTGTTTTCTCTTATTTGTGTTTCATTAGGAGAATCGTCCAAAAAGAAGTGAATTTGCACTTAATTGTGCAATAAAAGAAGCTAGCTAAAAAGGGAGAAGAGCTAAATACCAAATGAAACTCGTTCAAGTTCAAGATTTCTACTTTTCATTTTGTAGAGGACGAGAAGACAAAGGAAATGGCGAAAGAACAGAGTCATTCTGAGTTCGTATGAAGAAGTTATGAGCAAAACAAGACTCATAAGACTAAAGGTCAAGATGGTCAACTTCTAAGGAAAATGCTATTGGCATCCCACCCGAATGTTAAGGGGCACCTCGTGTTAAGGGGCGGACTGTTTCACAAAGAATCAAGCTAAAGGCAGTCAGTCTTTTACTAAGGGGAGTACACTCTGTTAAGGGGAAGCCATTTTCAAAAATCATTAAAGGCACCCGAATGATTACTCGGGCACCTCTTCTTCTTCTTTAATATGAACATGAAGAACATGAACAGTTCTTAATGGTGGTCAGCATGATGATCACGATGGTGATGAATTTGATCACCAACGATATTCGAATTTGAGTACATCACTAGGTTCTTAGGGACAATAGAAAGCATGGGTTCGAAGGTGAAGCTGCAACCATTATCAGTGATGGAAGCTCGGAGCAATGAACCAAGACGTGGGTTGTATCATGGCAGTAACGATATGGAGTCGAGCTGATGATGATTGGCGACTGAAGTCGAGCTCGAGTTAATGGTGAGTTTGCTGTGACGAGCTCGAGAAGGCAGTGATGATGCTTATGGCTTGCTTTGCCATTATTGAAGCTCGATGAAAGATGGGTGATGATCCGTGAGAGATGGAGAACACGAGCAAGGTCTTTCTTTGTTATTCATTGTTGCAGCTTGTTAATGGTGATGGCTAGGAGGTTTACTGTCTTAGGGTGATGGAGCTCGAGATGAAGTTCAGCAGAGCCAGGGATGATAATCGTTTGGCAGGGAAGAAGAATTCAGGGAAGAGAAAATTTAGTGGTGGGACCCGGCAGAAGAAGTTTGCAGAAAATGTCTCTGACATGCTGGTCCCTTGTAGAAATTCAGTGTAGCACCATGTATCAATTTGGACGTACAGATAGCACCAGAAGAAGACACTTAAATCTACACGGGTCCCGCTATGTTTTGGTCCAATAAGAAAGCTTGTACATCTTATTAAGCTACTCCAAGTCACATCGAAACAAAGGCAATTAGTTTCCCACCAGATAATTTCTGTCTGACTTGGTACAGTTATCTATTGCGGGGTTTCTGCGAAGAAGGTGGCTCGAGCGGTTAGGAATTTTTAATCCGTTCCCACTACGGGTTTTGCGGAATGAGCAGAGGCATGGGAGGCTATAAAAAGGAACGAAAACACTTCTTTCTTTACGACTTCTTCTTTACTTCTTCCTTTACCATTTTATGCGAGTGAGAAAGATAGAAACACAGAAAGCTTTTGTTTTTAATTCCTTCTTCTTTAGTTTATTTAGTTGCCAGTACTTCTTAATTATGAATAGCTAAACTTTTAACTGATTAGGGATGATTTCAAAGTCCTGAACCATGAAGCATTATTTTCTTTAACCACGTTTATTTCAAGTTTTATTTTATTGTTGATTATCTTTATTATTTTTAATGTCTAAGAATATTGAGGGGTTATTTAAAATGATCAATTAAATTAACCAATCAATATTTCTTCTACTAGTTTAGGGTTGTGTGATACGTGTAATTGTCACATCAACTCTTTACACCGTAGTAAATCGCAAGAGCTGACAAAGGGATTTTGTTAAGCAATTGTGTGTAAAGATAACACTAGTAAGCAGACCGAGCTTATGCGTCTGATGCTAGGATCAACCTGATTCACAGAGTGTAAAGCATTCGACTAATTTACACCTTGAGAGCTTATTCTTGGTGGGTTGGTTGGATAGAATCTGGTAGTCGAGCGCTTCCGTATCCAGTGGCAGTAGGAATCCGGGGGATAGCAGAGCTTATTGCTATTCTACGGTTGGTAACAATATAAGTTAAACAAGAAATAAATTCATATTTAATTAATCTTCGGTTCAGTGACGGCGGATGATTCCCTAATCATCTTCATTATTATTATTTACAGCAAAGTATTACTATTTTGTTTTATTAATTACTTTTATTGAAAATCTAAAAACCCCCCTTTCAGTGACTTTTAACAACTAGAAACTCCCTGCTCTTCGTGGGAACGAACTCCTTGCCATTATATTACCAGTTAATTGTGTGGAAAGGTGTAATTAATTTGTTGCGTAAACGACGCGCACCAAATTTTGGCGCCGCTGCCGGGGAGCAGTCGGTAGCTTTTAGTTGTTTTATTTTCTTTTAGTAATTTTATTTAGTACTTTTGTTTTTTTTTTAGTTTTTCTTTAATTTATTTTTCTTTTAATTTTAGTTGTTATTCCTTAATTTATATTCTCATTAATATTTATTTTCCGTTAATCTTTATCTTCTTTAATATTTATTTTAATTTTATTTAGATTTTTATTATTATTGTTAATTTACTTTTATTTTTATTCTTAATATGTATTAATATTATTCTCTCATTAATATTTATTTCTGTTCATAAAAATAAAAAAAAAAAAAAATAATATTTTAGTTGATATTTATTTTGTATTTTAATATTTTCTAGATTTTACTTTAGTTTTTCTTGTTTCAGGTACTAATTCTCTGGCACCTAAACAGTGGGATTACCCGAGGTGCGGAATTCAAACTCGTAGGGGAACAATACTTCAAGCACGTCAGCAGTTTCAACAAGAACCATCTACTGAAGAGATGGTTAATACAGACGACGAGAGAGATCCTCCACCTCCGGAGAAGAAGTTGGGAGAGTTAACTTCTCCATGCTTAGATTCGCAGCCACTGTGCATCACTATCACCAACCCAGTGGAGCTGAAATCGAATCTAATCCATCATCTACCAAAGTTCAAAGGACTTCCGGGTGAAGATCCAAACCGTCATCTTCAAAAATTCCAAAGACAAGATGACAAGTCTTAGGCATAGTACCAAGACAAAGGATACGGCAATGCTGCTAGCTTTCCCATTTTCTTTAATAGATATGGCGGAAGAATGGTTGTATTATCTTCCCCCAGGGAGTATTACAACATGGACTGAAATGAAAAAGCTATTTCTGGAGAAATATTTTCCTGCTTCCAAGGCGGCCGCTGTTCGCAAGGAAATTAGTGGCATTCTGCAGTTAACCGGGGAGTCTCTTCATGAATATTGGGAGAGGTACAAAAAGTTGCTGGCAAGCTGTCCTCACCACAACATATCTTCAACACTTATTATCCAATACTTTTATGAAGGATTACTTCCGCAATGCAGGAATTTGATTGATGCAAACCGGGTGGTTCACTTCTTCGAAAAGACAATCTCGCAGGCAACAAGTTTGATTGAGAGCATGGCTTCGAACGCTCAACAATTCTACACCAGAAACAACTCAAGTATCAGAAGAGTTAGCGAGATAGCTGAGTCTGCACAATCAGAGCAACGGATAAACAACATTGAAAAGGCAGTGCAACGAATAGCAGCAGTGATTATTCCTACCTACGAAGAAGAGTCCGAAAGCGGGTGAATGCATGTTCCTAATCAAAGGCCAGGTATAATCCCTACTCCAAGACCTACAATCCGAGGTTGGAAAGATCACCCGAATTTCAAATACGCAAACAAGCAAGTCTGCAGCTCCTAGTCCATATGCTCGGCAAGGTGGTTTTCAACAACCACAATTCCAACCTCAGCCGCAAGTGCAACCTCAAGTTCCCAAGGAGGACGCATCTGAGAAAATGATTACTATGATGCAAGGTCTCTCATCTATGTTCCAACAGAGTCAACAGAAATCCGATCAACATATGCAGAAGACTGACTCTGCTATTAAAGATCTACATACTCAGATGGGACAAATGGCAACTGAGATAAATCAACTAAAGGCACAAGCATCGTCAAAGCTTCCATCACAAACTTTTGTGAATCCAAGAGAGAATGTTAATGCAGTACTTTTGAGGAGCGGAAAGCAGACAGAAGAGCCAAAACAGCAAGAAAATGTTAGTCACGACTCAGAAAAGGAAGTAGAGGTGGAAACTGTTCCAAAGGAAAATCCAACTTCAACCGGCCAACCTAAGGACACGGTTCCCACTTTTACCACACCACCTCCTTTTCCTAGTCGCTTTGCCAAGTCAAAGAAGCAAGCTCTAGACAAGGAGATTATGGATATTTTCAAAGAAGGTGCATATCAACATTCCATTTATTGAAGCCATCAGAACGGTACCCAGGTATGCCAAGGTTCTGAAGGATTTGTGTACAAGGAAAGATAGGTTGATTGCTAACGAGATCACTCAGGTGGGAGAAAGTGCTTCAGCTATGTTGCTAAAGAAGATGCCTACAAAATGCAAAGATCCTGGTGGTTTTACAGTTCCGGTTACTATTGGTGACAAACGATTTGAACGTGCTTTGCTTGATTTGGGAGCTTCCATTAGCGTGATGTCAGCCGATGTTTATGATTCTTTGAACCTGGGACCTTTAAAGGAGACAGGGATTATCATTCAACTTGCGAATAAGTCTAACATATATCCTAAGGGACTCGTGGAAGACGTGTTGGTGCAAGTGAATGAATTAATCTTTCCGGTTGATTTCTTTGTTGTGGATATGCATAATGGAGACAATTGTTCGTCTACTTCATTACTTCTTGGGAGACCTTTTATGAAGACTGCTAAGACGAAGATTGACTGCGATACTGGGACACTCACTATGGAATTTGACAAAGAGATTATACGCTTCAATATCTTTGAAGCTATGCGTTATCCAAGTGATATCCATTCTGCATTTTCGGTTGATGTTATTGGTTCATTGGCACAACAGATGTTTGATTTGAACAACGAAGATGAACTTGAATATGTGCTACAAAATAGCATTGATTTGGATGTCCATGGCATGCCTGATTTGGAAGTTGACTTAGCCAAAGGGATAGAGGATATGTGTGGTGCTTTAACGGCATCACAAGAAGCTCAAACATGTAATATCTCTTATATTTCTTTACCCGCAACTGATGAAGTTCCATTACCTTCTGTTGTGCAGGCACCTAAATTAGAATTGAAGCCTCTACCTGATCACTTAAAGTACGCTTACTTGGGTGATGGAGAAGAACTTCCAGTCATTATTGCAAAGAATCTCACAGCAGTACAGGAAGAACGCCTACTTAGGGTTCTGAAGGAGCATAAAACAGCTATTGGTTGGACAATTGCTGACATCAAAGGCATTAGTCCATCCACGTGCATGCATAGAATCCTGATGGAAGATGATGTCAAGCCAGTACGTGATGCTCAGCGTAGGCTTAATCCCCCAATGATGGAGGTCGTAAAGAAAGAGATCCTCAAATTGCTAAGTGTGGGGGTGATTTACCCAATTTCTGACAGCAAATGGGTTAGTCCAATACAAGTGGTGCCGAAGAAATCGGTGTCACTGTTGTCGAAATCGGATGATGAACTCGTTCCTACAAGAGTTCAAACAGATGGCGAGTGTGCATAGACTACGAAAGCTCAATTCGGCTACCCGCAAGGATCACTTTCCTTTGCCTTTCATTGATCGGATGTTGGAGAGGCTAGCGGGACATTCTCATTATTGCTTTCGGATGGTTATTCGGGATACAATCGGATTGTTATCGCACTGTATGGACCAAGAGAAGACGACTTTTACTTGTCCTTTTGGTACGTTTGCATATAGACGGATGCCATTTGGTCTTTGCAATGCGCCTGCCACTTTTCAGAGGTGTATGGTAAGTATATTTTCTGATTATGTGGAAAACATCATTGAGATATTTATGGACGATTTCAGTGTTTATGGTGATTCATTTGATATTTGTTTAAATAATCTTGAGCTTGTGCTTAAAAGATGCGTATACACTAATCTTGTTTTAAACTGGGAGAAATGTCACTTTATGGTAAACCATGGAATTGTGCTTGGTCACATCGTGTCCTCTCAAGGGCTCGAAGTAGACAAAGCAAAGATAGATTTGATTAGAAACTTACAATACCCCACTTCGGTGAGGGGCGTTCGCTCGTTTCTTGGTCATGCAGGTTTTTATAGGAGGTTTATCAAAGATTTTTCCAAAATCTCAATGCCGATGTGCAAATTGTTGCAAAAGGAGGTTGCCTTTAAATTCGACCAAGAGTGCAAGGATGCCTTTGAAAAATTGAAGGAATTGTTGACTACTGCACCAATTATTAAGTCACCCGACTGGAGTTTGCCATTCGAGTTAATGTGTGATGCAAGTGATTATGCAATGGAGTCGCTTTGGGTCGAAGTAGACAAGAGGTCACATGTGATTTATTATGCATCAAGGACCCTAAATGAAGCTCAGATCAACTATTCAACCACTGAGAAAGAGTTACTGGCTATAGTATTTGCATTAGAAAAATTCAGATCTTATTTGGTGGGTACCAATGTGATTGTATACTCGATCATGCAAAGACTTCTTCTATTGAAAAAGAAGGAGGCTAAGCCAAGACTCATAAGATGGATTCTTTTGCTGCAAGAATTCAATATTGAAATTAGAGACAAGAAAGGTGTCGAGAATACTGTTGCTGATCATCTTAGTAGAATTGTTAATTCCGAAGAAGAACTTCCCTTACAGGATCGTTTTCCAGACGAACAACTCTTCTCGATTGAAGAATCAACACCTTGGTATGCTGATATAGTGAACTATTTGGTTACAAGGCAAGTACCTAGTACAATGTCCAACTTTCAAAAGCTAAAGCTTAAGAAAATAACCAAACAAAAGTATGTGTGGGATGAGCCCTACTTGTGGAAATATGGTGCTTTGATCGGATTATCCGCAGTGCGTACCAAACTCGAATTTCAATCAATTTTGTCTTTTTGTCATTCTTATGCTTGTGGTGGTCACTTTGGTTCTAAACGTCTCCGCTCTCAAAGTTCTTGAGAGTGGCTTTTATTGGCCTACATTGTTTAAGGATGCATATGCTTTTTGCAAATCTTGTGATAGATGTCAACGAACGGGCAATCTAGGTGCTCGAAATCAAATGCCACTCACACCGATTCTTGCTGTAGAAATATTCGATGTGTGGGGTATTGATTTTATGGGTCCTTTTGTTAATTCGAATGGAAAATTTTATATACTTCTTGCTGTGGATTATGTTTCGAAATGGGTGGAAGCTAAAGCTACCCATACTAATGATTCTCAAGTTGTTTGTGAGTTTGTGAAGGAATATATTTTCTCTAGACATGGTACACCACGAGTGGTCATCAGTGATGGAGGTTCACACTTCAAGAAATCCTTCCATGCTCTCCTCAAGAAGTACAACATTACACACAAGGTTGGTACGCCATATCACCCACAAACTAGTGGGCAAGTCAAGTTTCAAATCGTGAAATCAAGTCCATTCTCGAGAGAAAACTGGCATCATACTACAAGAAAAGATTGGAGCTTCAGGCTTAACGATGCACTTTGGGCGTATAGAACAGCATATAAGACACCGATTGGTATGTCTCCATACCGGTTGGTTTATGGCAAAGCTTGTCATCTCCCGGTTGAACATGGAGTATGATGAAGCTGGGAAACAAAGAAAGTTACAAATCAATGAGCTAGAGGAGATACGAAATGATGCTTACGAAAGCTCTCGTATATACAAGGAAAAGACGAAGTTATTCCACGACAAAGTGATTTCTCGGAAAAGTTTTGTTGTGGGGCAAAAAGTTCTTTTATTTAATTCTCGTCTTAAGTTATTTCCTGGAAAGCTTAGGTCCCGCTGGGTGGGACCGTTTGTTGTTACTGATGTTTTTCCTCATGGTGCAGTTGAAATCTCTAGTCCCAAAACAGGGAAGGTTTTCAAGATCAACGGCCATAGACTGAAGCCATACTACGAGAACTTCACTGCAGTGGATGTTGATGAGATTGAGCTTCATGATTTGACCCCTCTGGAGGAGTAATCTGATTGTGTGTCAAGTCAGGCTGAGGACGTTAAACTAAGCGCTGAATGGGAGGCAACCCACTGGTTGTGTATTTCTATCTTTATCTTTCGTTTTACATATCATATTTGGATTTCCCACCTTATTTTGCTTTGGATGACTCAATTACATTGAGGACAATGTAAAGTTTAAGTGTGGGGGAGTATTTTGCATATAGAGTTTTTAGCCTTTTAGAGTCGAACTTTAAAAAAAAAAAAAAAAAAAAAAAAAAAAAAAAAAAAATTGTAAATAGTTGCATAAAAACCTCCAACTTGTAGAGATTTTAGAGTCACTAGCATACTTCTAGGTATGTTTACATAGAGAATTCTCGACCACATAACCGAACTTGGAAGTGTTAGGGAACTACGTTCGGATTTCTTACTTGTTAGAGTGTTAAATAATGGATTTAATCATGCCGGTGGCAAATGAGGAGCAGAGGGAATGCATTATTAGAGTTGCTGATCAATCATTAGTGTAGACTACCTATTTTCAAATCAACCGAGGCACCAGACAAAAAAAAAATCTTTGTAGATGACTAAAGAGCTTTCTTTTGAGTGTGTGTCACCGTACGTTAATTCCGGGTAGAATGGTGAGCTACCCAACTCCACACTATTTTTCAAAGACTATTTTTGATCTCTTGAGTGCTAATTTTGTCAATCATGAGGGTGACGTCTATAGATGAAAACCACCTTCTTGTAGTTTGATTTGCGCTAGCACCATTCTCTATCTCACCAACAACGGGTCCATAGAAACACATCATCATCAAAGAAATGGAGCGACATCAAAATCTACAAGGAAAGTTGAAGACGTTTAAGGTTTATAAGCAACAATTCAAGTAAGAGCAAATTTCATATCAAAGTGAAGCAACATACAATGAGCAGATTTTATTTAAATGTTGAAAGACTTACATATAAGGAGCAGAATTTTATATCCAAGTATGAAGACTTATTTACAAGAGCAAAGAAAATCAAAAGATGAGAATTAATGAAGTTATGATACGAAGACAATACAAGTTGTGAAGATCAAAGTGGTAAAGTCCTTCTCCCATGGCCATGTTAATTTTATTATGTTGTAGTTGCAATCTTTTTATCAAAAAAAAAAAAAAAAAAAAAAAAAAAAAAAAAAAATAATAATAAAAAAAGATTTGCATTTAGGATTTCTTTTATCAATAAAGCCATGAGGAAGAAAAATATATAAAGAAGTTTCAAGCAACAAGAAAATAGAGGAAAAGAGTTACAAATTTTCAAAGTTTTATGAAGTTCAATAGTTCATCATAAATAGTTGAAGACCGAAGACGAAAACCAAGAAGATGAAGAAGACGAGTCGAAGACGAGTCGAAGACGTTTCTATTGGATGCTGTGAGAGTGGTGCTTTCAATCCACCGCTGTAGATCGGATATGAAGGTGGTAAGTACTCCCATCCTTGCTATAGTGGTTGATTTCCTTTCTTAGAGATCATCAGAAAAAGTCTTTTATTTCCCACGATTTTGTGGGGTCTCCAGAAATAATTCGGAAGGTTTCCTTCCCACCATTCAACGTGTGTAGGATTTCTCTCTTCGTTCCTACCTGCACACATGTGAGACCCATAAAAAGTTGTCTTATTGAGTGCAATTATCATAAAATCCTTTTAAGTGAGGCGAAGTCGAGGCGAAATGCTTATTGATCGCTCAAACACGCGTTCTCTCATTATGGTGTGGTTATTTCTCACTCAACATTTAAGTATGAGAATATGTTCTTTGGTATTTCTAACTTCTTATTACTAGCATGCGAAACTCTATGTCCTCATAGCTCTTTGGATGCTTGGGACGCCTAAGACTTTGAAGTTGGAGCAGGTTTTGTGGGTATATCTCTGGTAAACCCTCACGAGACTATAACTCGTCCACTAGGGACACCTAGGGGTTTAAAGGCTTGTTGCACATGCTAAGTGCAACCGGGTCCTCAACGACAGAGATTTGTTTTATTTTAGGTCAGATAGTTTGCTCGAGGACTAGCAAAAGCCAAGTGTGGGGGAATCTGATAAGTGCATAATTCAAATGATTTTAGTGTCAATTCCATGCTAGTAATTGCTTATATTCTTGCAAATTATTGTATATTACGTTTGTTTTCTCTTATTTGTGTTTCATTAGGAGAATCGTCCAAAAAGAAGTGAATTTGCACTTAATTGTGCAATAAAAGCTAGCTAAAAAGGGAGAAGAGCTAAATACCAAATGAAACTCGTTCAAGTTCAAGATTTCTACTTTTCATTTTGTAGAGGACGAGAAGACAAAGGCAATGGCGAAAGAACAGAGTCATTCTGAGTTCGTATGAAGAAGTTATGAGCAAAACAAGACTCATAAGACTAAAGGTCAAGATGGTCAACTTCTAAGGAAAATGCTATTGGCATCCCACCCGAATGTTAAGGGGCACCTCGTGTTAAGGGGCGGATCATTTCCACAAAGAATCGCTAAAGGCAAATCAGGTCTTTTACTAAGGGGAGTACACTCATAAGGGAAGCCATTTTCAAAAATCACTAAAGGCACCCGAATGATTACTCGGGGCACCTCTTCTTCTTCTTTAATATGAACATGAAGAACATGAACAGATTCTTAATGGTGGTCAAGATGATGATCACGATGGTGATGAATTTGATCACCAACGATATTCGAATTTGAGTACATCACTAGGTTCTTAGGGACAATAGAAAGCATGGGTTCGAAGGTGAAGCTGCAACCATTATCAGTGATGGAAGCTCGGAGCAATGAACCAAGACGTGGGTTGTATCATGGCAGTAACGATATGGAGTCGAGCGATGATGATTGTGACCAAGTCGAGCTCGAGTTAATGGTGAGTTTGCCGTGACGAGCTCGAGAAGGCGTGATGATGCTTATGGCTTGCCGCCATTATTGAAGCTCGATGAAAGATGGCTGATGATCCCGGAGAGATGGAGAACACGAGCAAGGTGCTGCTGTTATTCATTGTTGCAGGTTGTTAATGGTGATGGCTAGGAGGTTTACTGTCTTAGGGTGATGGAGCTCGAGATGAAGTTCAGCAGAGCCAGGGATGATAATCGTTTGGCAGGGAAGAAGAATTCAGGGAAGAGAAAATTTAGTGGTGGGACCCTGGCAGGAAGAAGTTTGCTGAGAAAATGTCTCTCGACATGCCGGTCCCTTGTAGAAATTCGTGTAGCACCATGTATCAATTTGGACGCACAGATAGCACCAGAAGAAGACACTTAAATCTACACGGGTCCCACTATGTTTTGGTCCAATAAGAAAAGCTTGTACATCTTATTAAGCTACTCCAAGTCACATCGAAACAAAGGCAATTAGTTTCCCACCGCATAATTTCTCTCCGACTTGGTACGCTTATCTATTGCGGGGTTTTCACGAAGAAGGTGGCTCGGCGGTTAGAATTTTTAATCTGTTCCCACTACGGGTTTTCATGAATGAGCAGAGAGGCATGGGAGGCTATAAAAAAGGAACGAAAACACTTCTTTCTTTACAACTTCTTCTTTACTTCTTCCTTTACCATTTTATGCGAGTGAGAAAGATAGAAACACGTAAAGCTTTTGTTTTTAATTCCTTCTTCTTTAGTTTATTTATTTGCCAAAGATTTCTTAATTATGAATAGCTAAACTTTTAACTGATTAGGGATGATTTCAAAGTCCTGAACCATGAAGCATTATTTTCTTTAACCACGTTTATTTCAAGTTTTATTTTATTGTTGATTATCTTTATTATTTTTAATGTCTAAGAATATTGAGGGGTTATTTAAAATGATCAATTAAATTAACCAATCAATATTTCTTCTACTAGTTTAGGGTTGTGTGATACGTGTAATTGTCACATCAACTCTTTACACAGTAGTAAATCGCAAGAGCTGACAGAGGGATTTTGTTAAGCAATTGTGTGTAAAGATAACACTAGTAAGCAGACCGAGCTTATGCGTCTGATGCTAGGATCAACCTGATTCACAGAGTGTAAAGCATTCGACTAATTTACACCTTGAGAGCTTATTCTTGGTGGGTTGGTTGGATAGAATCTGGTAGTCGAGCGCTTCCGTATCCAGTGACAGTAGGAATCCGGGGGATAGCAGAGCTTATTGCTATTCTACGGCTGGTAACAATATAAGTTAAACAAGAAATAAATTCATATTTAATTAATCTTCGGTTCAGTGACGGCGGATGATTCCCTAATCATCTTCTTTATTATTATTTACAGCAAAGTATTACTATTTTGTTTTATTAATTACTTTTATTGAAAATCTAAAAAACCCCCTTTCAGTGACTTTTAACAACTAGAAACTCCCTGCTCTTCGTGGGAACGAACTCCTTGCCATTATATTACCAGTTAATTGTGTGGAAAGGTGTAATTAATTTGTTGCGTAAACGACGCGCACCAGGCAGGTTAGCCGAAACTATCCAATCGAACTATATGCTTAACCATTTTCATATAACACTTTAAGACTTTTCTTGAGTCACACATATGATCAAAAATATCTAAATATTGTTTTTAGAGAGTTGTTCAAATGTCTATCTCAGAGAAATAATTCTGATGCATCTGAAAATATTCGATAGGGTAAGTACATGTATCTGGTACGTGTACTATACCTGTTCGTGAATGTCTTTGTCATGGTACGTGTACCGGGTATGGATACCCTTAAGTCAAGAACCGAGTTCAGGAACTCACAAATCTTTTATGGTTTGCATACCGGGTATGCGTACATTTTTCGATATTAAAACCAACAGATCTTTTCCGGTTTGCATATTGGGTATGCGTACAGTTCCTGGTTCACGAGTCACATACTTTTGTGGTATGGATACCAGGTATGCATACCACAAAGTCGCTTTCAAACTATAGTTACGCCGATACGTGTACTGGGTACATGTACTACGGTTCCGGACTTATAACAGTTCTCCCAATATGTGAACCGGTATGCATACTGTCTTGTATCCAGATTAACAATAGTTTTATATCTCTCTAATAATCAATTCAAAACATTTCCGAATGACATCAATGACATACATCACTGTTCCAGGCTATTTTCAAATGATTAAATCTTGAATCATAATTTAAGTCATGAACAATAAGTTGTTCTTAACCAAATTCATCAAGTATGAACAAATGTTCTTAAGCATAAATAGTCATATTTCGATAACAATATTCAAGATAAACTTGACTCGAAATTTCTGTTATGCATATACTGTCTAATTTAGTCATGCGACAATGTCTCTTGAGAAATAGGTGGTTCAGTCTTCACTTACCTTTTGGTGTTAAAGTTCTCCAAAGCTCCTGTCGATCTTTGCCTTCAAACGGTAGAACGCAGTGATATCCGATTCTCAACTACACACTTCTATCCTAATCCGAGACTTGACTAAATGTAGACTAGAAATCAAGATATTGTATTGACAACTAAATTTGACAACAAGCTTGAGATAGAAACACTTGTCAGTTGACTGATCAATGCTCTAACAATCTTCCCCTTGGTCAATTTTAGTGACAAAACTATCAATACATATACATGGAATAAAAAATAAATCTTCAAGACTCCAGAATCTAACATGCTTGCCCAAAAGATATGAATTATTTCAGGGGAAATGCTTTGAACTTGATTTAATGGACCAGAACAACACCAATAGATTTCCGAAGGTGTTAAAACATTGCGGTGTCTAGAGGCTTGGTAAGAATATCAGTCAATTGTTGTTCCGATGGCACAAACTCTATGTTGACAATATCATTTTCATAGAGATCTCTAATAAAGTGGTATCTTATGTCAATGTGCTTCGTTCTTGAGTGCTCAACGAGATTCTCAGTAATCTGAATCGCACTTGAGTTATCACAAAATATTTTCATTGTTCCAGTATCACACAAGATTTTCATTGTACCAGTTTCGATTCCATAATAATTAAGCATTTGTTTCATCCATAAAAGTTGAGTACAACACGAACATACAACAATGTATCCGGCTTCACATGTTGATAGAGATTATGAATTTTGTTTCTTGCTATGCCAAACAACAAGATTTAGTCCTACGTAGTACAAACCTCCTGACTTACTTTTCCATTTTTTTATATAACCTGCCCGATCTGCATCAGAATATGCTGTAAGATAAGTGTTAGTATCAAAAGTATAAGAGAGATCATAACCGACAGTATGTTGTATATATCGTATGATCTTTTAGCAACTTCAAGATGAGATTCTTTTGGTTAGCTTGAAATCTATCACAACAACCGACGCTAAAGGTGATATCTGGTCTTGTTGCAGTTAGATATAGGAGACTCTCAATGATGGATATGTATAGTTTCTGACCAACATCAACACCTTTCTCGTCTTTATGTAGTTTCCCAATAGTGGGCATAGGAGTTAACTTGGGAGTACTTTTCTCAAGACCGAATATTGTAACAAGATCTTTTGCATACTTTTCTTGAGAAATGTAAATCTCATTCTTATGTTGTTGAATCTGTAGATCCAAAAAGAATCTCAATTATCCAACATTGCTCATCTCGAATTCCTTTCGAAAAGAGGTTTGAAATTCTTTTTCAAGTTTCTCGGATGTAGATCCATAGATTATGTCATCCACATAGATTTGAGCAATCAGGACATCCTTTCCACTCCATTTGGTAAAAAGAGTCTTATCCGCTCCTCCTCTTGCGAACCCTTGTATAAGAAGTGAAGTAGTAAGTCTTTCATACCATGCTCGAGGTGCTTGTTTTAATCCATATAATTCCTTTTTGAGCTTAAATACATGATCAGGATATTTTGGATTTTCAAAACCTTTAGAATGAGAAACATAGACTTCTTCCTTTAAGCACTCATTTAAGAATGCAGATTTTACGTCTATTTGAAATAACTTAATCTCGAGAAAACAAGCATGAGCTAATAGCAGTCTTATGGACTCAAGGCGTGCAATAGGAGCAACGGTTTCCTCAAAGTCGATTCCTTCAATTTGTGAATAACCTTGAGCGACAAGTCTTGCCTTATTTCGGACAAATGTACTGAATTCATCTAAATTTTCTTATATATCCATTTTGTACGAACAATATTGATATTAGAGGGACAAGGTACGAGTTCCCATACATCTTGTCTTTTAAACTAATTTATCTCGTCATGCATTGCATTCACCCAAAAGGGATCATTAAGAGGTTCATCAACATTTCTGAAAAGACGAGGGTACCCAAATACACCACAATCTTTTAGTTTCAACCTATAAGTCCTCTTACCAAGTGTGATCATCTATGGACAAAGTAGAGACAATACAACAACTTCGGTATTCACACTCTGTGTGATTGTCTATGGATACGAGATCGAGACAATACGACAACAAAAGTGTGATACTTGATAATAGGTTCAAATTTAACCAAACTCTATAGGATCAGTATCAAGTATTTCGGACTTAACGCAAAGTGCAATTTACTTTTTAAATTATATAAAAAAAATATAATTGCGGAAAACAAAAGTAAATTACACAGCAAGATTTTTTTAACGAGGAAAACTGCAAATGCAGAAAAACCCCGGGACCTAATCCAGAATTGAATACTCTCATAATTAAGCCGCATTAAAAAATCTATACCAACTTCGTATAGTTGAGACCAAGCAACTACCCCTAGTTCACTCAGTTTCCTAAGTATCCCTACGCTTCTGACTTCAATGAGTCACGCACTAGTACAATTCCTTTTGATCGTATTCCAAACAGCAAAGGAACAAAGAATCTTTTTAGTAACAACTCTATTGATTCTTTAAGATAAAGATATCTTAAGTCATACGGAAAGGCTCTTCCGTTTAATCCAATAAACTCCTTTGCCTGGTTAGATCAATCTATCCAATAATTACCAAAGTTGTTAAGTTTAGATTCGCAATCAATCAATACAGATTCCAAAGAGAAACTATAAGGCGATGCCGATCTCACACAACTAATTAATCAATTAAATCCGATTTTAGTTGGATCCCAGCCGATCAAGGTTTGTGCACACACAAAGATACGAAAACCAATAAGAAATCTTCTTTGTCTTCAAATCTTCTTTAATCTTCAATAATAACCTGCAAAACACCACTTGAATCTCTTGTGATAAATCACACACAGAACAGAGTCTTTTAACAATGGATTATCACAAGATGTATTTAGGTCTAACAACAGTTCTAAAGATCCCGTAAATACTTCGATCTAGTTTAAATGAATCTTATATCAGAAGAGAAGATTCTCAAGAATAAACAAACTAGGTGCAATCAAAATATCAACAACTGTTAGTAAATCAAATCAATCGAAAACTAATAATACTGTAATTATCTAGTTTCAACTCGTAGAGTTTCTTGATCCCACATAATTCTTTGAACGAGCGGTCGTAAGAGATTTCACCTAATTAGGACACTTTCCTCTCCGATTAGACGGCTCCACCAGAAATAACAAGAAATGAATTTTTCCTGGATCTTAGTATAGTTTGCTAGAAATGCAAACTTAGGTATTTATATGACATAAAAGAATTTCCAAAACCGAAAATATTCTCAAGATATGCAATGAATGGAAAAATTCGGTTTTCCTAATTCCAATAAATGCTTGTCCAATATTTCCGAAATCTCTCAATAGAAAATCTCCAATTAGTAAATGCACATTAATGATTTTTATTCTCTAGAGATATGCATTTAATTGTTGGTAATTAAAGCATATAAAACCAAAAACCTTAATTAAAAGATTCTTAATTTATCTCAGCACAGGATCTCCTTGAGTACTAAGGAATATCTTTGAACAATAAATGATAAGAGTTGTTGTACGTGTTCAAAGTATATTGACATCTTTCCACTGTAAATCCTTAATTATATTCACATGAATTTACATTCTTGGAATCGGTTATACCACGCTTCCAAACAAGTTTAGAATTGATTGACTTGTATTCCAAGATAACTATGAGATTGATCAAATACCAAATCACATACATGGGTTTAATCGATTCTACCAATCACTAGGATCGGTTATACCAGTTACAAGGATCGGTTCCATATTCCCATGGTATTCCTTGTGATCGGTCACACCAGTTACCGGGATCGGTTATCAATTACAAGGATCGATTACACAACACTTGTGATCTGTCGCACCAATATTACTAAAACCAGTCATACCAAATCATAAGTCAGGCATTGTGAAGTTATACCAAGATACATAACCAAGGTAAAGATCGGTTCTACCATCTCACACATATTGGTCATCCAAAGATTTGCAATGAATAGCCGAACCAATAAGCCTAATGATTTCCATTTCGATTCACGAAACAAGTTTATGAATATATTTCCTTTAAAAAAATGTAAAACATTGTTTCCTGGGATGAAATCTTCACCATAACCTGAAAAAGCGGGGGTATAACAACCACATCCAATAATTCGTTCGGCAATTTGTATGGACTAACTTCAATATTATTCTAGGAGCACCAGCTTATCAAGCGAGCTGAATCAAGAAAGATATCAAAGAGTTATATCTCTTTTTTTTTTTTCAATTCAATCAGCAAATCACACGGATAGAAATCTATGAGCCTGATTGATATAAGAAATACTTGGACGGTACCAAAGACCAATGTCCAAGCGTCAATATATTTATATCCAAAACCGAAAGGTCGGATTTACCAATTTATTGAACTACGCACAACCTGTGATATTTTAATTATATAAAAAAAAAATGCGGAAAAGAAATAACACAGACACCAGAAATTTTGTTAACGAGGAAACCGCAAATGCAGAAAAACCCCGAGACCTACCCCAGATTTTAACACCACACTGTATTAAGCCACTACAGATACTAGCCTACTACAAGTTAACTTCGGACTGGAATGTAGTTGAGCCCTAACCAAATCTCACATCGATTAAGGTAAGTCGCGTTCCTTACCCCTCTAAAACCACGCCGAATTCTGCGCACTTGATTCCCTTAGCTGATCTCACCCACAAGTTAACTATATGGTAGTAGAGGAAGTTATTGTGGAATCACAAATAATGAGACCAAGAGCTTTGTGATTACTATTTATATCTCACCTATCGGAGATAAATCTCGAGCAAATCTTAGAGCAGATAGTACTTAATACGATAGAACAAGTAAGATCAGAATACACAACTACAGAGAAAATAGTTGGATATGGCTTCACGAATCCCAAACGAAGTCTTCAAGTCGTTAACCTATAATGGTTTTGGAAAAACCTAGATTAAAGGAGAATCGACTCTAGTCACAACTAGGACACATGAAAGTGCCGATATTAGGTTTTCCAGTTGCCAGAGTTCTCCCTTATATAGTCTTTCAGAACAGGGTTTTCTTTCAAACAAAGCTAAGATAGCTTAGTAACAAAGCATTCAATATTCACCGTTAGTTGAAAACCTGATTTAAGATTCAAGTTAAGTTTTCTTAAAACCAAAGCAATATCTCTCCATTGTTAGATGGTCTTAGCTTGTGACACACAAATGAAATATACCTTCGTTTAGTTACGGGTAACCGTACCTAAACGTGTATATTGAGTTGGCTTAATAATAGTTAATCGAAGTTAGCCATATGAACAATTTTATCTTAACCACATTCATCTAACACTTGTAGATCAAATATGATGATCAATCAATCATGAAAGATAATCAAATGAATCTAATTGTGTTTCACATAAAGTTGTTCAATTGTTCACTATCTCATAGAAATATATATGAACAAGTTGAAACAAAATCGGATTGATTCTGAATCGTACAAAGTACTTATACAAGAATTAATTCATGAACATTAAGCCACGGTTTGCAAAGATTGCATACCTTAATTTATAAATGTATTTGTTCATGAGTATGAGAATCATACTTAACCGATTTTAAAACTTTAACCACTAAGTTTGCAAACCAGTAAGCAAACTATAGCATCTGGATTTCGTTCTTGTCCAGTCGTTCAAACGAGTATGCAAACAGCCGTCCCAGACCTAACTCGGGTAGAACCGTTCGCGTACTAGGTATGAAAACAAGGTTCCCGAACCTGAATAATTCCAAAATAGTTTGCATACTATGTACGCATACTGTGTTGTATCCAGACAAAGGGTTTTGTTCTAAACTTTCATTTAAATCATTGCAACATCCTTAGAAGACGACAATGGATGTCTCACACAAACCATTATCTTATAAGTAATTTTCAAGTGATCAAATGATCAATACGAAACATTCCAAGTCGACATCAAATGATTATCTCACACAAGTCATGTAAGATGTTTCAAGGCAATTTCCACATGATCATCTTTTGACATATTATTTAGTTTCCAACAAATAAATTGTTTCCAACTAAACTCGTCAAAAATAATAATGATCGTAGATAAAGCAAAAAGCTTCCAACATATATTTCGAGAAATATATAAGCGAGATAAACTCGGTTGGAAATATCAAATGTGTATAATGTAAAAGTCTATATAGCTATACGACTTAGTCTCATTAGGAGATATAATAGAATAGACTTCTGAGTGATAGATAAGATTTAGTCTCCACATACTCCTTTTGTTGATGAAGTTCCTCCAAGCTCTCCTCAGTAGATATTCGTCTTTAATAGATGAACCCGGTGAAGTCTAAAGCTCAACTACACATTCTATCCTAATCCGAGACATAGCTATAAGTAAACTAGAAATCAATACTTATAGTTTTGATCAACTAAACTTGACAAACATTCTTGAGATAGCAAGACTTGCGAGTTTGACCGAGCAGTGCTCTAACAATCTACCCCTTTGCCAATTTTAGTGACAAAACGATCAATACATATGGATTACAAAATAAATAAACATTGTAGCTTCTCATCCAACATGCTTGATTTCCTTGGCTCTTCAACATTTCTTGAATTCTTCGTCAATCCAAGTACTTCAGCGTTTCTGAACGTGTTCAACTCAGCATCGTTTTTGTTGAAGATCCGTAGCCATAACAATAAGAAAACAGTTGTTCTCAATTATTGTTATACAATGCCATAGAATTATTACACAACATCAAAGTCTAATTGCATCACAAATTTGACAATAATACTATGGTGATATATGCATCATTCCCCCTTAGTCAATACTTCCATCTGACAATGAAAACCACTCCCCCTCACATAATGATCTGTAAACTATATGTATGTAGTGTGAACTACTAAATAATTCTCCCCCTTTTTGTCAAATTAAATTGGCAAAGATACGAAAATTACAGGATCATAATGAAATTCTCAAAGAGATAATTGACTAAAAGAGAACATATCAAATTTGTTTCGATGATTTCACATAGTCAAAAAACTTAGTGTATTCATTAAGGAGTTGATAAATGTTAGAGCACTGCTCGGTCGAACTCGCATGCGTTGCTATCTCAAGCTTGTTTGTCAATGTTAGTAATCAAAACTACAAGTCTTGATTTCTAGTCTACTTATAGTGATGTCTCGGAATAGGATAGATTGTGTAGTTGAGCATTAGAATTCAAGGCGTTCATCAATTGAAGACGAAGAACTACTAAGGAGAGCTTGTGGAACTTCATCAACAAAAGGTATGTGGAGACTAAAACTCATCTATCACTTGGAATGTCTATTTCTACTCTATCTCCTATATTGAGACAAAAGTCGTATTACTATATAGTATTCGATTATGCACATTTGAGATTTCAAGTTGAGTTTAACTCGCTTACATATTTCTCGAAATATGTGTTGGTAATCTTTCGCTTCAACCAAGTTCATCTTATATTCTTGACGAAAGTCAAAAGATGATCATGTGAAAATCGCCGAGTAACATCTTACATAGTTTGTGTGATACAATCATTTGGTGTAGACTTGGAATGTTTCATTATGATTATTTCAATAACTTGAAAAAAAAATTGATGCTAATAGTGTGTGAAAAAGGCTATTGTCATCCTCTAAGAAAGTTTCAATGATTGAAATAGAGTTTAGAATACTTAACCATCATTCGATTATGAACATAGTATGCATTCTTGCATGTATGTGATCCATGACCGGAACTGTAGTATGCATACCCGTATGCGTACTTGTAGTTATGAAATTTCGGATACCTAAGTACACATACCCGTACGCGTACTGGCGAAGGGTTTGGGTTCGGAAATTTCTGCTGTGTTTGGAAGTATGCGTACACGTTTGCATACTGACGTAACCCAAACTCAGACCGGGTACTTAAGTATGCGTACACGTTTGCATACTTGAGTGGTTAAAGTTCTAAAATCGGTTTGTTCATGAACTAATACATTTATATATTAAGGAATGCATTCTTCGCAAACCGTGGCTATAATGTTCATGAATTGATTCGAGTGAATCCAACCGATTTTGCTTCAATTGTGTTCTTGTATACTTCTATGAGAATATAGCCATTGAACAACCCTATAACTAGTTTCATTTGAGTCATTTGAACTAGTTGTGGTTAAGATGAATAAGGTTGATATTAGAGCGTTCATATATCTAACCTCGGTTAACTATTGTTGAGCCAACATGGTGTACACGTTTAGGTACGGTTACTCAAACCTAAATGAAGGTACATTTCATCTTTGTATAACAAGCTAAGTTCGATTTAACGGTTGTGTTAGAGCACTACTCGGTCAAAATCGCATGCATTTCTATCTCAAGCATGTTTGTCAATGTTAGTGATCAAAACTATAAGTCTTGATTTCTAACCTATTTATAGATTTCTCGGACTAGGACATATATAGTGTAGTTGATCTTAGACTTCACAGAGTTCATCATTTGAAGACGAAGAACTACTAAGGGGAGCTTGTGGAACTTCTTCGACAAAAGGTATGTGGAGACTTGAACTCATCTATCACTTGGAAAGTCTATTTCTACTATCTCCTATATTGAGACCTAAGTCGTGTTAAGATATAGTTTTCTCTATACACATTTGAGATTTTGAGTTGAGTATATCTCGCTTACATATTTCTCGAAATATGTGTTGGTAAGCTTTCGCTTCGACCAAGTTCATCTTATATCATGAGAAATTACCGAGTAACATCTTACATGGTTTGTGTGATACAATCATTTGATGTAGGCTTGGAATGTTTCGATAATGATTATTTCAATATCTTGAGAATTGCTTTGATGATAATAGTGTGTGAAAACGGCTATTATCATTATAGAAGAATGTTTCAATGATTTAAATAAAGAGTTAAGAATCTTGTAACCATCTTTGGATATAAGCATAGTGTGTTCGTACATTAGTGTATAAGTCCAAAACCGGGAACCTAAAGTATGCATACTTGTGTGTATACAAAAAGGTTGTAGGAGACTGGGTAAGTATGCGTACTGTTTGCATACTGGCGGAAGTTTACGTCCGTGAATTTCTGCTGAATTTGAAAACCAAAACCAAACTCACCTGGTTACCTAAAGTGTGCGTGCTTTCATCATGCATCGTCGTGAAAAGTTCACGTCCGTGAATTTCTCTTTGAGTTTGAAAACTAAAACAAACTCAAATCTGGTTACTTAAGTACGCATACCCGTAAGCATAGTTAAGTGTGTTACTTTTCTAAAATCGGTTATACGTGAACCCAAACATTAAAAAATAAGGAATGCAATTGCAAGCCGTGGCTATAATGTTCATGTATTGATTCGAGTGAATCAAACCGATTTTGCTTCAATTGTGTTCTTGTATAATCCATGAGAATATAACAATTGAAAAACTCTTTAACTAGTTTTATTTGAGTCATTTGAACTAGTTATGGTTAAGATGAATAAGGTTGATATGAGAGCAATCATATGGCTAACCTTGGTTAACTATTTGTGAACCAACATGGTGTACACATTTAGGTACGGTTATATAAACCTAAATGAGGGTACATTTCATTTATGTGTAACAAGCTAAGTTCGATCTAACGGTTGAAAGATATTAGCTTGGGAGAATCAGGTTTTTCATCTAACGGTGAATATTGAATGCTTTGTTACTAAGGTAACTTAGATTGCAAACCCTGATTTGAAAACTATATAAAGGAGAACTATAGCAACCTGGGAAACCTAATCCCCACACTCGTGTGTGTTACTAGTTGCATAACTAGATTCGATTCTCCTTTAACCTTAGGTTTCTTGTCAAAACCCCGTAGGTTAACGACTTCAAGACTTCATTGGGATTGTGAAGCCAGACCCAACTATTATCTTGTAGTTGCGTGATCTGATCTTCTTGTTTCTATCGTGTTGAGTACAATTGGAATAATTGACTCGATATTTTATATCTCCGATAGGCAAGATAGAAGAGCAATCACAAACAATTTCGACTCATCGTTTGTGATTCCACAATATCTTCTTTCGCTAGTCGATTAAGATTATTATGAGGTGATTGATAATTCTAGGTTGTTCTTCGGGAATATAAGTCCAGGTTATCAATTGGTTCTTGTTTACCTTGATTTATCTAAAGACAGAAGAAAAAAATCTTGGGTATTTCTGTGGGAGATAGATTTATTCAATCATATACACTTTTCTGTGTGAGACAGATTTGTCTATCAAGTCTTCGAATTTGGGTCGCATCAAATTTTGGTTGTGGGTGAGATCAACTAAGGGAATCAAGTGCGTAGTATCCTGCTGGGATCAGATACGTAAGGAGCGCAATTGTATCTTGAATCAGTGTGAGATTGATTAGGGTTCAACTACATTCCAGTCCGAAGTTAATTGGTAGTAGGCTAGTGTCTTTAGCGGCTTAATACAGTGTGGTGTTCAATCTGGACTAGGTCCCGGGGTTTTTCTTCATTTGCGGTCTCCTCGTTAACAAAATTATGGTGTCTGTGTTATTTATTTTCTGCATTATATTTAGTTATATAATTGAAATATCACAGGTTGTGCGTTAAGATTAATCAATTAGAATATCCAACCTTTGGTTGTTGATTTACATTGATTGACGCTTGAACATTGGTCTTTTGTACCGTTCAAGTTGTTTCACATAATAATCAGGCTCATGGATTTCTATCTGTTTGATTTGCTGATTTCATTGTGAAACAGAGATATTAAAACTCTTTGATATACTTAACTCTAGATTGAGTCTGACTGTCTAGTTGATTCTCCAGAAAGTGTATTAAAGTAAGTCCTCTTAGATTTCCAAACGAATTGTTGGGTGTGGTTGTTAGACCCCCACATTTTCAGGTTGAAAGATATTAGCTTGAGTCTAATCAGGTTTTCATCTAACGGTGAATATTGAATGCTTTGTTACCAAGGTAACTTAATTGCAAACCCTGATTTGAAAACTATATAAGGGAAAACTCTAGCAACTGGGAAACCTAACCCCCACACCTCCTGTGTGATACTAGTTGTGACTAGAGTCGATTCTCCTTTAACCTTAGGTTTTTCACGAAACCTTGTAGGTTCTTAAAGACTTCATTGGGATTGTGAAGCCAGACCCAACTATTTTCTTTGTAGTTGTGTTTTCTGATCTTACTTATTCTATCGTGATTGATTATTATCTTTGCTAAGATTTTCTTGAAATTTATCTCCGATAGGTAAGATTAAAAGTAGTCACAAACATCTTCGTATCATCGTTTGTGATTCCACAATATCTTGTTTCGCTACCATACGATTAAGATTATTGTGAGGTGATTGATAATACTAGGTTGTTCTTTGGGAATATAAGTCCGGTTTATCAATTGGTTCCTCTGCACCTTGATTTATCAAAAGACGGAACAAAAAACTTAGGTATTTCTCTAGGAGACAGATTTATCTATTCCAATAGACTTTTTTGTGTGAGACAGATTTTTTTATCAAGTCTTCGACTTTGGGTCATAGCAACTCTTGGTTGTGGGTGAGATCGGCTAAGGGAATCAGGTGCGTAGAATCCTATTGGGGTTCAGAGACTTAAGGAGCGCAACTGTACCTTGATCAGTGTGAGATTGATTACGTCTCAACTACATTCCAGTCCGAAGTTCATTGGTAGTAGGCTAGTGTCTGTAGCGGCTTAATACAGTATGGTGTTCAAAGCTGGACTAGGTCCCGGGGTTTTTCTTCATTTGCGGTTTTCCTCGTTAACAAAATTCTGGTGTCTGTGTTATTTCTTTTCCGTATTATATTTTGTTATATAATAGAAATATCACAGGTTGTGCGTTAAGATCAATCAATTAGATAATCCAACCTTTGGTTGTTGATTATATTGATTGACAATTGAACATTGGCCTTTGGTACCGTTCAAGTTGTTTCACATAATAATCAGGTTCGCGGATTTTTATCTGTTTGATTTGCTGATTACACTGTAAAACAAAGATATAAACTCTTTGATATACTTTTCTCTAGATTAAGTATGACTGTCTAGTTGATTCTCTTGAAAGTATATTGTAGTTTGTCTATTCAGATTTCCGAACAAAAGATTGGTGTGGTTGTTAGACCCCCGCTTTTTCAATTACAAGATAACTCCTACAATATTCCACATCTACACTCCCCACAAAGATTTGGCAATTAAGCACAAGTTCAATTGAAAACTTTCCCCCATAAAATGTCATTCCCGAAAGAACAACAAGAGCGACCTTACTTTTATAAGAAAAGAAGGATTTCTTTGGACATTAAAAAACCACATGAATTTGTATCCAGAAGACTCGAAAAATTTAACCACAAGAGACTTTAATGATTAATTTAATCGGAAATGCTCAACATAAGAAAACTTATGGAGCCATACAATACTTTCATATAGAAGTGGATCAGGGAAAGATCAATACTGCGGAATATTCAAAAGTTCATTCTATCTTTTATCAATATTTGCATGATGACACAATAGACTTAACTTTTGAGCATATATGTGATAATCATAGTTCACGGGTAAACACACATATTCCATAAAATGTTTTTGCAATATATAAAACCAATAAAGAGTAATACTGCAAAATAATCTTCCAAATAACTTAGAATTTAAATAAATAAATTTAAAAAGATTGCAAGATGAAAATTGTTGGCAGTAGCTATGTGTAGTCACAATATTTGCTATTCCAAACCCTAGTCATCCTTCTTAAAACACAAGAATAAATTCTCATTATAAGTTTCCTAGACAAAATAAAAAGATGACAATAGATAGATAAGTTAATCATCATCTTCAATTTAACAGCCGAACCAATAAGCCTAATGATTTCCCTTTCGATTCACAAAACAAGTTCATGAATGTACTTCCTTTAAACAAATGTAAAACATTGTTTCCTAGGATGAAATCTTCACCATCACCCGTTCACATAATCATAACAATATACACAAGATTATGTCGATGTCATATCTACAAAGTTCAAAAGATAAGCATTATACTTCGTAGTCTAATCCCCTAATACCATGATCATACAATTATGACTATGTCACATCACTAGAGTATTATACAGTATGTACAGTATATACACTAGAGTATTATACAGTATATACAGCTTCGCAGTTATGTTTTCAATATGTCACGACTTGAAATATACGTTAGGAATGAAACAGTTCAAGTCAATATTATTAACCTCAAGTGGAAGGATGATGTAGTCATTGTAGTTCGTTACTTCTTCACATTCTTCAGGTCTTCAGAGTAATACTTGTATCTCTCAACATTCCTAGACTTTCCAGTCTAACCTAAATGAAGTTGACTCTAATATGTAATCAAGCGACTTTAGATGATTTTTTACACACTAAAATATGACAACCAATCTTGACATACCAACGCTTGGTGAGTTCAACCGATCTATGCTCTAACAATTTCTGGGTTCCCCTTGTAAGAGATAACAACCAAAATTGCAGATGTTTTGAAGTTGACTTATCGTCTTAGCAGTGGATTTTGTACCTCCAAATATTTTGTTAGGATCATGATTCCTTTGGACCCACAAGTGTCATGGAGTGGTATGCTCAATTGGAATACCCTGATTAGGGATTTTCTCCCCGTTACCAGAAACATTCTCAGTTGTCTTCAAAGGAGGAAACTCAGCATGAGAGTTATCATGACGAATATCTTTCAAATCACCAATGATAACATTTTTTGATTCCATCATAACATGAGTTCTGAGATTGTATACTTTAAAACCACGAATGTCAGATGCATAGCCAAAGAAAATACCTTCATCACTTTCACTACAAGAAAATGGGGATTTAGTGTCAAAAAAATTGTCAAGAAATCTCCTTTTTTTGTCTCGAAATATTTTCTGAGATGGATTTTTGTTTGTCACGAAGTTGTCTCAAATACCCCGTCTGGGAAAGTATATCGCGACAAAATTACGAAAGGTCACGAGAAAAATTAATTAACAACTAAAAATTAATTGTCAACAAAAGTATTTTTCACCAACGAAATAAAATTGTTTGTGAAAGTTATTTTAGTGACGAAAAAATCCGACACCAAAAGGCATTTTTTTGCGAGCAAGATTTTTGTCGCAAAAATGTAAATTCAAGGACAAACTAATTTTTCTTTAATGATAACTGTTTAAGACCAATAAAATTGTCTCAAAAACGAAAGTTCGTGTCAATTTAATTTGTCTTTAATGATAAATATTTAAGACCAATAAAATTGTCTCAAAAATAAAAGTTTTGTGTCAATTTAATTTGTCTTTAATGATAACTATTTAAGACCAGAAAAATTGTCTCAAAAGCAAATGTTTTGTGTCAATTAAATTTGCCTTTGATAGTAATTATCTAAAACAATTTTTTTTTACTCTAATTAATTTAATCAGAGACAAAATCAAATAGCCCCTGAATATCAATCTTTGAAGACTAACTTGTTCGTCTCTAAATATTTTGTTAATAACCAAATTTCTTGTCTTAGAAAGAATTTTCGGAGGCAAAATTCCTCCTCTCCGAAATATTTATTTTTGTCTCTAAAACTTTTATCAAAACAATTCATTTTGTCTTTAAAACCAACTTTCAAACACAAATAAATCAAAATTCTTTGTCATTAAATTTTTAGCGCTCGGTCCACGGTTATTCAGGGAAAAATAAATTAAAATTAGATATTAAGAACAAAAGAATTTAAATTTTATTAAATCTAATATTACAATATTTTAGTGTTATTCGCTATACAAACAATCTGAAAATACAATGTTTAAAAAAAAGAAACATAAAAATATAAACCCAACAAAATACAATTCACGCAAAATAAAACATTTAATATCCAGGCCCATGATCCAGCATCTCTAGCCGTAAATGTCTTCTTGCACTTTCTGAAACTAGCTATGATGCCTTCATACCTTGCGTTTGTACCAATTGATAACCCATTGTATTCTGGGATCTCCAAATCCATAAACCATGATGCTTGCTTTTAAAAGTATCATTAAATGGCCTCCTTTTTTCTTCCTAGCAAAATATTTAGAAAAATGTCACTTGATATAGCATAAAAATATCATAAGGCATAAGAAACAACGAATCTCATCGGAATCATTACATATGATTACCACATCAAGATCCCTTGTTAATTCCACTAATCTTCTCCATCTTTCCTTACATTGACCAAAATGGCAGGCATGAACCATGTCCCATCACCATCTCCACCTGCCATAGTAGTATACAATAAGAACCAAGTACTGAGACACTTTAAAACTGCATAAGAACATATATATAGAGAACGAAATGAAAAAAGACAAAGAAAAACAAGTATGATTAAGCTTCCAAGTGATGACTTCATGTCATGGTGAAGATAACAGTTATTTGTTTGTGTTTTTGTTCGCCTACGATAGTGCGGTTTTCTGAGGAAACTAAGGCGAAATTAAAGACTTCAGAACCAACTTCCAAACTTTCATGACTCACAGATGGCAACACAATTGAATCAAATGAATGTCTCTTAATCGAAACTAAGAAAATCTTTACATATTAAAGCATTAGCATCTAATGTAACCAAATTGGACGAACTAAAACGTTGTCATGAGTCGTGACATGATGCACCAGCATAGGTCTATTTCTTTTCCTGTTTACTAGTTTCCTAGGTTGTGATTTATTCTGCATAAGAAATAAATAATGGAAAGATTATCAAGAAGTTAGTTTTGCCTTGGAACTCCAGAAAAAAATATAACTAAAAATGAAAATCATAAAAATTATTGATTGTGAACCGAATTATAAGATTACGACCTAAAATGAGCTACAATACCTAAGGTTTTATCCTTTTGAAGCAGTACTTCGAACCTGCCTATGTATTTCCAAATATTTTTCGAGATCAATTTGGAACATACAAAATAAAAATAAAAGAATATTATTATTAAAAAGGATTTGAGATGAAAATTTCAATATCTCTTGAACTTTTTTAATTCTTTTTAAGTTGAGTTTTCTCGAATCGGAAGTGGTCGGATGCTGAAAACAAACAACTGCTATTGGAGTTTATTTGAAAAACGAGGTTTATTGGACCGACCAAAGTAGACCCTTTTAAAATGACTATATATTTGGAGAAAAAGTGTGTGTTGCTTCCTTTTTTTCTCGATGTTCGATCTTATTTTTCAGTTTCATCAAATTCGCCAGAATTTTTATCATTGTTTTTCCGAAAGAAAATTGCTTTCGATTTATTACAATTGAAGTACCACATTTTGATTATAATCATTCAACTCAGTGCGATCGCCTTAATTAAAAAATGATCGAATTTCTAATTTCTTCAATTTTGTCGTATATATCCTTTATTAACTATTTTGATTGTAATCTACGATCTATTTCATTACCGGATCATATCCTTCATCATTTTACACACACTAAAATGAAATTAACTGTTTAAATTGTACATCGTAATTTTGTTTTTTGAACATCTATGCTTCCGGATGAGCCATAAAACATAACAAATTAGTCCAATCTTTTTCTCGAGTTAAAGCTAGCTAAACTTTCATGTCTTTGGACAAACTTAAAAGTCCCAATTGATGTCCAAAAACTTTGAAACTCATTTAATATTTATCAAAAATAATTTTTGGATTTGGATATCCAATTTTTTTGTTCGAACACGAAATTTAGACAGGAATCTACCCACAGCCAAATTTCAAACCTATAAAAGTGTGCATCAATTTTGTTTTCTATTATATTTATTCAAAAAGATTTAAGGTACGCAATTTTTCCAAAATGTTAGAAAAAACTCCTTGCTAGACACTTTAGGAAAGATCTTGCTTGAGAGATCTTTCAACATTGACTTTGTATTTTCTTTTTGGCATATTCAAAGGGTAGGTTTTCTTTGTTGGATCTCATCCCTTTAAGCAGTGGTGATACCTCTATATCCCTTGCTCTAATACCAGTGGTTCCAAAAGGAGTAGTAATTAGGATATGTAGACAAAATTTTTTTGCCGCTAACAATGTTTTAACGGCAAAAAATCAGATTTGCTTCGTATTCATTTAGGTGACGAATCATTTTTTGTCAGCATAAATGAATATTGGGACAAAAGCTATACGTTGTCAGCATTAATAATTTCAGGGACCAAATTTTTTTCGGTCACTAGAAAATAATCCTTTTATGACTACAATTTTTTCGGACACTGATAGTTATAACGGCAAAATCCTCATTTGACATGTAATCATTTCGGCAACAAACTAGTTTTGTCAACATAAGATACATTCAGGGACCAAAGTTTCGAATTGTTGGCAATAAGATGTTTGGGGACTGTATTTTACTTTTGACGTTAAGAACCAATTCCGTGACCGAAATAATTCGTCGCGAAGAAATATTTAGAGACAGAGACAGGATTGGTCACTATATTTGGCCACAAAAAATTTATTTAGAGACGGAGATAGGATCGGTCACTATATTTGGTCACAAAAATTTTCAGTGACAACTTTAAAGACTAAATTTACCGTTTGTCGCGAAAAATATATATATGGTGACCAAAAAAATATTCCTCCCTAAACACTAGATTTGTAGACAAAATTTTATTGGTCACATAAAATTTTGTCACTAAACGTGTGTTTTGTTGTAGTGTTTTTGAGTCAAATTTCCCTCTCTGTTCTCGATCCTTGAGAATGTAGCACATACTGCCAAACACACAAAAATAGTGTAAGTTAGATTTCTTACCATCACATAACTCATATGGAGTATTTATGGTTCGTGAGCGAAGATACACACGATTGATCAAATAGCAGACTATAAAGACAGCTTCTCTCTAAAATTTTAGAGGTAACTTTTTGTTGTGGAGCATTACCCTGGCGATTTCATGTATACTTATATTCTTCCTTTTTGTAACTCCATTAGATTGTGGAGTTATAGGTGTTAAATATTGTTTAATTATACCCAGTTGGTCACAGAATTTGAACATTTTAGTATCCTTGAATTCAGTTCCCCGACCGCTCCTATTTTCTTTAGTTTGCGACCTTGTTCATTCTGGATTCTATTAACAATAATCTTGAATTCACTCAGGGTCTCATTCGTATGTGCCAAGAATGCCACCCAAGTAAATCTGGTGTAATCATCGACCATCACCAAAGCTTATTTCTTCCCTCCAACAGTAGGTTGTTGAATCGGTCGAAAGAGATCCATATGAATTAAATCAAGTGGAGCCTTGGTAGTAATTTCTCCAGATGATTTATGTGTAACTCTTACTTGTTTACCTTTCTGAAAAACTCCACAAATACCATCGATCTTAGCATTGATTTTGGGAACACCTCTGACAAGTTCTTTGTTAATGATCTTGCCAAGAATGGAAAAGTTGATGTGACCAAAACTCTCATGCCAAAGATGCGTAGATTCTACCTTTGTCAGATTACAATAAAGATTAGACTGAGTATCTAAAAGATAACAATTGTTTTTTCCATGTATTCCCCAAAAAATTACCTTTCCATACTTATCCTCAATGTCACATCCTTCAGCACTGAAGATAACTTTATGGCCTTTGTCACAAATTTGACTAACATGGAGAAGATTTGTAGTTATACCTTTGACGTAAACTATATCATGGATTTCAGGCACACCAGCAAGCTTGATCGTTCCCTTGTTGCTAATATAGCAGCAAATACCATCTCCAAATGTTACGTGTCCTCCATTAAAGTCACTCGAATTCACGAACCACGAAAGGTCACCTATCATATGCCGGCTACAACCACTGTCAAGAAACCATTGAAAGGGTGAAGTTGACTTTAAATCAAGAGCTCTCATACTAACATTATTCTTCTCAATGGAATGACTTGTTAGTTTTGAAAGACTTGTAAGGTTAGAAAAAATATTTTTAGCTTTCTTGTTAAGAATGCTAGCAACCTTTAATTTCTTCCTAAAGAGCTTACATGTATATTCGTAATGATTGAATATACCACCAAATATACATGAGCCAACGTTTTTTGAAGTTGCATCATTAGATTATATCGACAAAACGTGAGTCGTATCGGTTTTGACGAAGCCTAAACCTTGTTTATCTCCAGACTGAAGACAATTCTTTAGACAAGAATTAAGAGAATTACTCAAATCCTCAGTAAGATTTGAAGAATTTTCGACAGCGTTCGAAACGCCAAGAGTTTGAGCAAGAGTAGACTTGGAATAGTCTAACTTTGCAATTATCTCTTTATTAATCTGAATTTGTTCATCCAACTTAACCTGGAGAGTTTTTTCTCTTTCAGATCCTTCTCGAAGATCAGAATCTTTAATAAACTTTACAGTGAAGTCCATCGATTTTCCTTATCAATCGTTGTTTCTCATGACAAAGTTTTTCGATCATCTTCTTCAGATCACTACCAAAATCATCAGTGACGGTTTCTAGAATACACTCGGGATTTGGTATAATCTGAGCTGGTGATATATTTATCGAGATTGTACTCCTATCCATATAGTCAGATTGCTTCAAACACATACTTATTAGGTCTTTTGTGTGTTTTCCTTCTCTGATACCAATTGAAAACATAAGGGTACCAAAATACACCACCAACTTTTTATTTGGAAATATGTATGGACTAAACTCGAATACAAGTCCGAGCACTTAATGAATCTCAATCAAGGAATTATATAAAGAGCTTATGTCTCTTTATCTCATAATCAGAAAAGTTTACAGAAGCAAGCCCGTGAACCTGATTATATGTGAGAGTACTTGGACGATTCCAATTAATGTCCAAGAATCAGTCAAGTCATATCTAACAAACAATGATGGATGTACCTACTTTGATTAATTAACATACAACCTGTGATATTTCAATTATAAAGATAAACAATATGAAAAAGAAATAACAAAGACACCAGAATTTTGTTAATGAGGAAACCGCAAATACATAAAAACCTCAGGACCTAGTCCAGATTAGAACACCAAACTGTATTAAGTCGCTACAGACACTAGCCTACTTCAAGAACTTCGGAATGGAATGTAGTTGAGACCAAATTAAACCGTCACATCAATTCAGTTACTATCGCGCTCCTTACGCCTCATGAATCCCCACAGGACTCCGAGCAATTATTTCCATTAGCTAACATCCATTATAGCCTAAGAGTTGCTTCAACCCAATTGAAGACTTTAAACCAATCTTCCTCCCACATATAAGCATATTTGTGATTTTCGTTCTGATAAAAAATCAAGGTGAGGTAGGAAATCGATTGCAATATACAAAGTCTATCAAACCTCAAAATTCGGTCTGATGACTCCCAAAGAGAAGCCTAGATTATTATTTACCTCACAAGTCGAAACTTGTGGAATCACAAACTCTGGGATGAAGATACTTTGTGATTTCTATCCATGTTGTATAAGTGAGCAGCTCAATAATCAAAACAAGATCAGAATACACGAACTATTAAGATATAGATAGTTGGACCTGGCTTCATAAATCCCTAGGTGAAGTCTTTTTAGTAGCTAAACCCTAAAAGGGTTTGAAGGAGAGGACGATTCTGATTTTACAACTTGGACAAACAATAATAGTGTCAAGGATTCAAGGATCCCAGTTGTTAGAGGTTCTCTTTTATAGACTTTCAAGATCAAGGTTTCTTTAGGTTTAAGATAAGATAGCTTTGGAACCAAGCAATCAATAATCATTGTTAGATGAAAAACTTGACTTGAGATTAACATAGCAGAATATACACTCTGGTTAGTGTTAGAGCATTGCTCGGTCGAACTCACAAGTGTTGCTATATCAAGCTTGTTTTCAAATTTAGTTGCCAAAACTATATCTTGATTTCTAGTATACAATTAGTTAAGTCTCGGTATAGGAAAGAGTAGTTGAGAAACGAAGCAGTCATCATTAGCGTTCTACCGTTTGAACGCGAAGATCAACCGAAGCTTTTGGAGAACTTCATCAACAAAAGGTAAGTGAAGATTGAACCACCAATTTCTCAAGTTATATTCACTTTTCTATCATTGAGACGTTCATCGTATAACTAGTTAGATTAGCTTGCATATACAAGAATTTTGAGTCGAGAACTAATTATTTAGTTTACGAATTTCTAGAAATATAATGACTAAGCTTAATGAAGATTTGTTCATACTTGATCAATTTCGGCGGAGAACAATTTATTCAGAACCAAATCATGATGCAAGTTTATTATTCGAAAATAGGGTGGAACATAGATTTGTGTCATTGATGTTATTCGGGAATGTTTTGAATTGATTTAGAAAAATATATACATATAACTACTATATTCGGAATACAAGACAGTCTTACAAACTGAGAAAACTATTATATGTTTGAAGCCGTATTACATGTACTTGTACACGTAGCGGAGTAGCTATATATCGACTTTCATATTTGTGTGATACATATACTCGTATACACATCATGGAAAATCTGTTTGTTTCGTGATCCGGATACGTTTGCATGTTCTTATGCAAACCATTTTGGAACTGTGGTAAGGGAACCAGGTTAAAGTATTCAAATCGGTATGCGAACCAATATAGTTCTATGTTTTAGAACCAGTTTATTACCCAAACCAATACGCAAATTGAAAAGGTTCTGTGAACTCCGTAACCGGTAAAAGTCTTAAGTTTGCAAACCGATACGTGAACTGAAAAAGTTCTGTCAACTCCGGAACTTAGAGTTGCACCTAAGTTTGCAAACTGGTACGTGAACTGAAAAATTTCTTTCAACCCCAGAACTCGGATTTTCTTATAAGTTTGCAAACCGGTCCGCGTACCATGACTCAACCGATTCACGAACGAGTACTTTGTGCATTTACCAACTATGTAGATTATGATTCAATTGCGATTAAATTATTTTTCTGAGATAATTTTCATTTGATCAATTCTCTATAAATAGACTAGACTTATTTAATCACATGATTGTGACTCAAGATCAAGGTTTTTGTGTTCATGAAAATGAGTGTTAAGCTTTTAAGTTCAAATCGGCTAGTTTCGGCTAACCATGTAGGGCATAGTCTTTATACACGGTTCGGTAATAGTTTACCTAACCAGAGTGTATATTTTATGTGAATGAGATTCAAAGTTTTCATCTAAAGGTGAATATTGTTTGCTTGGTTCCAAGGCTATCTTAGCTTAAACCTAAAGCAACATATGCTTTGAATGTCTCTATAAGGGGAACTTTTGGTAACTGGGATATTTAAATCCTGACACTACTTTTTGGTGTGCTCTAGTTGTATCTAGAGTCGTCCTCTCCATAAACCCTTTTAGGGTTTAACGACTACCAAATACTTCATTGGGATTCGTGAAGCCAGGTCAATTATCTTTTATCTTGATAACTTTTGTATCCTGATCTTGTTCGATAATTGATTTATCACTTGAACAAGATAAATAGAAATCACAAAGTTCTCTTCATCTCAAACCCTGTGATTCCGCAAGTTTTATACTTGTGAGGTTAATAATAATCTTGGATTTACTTTGGGTTGCATAAGTTCGGATTTTGAGGATAGCTAGACTTTTGTGAAATTGCTATCGATTTCCATCACCTTGATCCTATGTTTGATCTGATTATCTGTTTCGATCGTAAATCAGGAAATCAATTATAGGATTAATATGTGGGAGGCAGATTTGGTTTAAAGTCTTCAATTGAGTTGAAGCAACTCTTAGTTGGTGTGACTTCATCTAAGAAAATCAATTGCGAGGAGTCCTGGTGGGATTCAAGAGGCGTAAGGAGCGCGACTGTACATTAATCGGTGGATACCTTTTAGGGATCAACTACATTCCATACCGAAGTTAATTGGTTGTAGGCTAGAGTCTGTAGCTGTAGTTGCAGGATTTCCTACAACACACCCCCTATAATATTTTGTAGATATAAATCTTATTAATCACCTAAATCTCAAATATAAATACTAGAAATATAAATAGACACACAAAATTTTTTACATGGTTCGATCAATATGATCTACATCCATGGTTCTTCACTATGATTTTTGGAATTACATTAGTATTACATTTAGAATCTCCATTAATGGATATTTTGTAGAGCTCTAGATCTAGTTTTTTGGGGAAGAAGATGATAAAGAAAATAAAGTCTTTCTCTCTCTAAAAATATCTCTCTCTGAAATAATATCTCTCTCTCTTACCAAAATTATCCTCCCTTTCTCTCTCTTGCCTTTCTCTTTATATAGGATATTACTTAGTGGATGACAGCTCATGTACAACTAATATTTCCCTTAATTTCGGATTTACTTTGCGACATTTCGCAGGTCTACAAATGTTAGTCTTCGCAAGTCTTCTTGACTCTTCGCAGAATCGTCACACCGTTCTCATATTTAAGCTAATGTCATTTGTTGCGTCGTTTAATATTTCTTCTCGCGACATTATTAAGTTGCGTAAATGTTAATAATTCGCAAGTGAAGGTTGTCATGATATTCTCGCTCCCTACATCTTGCCTCTTTTTTCTTGAATATTGCAAGAGCGATCTTTAAGAAAAATCCGTTGTTGTAGTAGTCTTTGATCTTTATTGATGAAGGAACGAGCGAAATAATACTGGACTTGAAAAGTACGTACTTGCCTCTATTCTTTTGCGAAGTTCCGAAGTTTTTGCGAAATAAATTAGAAATATCAACCCGAAGAATTCGAAGTATGAAGTATGAAGTATCCTTTGAGAAGTATAAGAAGTACTTAATCCTCGAAATATATAAGAAGTATGAAGTATGAAGTATCCTTGAAGAAGTATAAGAAGTATCCATCCTTGAATGCGTGTAATAAGTATTGCCTCTATTCATGCGAAATTATTACTCCATTTTTGATGAGGATTCTTGTTGTTCATTAGTGAACGTCCATTTTGGAAATGATTCTTGCCGAGAAGATAAAGAACATAAAATGTTTTCTCGGTATTCCATAGTTGCCTCTTGTTCTTTATCTATGAGGATAGAATCCTTGAGAAATGTTGAATGAGCGAGTTGTGTCTTCATTCTCATCTTGCCTCTGCCTCATGCTTTGTGCTCATGTGATAGTATAATCTCTTCAAGTTGCTTATAATTGTGTGAAATAATTTAGCGAAATAATCACATCTTGTGAAATGATCACATCCTCATGAAATTCGAATAATCTTGCGAAATTCTGAATAATCTTGCGAAATTCTGAATGATTCTGCAAAATTTTGTAAAATACTTGTTCGAATCTAATGCTTATGTAATGATTATGTTATGAAATGTGTATGCGATGTTTATGCCATGAAATGCTTATGCAATGCTTTCATGATGCGAGTATGATGCTTGTAGATGAGAATGCTTATCTATTGAAATGTATAGCTAATGTTTGTGTTACTTAGCTAATTTTGCCGCTCTAGAATTGATGTAGCTTTAAATTGCCTCCATTCTTCATTTCTATGGCTTTATCTTTAATATATGCATTCTTCTTCACGTATTTATTGTTCCTCAGTTCTTACTCCTCTGTTATTTTATTTGTATGCAAATGGAAGATTAAGCATAACCTCGCAAATGTATCTGGCCGAATTTGTCATTGCGACAAGATCGCAGGACGTCTTTACATTTTCATGTAATGACACATTGACCTTGCCTTATCATTTTGTGTGGTCTTATTTTGCCTTCCTAGTTAAAGGTCTTATTTTTCCACCCCTCATTGTTGCGACAATATGACAGGCCTAAATATTCTTACGAACATAAAGCCCCATGACATTGCCGTCTTGCGACAAAATTGCAGGACGTCGTTACACTCTCATGTAATGACCCATTGATCTTGTCTTATCATTTCTTAGTATTATTGCCTCTGCAGGATTTTTTTCGCTTGCGACAATATGACAGGGCCTAGAAATTCTTGCGAATTTGAAGCCCCATGACATTGCCGCCTTGCGACGAAATCGCAGGACGTCTTTACACTTTCATGTAATGACCCATTGATCTCGTCTTACCCTCGCGTTAGTATTATTGCCTCTTCAGATCATTGCACAAATATGACAAGCCTAAATTTTCTTGCGAAAATAGAGCCTCATGACATTTGCGTCTTAAGACACTTATCGCTCCCTAATGGAGGGTGCCGCCCTTTATCATCTCCCCGGTTGACCCTTCAAGGAGGCGAACATCGGCCGCACAAGACTAGCTCCTCCCATCCGGTCTTAACAACAACCAGTTATTTTCGCAGCCTCTTATCCCTTATACCTATAGGGCTTATATATGGTTACAAGACTGCACCCTAAGTGGAGTTTTCTTCGGGCCGAGTGCAGCATGTGCCAAGACTTGCCAAGATGGCCGAGACACTTCAAATGCCCCAGGCACTCTTGGCTCAACCGTGTACCTCGGCGCCTTGAGCATACACTGACTCCTTGGAAGAGACCCTCGGGCGTCCAACCAGGGTATAACCTTATATATATAGTTGGAAATCCAAAGTATCTCTCCCGGATAGGCTTTATTGGCCCCAAATTTCCATGACTCAAGTTCCAGGAGCGGTGTAACCTTTTCGCTGAGCCATGTCAAGAGATACCCCCTTATATGACGCACTTTAGGTCTTACATTTGCCTCTTACGAAATATCATTCGCGAACTAGGGTGTACGCCATAAAGGTTCGTCCCATTCGTATATATTATTGATTTTTGATTATCTCTTGTTATTTTCTGTGCGAAATTTTCGCATGTCTTCATTCTTTCATTCATTCTTCCATTCATTCCTTCATTCTCATATCTTTTGTGGTTGCTACTGTTGTTGTCTCTTGCGAAGTATATGATTTGCTTGCGAAGCTATCATCCTTGAAATGTATAAACGTCGCACAAAATATAATTATCTCGCAGCAAAAAGAAGTGTGAGAAATGAGATTTGAACCCTTGACCTGCCTCTTGCATATTCTCGCACCAAACCAATCGTTCTAACCCTTTCTTGCGAAATTAACTTGCGAAATAATCATCAACTTTCTTTTGCGAAATTTCGCATAACAAAAATAAATGTGCGAGAAGCAAGAATTGATCCTGCGACCTTCCGCTTGCATTCATGCCTCCCCGACCAACTGTGCTAGCCCCGCTCTGCGAAGTGTTTCTGTGAAATAATCGCCTACTTTCTCTTTGCGAAATAAGGAGACCTACAAACAGGGCTTGGCAAAGTTCTTCTTTTCTTGTTCTCGCAAGTATATTTGCGAAGATGACTTCACGTGAAGAAACTTTGTGTGAAGCAATCATTTGCGAAGTGTATGTTCGTGCAGCAAATGTTCAAAGTAAACATCTCAAAGCAAAAAATTCTGCGAAGGGGGAAGACTCGAACTCGCGACCTCTAGTTAGCATGCCCCTTCTCTAACCATCTGTGCCCCTCGTTGTATGCGAAAGAAACGCACACCAGAACTTTATTGCATTTCTTCACCTTTATTATTTCAAAATGTGCGAAAAATTAAAGCTTGATGAGGGATTCAACCCGTGGTACTGAACTTCTTCTCTTCGCTACTAACCATCGCATCGACCGTTTGCGAAAGAAAGCCATACTTCTTGTCTTCTTATTATTATCTTCTCCCTTAGCGGCCTAGTAAAAAATATGTTAAAAATAAAAGTGAGGTAAGGTTCGATCTCGCAACTCCAATCTCTTTCAGTATTCCCTTGACCATCTGGGCTACTTGCTGCTTGCGAAGAAAACACACAATACCGCAATATTATTCCATTTCTTCGCATTTGAAAGTTCAAAAATATTTGAAAAATTTTGTGCGGCTCGCGAATTCAAACACATGACCACAGTTTGTTTGTTCCCACTCCGACCATCTCTCGCTAGGTTTTGTTTGCTAAGATACGCATGTAGCCACCTCTTATTCTTTTCTCCTCTCTAGGTCAGGAAAAATGTGAAAAAATATGACTCGGCTGGCGAGATTCGATCTTGCGACATAAAGCTTCTTCTTTTATTTGGTGACCATCTCGTGCGAACAACTATTTGTGTCGGTGTGGTAAGCTTCATAACTTATTCTTATTTAATCCTCTTTGTAAAAAAGAAGAAAACTATGTTCGCAGGCGAATTCGAACTTGCGACCTCTTTGTTGTTCATTCAGCCTTGAACCATCTTTGCGAATTTCTGTTCGTGACAGAAATTGCAGCGTTTTCCTCTTCTCTCTTCTTCGTCGTTCCTTTGTTTCTTCACAAATTGCCTCTTGTTTTCTCCTCCGGGTTTGGGAATGCAGAACTTCTTTCTTCTCTTTTCTTTCCATATCTTTGAATTATTGATGATGTTTGCTCCCAAAAATGTGATTTCTTCCATAAAATTTCCATTTTTGAACCTAAACTTTTAGATCTAAATAAAAAGTATGAATAGTAACTAATTTTCACGGAAATTTCTTGATCCAACAAGTTACAGGAAGGACAAAATCCATTACTCTCTCCATGTTTCTAGCGCCAAAAATGTAGTTGCAGGATTTCCTACAACACACCCCCCTATAATATTTTGTAGATCTAAATCTTATTAATCACCTAAATCTCAAATATAAATACTAGAAATATAAATAGACACACAAATTTTTTTACATGGTTCGATCAATATGATCTACATCCATGGTTCTTCACTATGATTTTTGGAATTACATTAGTATTACATTTAGAATCTCCATTAATGGATATTTTGTAGAGCTCTAGATCTAGTTTTTTGGGGAAGAAGATGATAAAGAAAATAAAGTCTTTCTCTCTCTAAAAATATCTCTCTCTGAAATAATATCTCTCTCTCTTACCAAAATTATCCTCACTTTCTCTCTCCTGCCTTTCTCTTTATATAGGATATTACATAGTGGATGACAGCTATGTACAACTAATATTTCCCTTAATTTGGATTTACTTTGCGACATTTCGCAGTCTACAAATGTTAGTCTTCGCAAGTCTTCTTGACTCTTCGTAATCGTCACACCTTTCTCATATTTAAGCTAATGTCATTTGTTGCGTCGTTTCTAATATTTCTTCTGCGACATTATTAAGTTGCGTCGTTAATAATTCGTAAGTGAAGGTTGCTGCGATATTCTGCTCCTACAGTAGCGGCTTAATACAGTTTGGTGTTCAATCTGGACTATGTCCCTTTCTGCATTTGTGGTTTTCCTTGTTAACAAAATTTCTGATGTCTGTGTTATTTGTTTTGGGACTTATGGGACTCGAACAACCCTTTTTATACACCACAACAACCCTAGAACTCGACTTAATGTTTATTTTCTTCGGCAAAAAGTCTCGAACTTTTCCACTTTCCTAATTCTTTTCTACGCATTTTTGAGTTGTACAGATCATTTCAAATCTTTCTTAAGATAAAACCGAATCTGTTGGAGTAGATATTGTAAGGATCCTCAAGCTCGTCAACGCTATTTGACTGGTCTAGCGATAGTCAAGAGACGTTTTAGCCGATAATAACTCGATTAGTTTAACACAAACGTTAATTAATAGAAATTAATCTAACAACAATCTAGATACGTAACTAGTATCGTTAGATATGTATCGAAAAGTTACGCGAAATGGACTACTCGAACGTGTCATTCGGATATCAGACAAAAAAAAATATCATCAAATTTGTATGAAGGACAAATTAGTCATTTCATTGATGGACCTTGGCAGCCCTTATCCAGAACGTGGGTGCCTCAGTAAAATATGGTCGGCCTTATCTTCACCCACCGAGAAGATAAATTCTTATTCTTCTTTATTATTTTCTTCTTATCTTTCTCTTTCTTCTTCTCCGTCATTCTTCGATCTGTTCTTCCCCTGTTCTTCTTCTTCTGCGAGTGATTAAGAGTTCAATCGAGAGCTTTGTGATCGGTAGGAGGTGTAGAAGATCATGGAGTGTTTGATACAGATGGTGTTGTTGTCTGTTATTGATTCAGACTCGAAGGAGAAAGTAAATTAGAAGTTAGGGTTTCTGAAGTTAGGGTTCGTGAAGAATTGATGATTATATTGAGTCGATGGTAGGTGAAGATTGAATGGGTTGATGATAAATTGATGATATGAGGCTATTTTGTTGAAGAATCGAGATAAAAAGGTAAATTAGGGTTTTTGTTCTTCCCCAACTTGGAATTAGGGTTTCTCTGTAAATCGAAGATGGAATTGAATTATTGGGTTGTTCAGGCTTGAGATGAATTGTTGAATCAAGTTAAAGTAAGAAGAAGAATATAAATTTAATTGTTGAGTGGAATCTGATTTGAGGTAATTGTTCTTTTCAGTAAATTAGTTCAAGTTATTATTAAGTTTATGTGGTGGATAATTGTACTAAGGCCTAAGTTGGTTATGAAATTGAATTAAGATTTGGTTGAGAACTGTTAGTGATGATTGGAGTGTTTTGGTGTTGGACGAAGTGGGTTGTTTTAGTTTTAAAAATAATTCCAGTTAACCTAGAAGAAGAGTTGATTTGTGTGTTCTGGTAGAGAATTATTTTGAGGTAAGAATTGAACTGGTGATGTTGTGTATTAAGTTTGATATAAGAAGGGGAAGTTATCTGGAATGTAAATAGAGTAGTATTGGGTGGTGATGCAGGTGATGTTGCATCAAGGAAATAATTAGTGATGATGTTGTTGTTGCATGAAAGGTGTTGGTGGATTATTGTATTAGTGGATGTTGAGTGAGGGTTAGGTGAATGTTTAAGGTTTGTTGTGGTGTCGAGATTAAGATCCGGCATGGATGAGATGAAGGTGAAATCTCATGGTTAAGAAGATATTGAGCTTATATGGATGGCTGGTGGTGTTTTAATGCAAAGAAACTAGTTTTAAGCTGATTGAAAGAAGTAGAAATGTTGGTTGTTGTTGTGGCAGCTTAGTAGTGATATGGCTGTAATGAAAATTGGAATGGTAACAAAGAGTAAGGAGTAGATTGAACGATTATAATTTGGTGGTTTCAGTGGAGGCCTGCTTAGAGTTACAATTGCAGGTAAACTGAATTATCACTTGTAATTGAATTATGAAGTTTAATTAAGAAATTTTATTGTTGAGATTCATAATGAACCAAAATAGTAACTGCTGATGAGAGTGGTTGGTTGTATTGATGTTTCAGCAGTGGCCTTAGTGAAAGCCTGCATCTGCAGACCTATGTAAGCTTAATTACAGTTGTATTGAAGTTATAAAATTCTATTTGAATGAAGTTTGTTTAAGTTAAATGATTGAATTGTTGTTGTTTAGACAAGAGTTGAATGAATGCTTGTAATAGAGTTTTGAAGTTAGAGTGAAGCATCATTATAGTGCAACAGAAGCTTTGGCCTATGCAATGGCATGTTAGTCAGCCTAGTCAGTTTAGCTGACTTAGTGTTTGATGCGTGTCGTAGGTGCAATCAAATTAATTCAAAATTTCCACTCAATTAAAAATAATATAATGGAAGTCAAGTTCGTTCCCACGAGGAGCAAGTGATCTTAGTTGTAAAAGTTGTCACGAAAGGGGGGTGTAAAAAAGCAAAAGAAAAATAAACAAAGCAATTAAAATCGAAAGTTGAAAGATGAAAGCAATAAGAGAGAGAAGATCAAGGAATCCTTCTTCGTTACGAAACAATGATTAAAGTTATGTTCTTTTCTACTTGTTATTAGTCACAGATTATCACCAACCGTAGGATAGCAGGTCCGCTTAGCTAGCCCCAAAATCCCTAATTTCACCGAGTAACAGTCCGCTTAGTTATCGATTCTATTCAAAAGAACCACCTTGAGGTCCGCTTACAAGATGTAATTCCCGAATGCATTAAGATTTATGAATTTAGGTTTAGTACTAGTAGTTAAACTCGGTTCGCTTGGTTCACTTTCTAGCGTTGTTTCTACACACAATTGCTCCACGGAATCCCTCCGCAAGGTCTCGTGTTTTCTACTTGTGTAAAGTGTCGAGAACGATTACGTATTCCCTAACTTATACTAGATATAGATCAATTAACAAATTAATTTAGAGTGCACTCCAAACAATCTATCAATCAATCATGAATGTCTTTAAGATCACTCCTATTAGTAAAAACAATCGATAATCATGTGAAAAATCTCAAGATAGAATTGAAAACAAAAACTCAAATCATGTTAAGAACTAGGAATTCATCCTCAATCAATAAGAAAATTAGCTACTCATGTTTTTGAAATTCACACAAATAATAATAATTAAAAGAAGAATTTTCAAATTCACACAAGTAATTAAAAGAAAAATCTTAGAAAAGCAAACAAAAACACAAGTGATGTGTGTGTAGAGATGTGTAGAGAGAGGTGTGTAGAAGTTGTAGAAAACTTCTCTATTTATAGGCTTCAAAATTCTCCAAATCTTCCAAGGATTAGAATCCTTTTCCTTTTGCAATTCAATCTCCAAATCCAAGCTTTTCTCAACTCTTCCACCTTCTCTTTCCAAATTTGAGTCCAATTCTCCATCCAATTCCTAGCCCAAGTCTTCATACCCATGAGAGAAGTCCATAGAAAGTTACGAATTTTGCTCGTTTTGAAAAGCGATTGTGGCGGAATTTGGCCTGAAAAACGTCCTGCCGGCCACCAGAAATTTCTCCGTCGAGAGAATATTCGACGGAATATTCCGTCCGGTCCTCCGTTAGGACTAACGGTCAAACTAGTCAACCGTCGGTCAACGGTTAGTCAAAGGTCAAGGAGAAGGAGTGAGTCGGACTCGAGTTAGCCACGACTCAACTAAGCTCGGGCTCACTCGGTGAGTCAAGATCTTGGGTCACCGCTTACTCTAATCTGACTTGATTAATTTCCTCACCTAATCGTCATCGGGCTCGGTTAGGATCGGTCATCGGGATCGTTCGGATCGGTCCGTCGACTCGCCAGAGAGGAAATTTGGCGAGTTCTCATTCATTACAGGACTTCGGCCAATTTCAGCCTCTATTTTCTTCATCTCCTAAGAATCCTAGGCATACATCTAGTTTCCATTCAAGTACTTGTAACTTCAATTGTTTCATTAGCTCTTCAATTTTTCGATTCAGTAGCTCAAACCATCACTCAACCGCAACACCTCTGCGCAGACAATACCTATCACAATTCGATCCATTCCTCTATCCCTTCAATCCGAACCTTCTCTATGTCTTCAAATCGCCACAAAGAAGAACCCATCGATTCTCTACATTCATCACTCAATCTCGACATCAAACTTTCACCATGGACTCGAGTTCAATCAACACCTAGGCATCGAGGAGCAATCAACCCCTTTCATCTAAACTTCAACAGTGCAGGAACTCATCGATGGCGGGATCATCGCTATCTTCTCGATCTCTCCTTGCCCCGAGTTCGAACCCTAACCTTCTATTTCAGTATCATCGAGCTCGGTTTGCCATTAACCCATCTTTGATTTATCCGAGCCACAAACCCATCTCCAATCTCTCAGAGAACCCATTTCATCAATTCCAGTTCAAACCCAGGTTAATTCAACTCACAACCATGTATTAAACCTTCCCAGTTCTTCAACATCCATCAACACCGTTTCTCTACCAGCACAGCAGCAGCTGGTGTTTCACTGAATCCCTCGATCTCTTTCCTTTCATTCTTGCACTCCATGGCATCGACAAATCGACTTGTTCTTCCATGTTCCTCTATTTCCCATCTCTCGAAATCAACATCTTCTCCACGTATTTCTTTCGCTCAATTTCTTTCTCAAATTTTGGGAAGATGACTTGAGATGAATGAGAGAAAATCTTCTCTCGATTTAGGGTTGTAGAGATAAAAGGTGGATATTTGCCCCCACATGAAAAAGGACCACCATCTCATTAGATAAGGGATACCCTAGTGGACAGACCCCTTAACCTTGGCTGGTTTGTACTTAGTATTCCTCCAAGAGTTACCCCTTAACCAGGACTGGGCTCCGATAGTGCTTGCCCGTGAAATGACCTTTTTGCCCTTTTCTTTGAAATATGGTGATTTCTTCTCCTTTTCCTCCGTGCGACTCCAAAGTAGCTATAAAACTCAAAACAAGCGTAAAATACATAATTTACAAGAAAAATAGCAAAGAAAGCATAAACTACTAGATAGTAAATTAGGTGTATTCTACACCTATCAAATTCCCCACACTTAGACTTTGCTAGTCCTCGAGCAAATCAAACTAAAACTCACAACTTCAAAGCGTTCAAGCGTCACAAGCATCCAAAGAGTTATGAGGACATAGAATTTCGCATGCTAGTAATAAGAAGTTAGAAATACCAAAGAACATATTCTCATTCTTAAATGTTGAGTGAGAAATAACCATCCCATAATGAGAGAATGCGTGTTTGAGAAACGATCAATAAGCATTTCGCCTCGACTTCGCCTCACCAAAAAGGATTTTATGATAATTGCACTCAAAAGACAGCTTTTTATGGTTCTCACATGTGTGCGGTAGGAATGAAGAGAGAATTCCTGCAACACGTTGAATGGTGGGAAGGATAACTTCCGAAATATTTTTAAAAACCCACATCTTTTAATATTTTGAAAAACCATTTTTTAAACGATCTCTAAGAAAGGAAATCAACCATTATTATCGAGGATGAGATTACTTACTCACCTTCACATCCGATCGCCAATTATGATAACACCACTCTCACGGTATCCAATAAAAACGTCTTCCGCTCCTCGTCTTGATCTTCTTAGTCTTCGTCTTCGGTTTAAACTATTGATGATAAACCCTTGAATTTCATAAATCCTTAACAATTTGTAACTCTTTACCTTGAAATCCTTGTCGCTTGAAACTTCCTTATAGATTTTCCTTCCCCACGGCTTATACAAATATTTCTCTTGTTTTTTCTCTCTTTTTTTTTTTTTTTTTTTTTAAATTTTTTTTTTAATTTTTTTTTTTTTTTTTTTTTTTTTTTTTTTGAAACAAGAGAAATTAAATACAAAAATAAACCATGGCCGGGGAAGAAATATTTTACCGCTTGATTCTTCACAACTTGTATTGTCTTGAAATCATAAACTTCAAAAAATTTTCACCTTTTACTTTTCTTTGCTTTCATGAATAAGTCTTCATACTTGGATATAAAATTACCTCATTGTAGTGTAAGTCTTCAACATATATGTAAAATCCGCTCTTTGTATGTTGCTTTACTTGTATTTGAAACTTGCTCTTTTTTTTTCTCTCGTTCCGTTGCTTGTAAACCTTAAACTTTTCCAACTTTCCTTGTAGATTTTGATGTCGCTCCTTGTTGATGATGAGAGTGTTTCTATGGATCCGTTGTTGTCGAGAGAGAGAATGGTGCTAACTGCAAATCGAACTACAAGAAGGAAGCTTTCATCCATGGACGTCACCCTCATGATTGACAAAATTAGCACTCAAGAGATCAAAGAGTAGTGCTTTTATTGGTGGGAGGTTGGGTAGCTCACCATTCTACCCGGAATTGACTTACGGTGACACACACTCAAAAGAAGCTCTTTAGTAGATGGAAGATTTCTGGTCGGTGCCTCTCATGATATGAATACGGGTAGTCTCCACTAATGATTGATCAACAACTCTAATAACGCACTTCTCCCTGCACCAAATTCGCATCACCGGCATGATTAAATCCATTATTTAACACTCAAACAAACAAGAAATCCGAATGTAGTTCTCTAACATTTCCAAGTTCAATTATGTCGGTCAAAATCTCTATGTAAACATACCTAGAAGTATGCTAGTGACTCTAAAATCTTTAAAAGTTAGAATTTTTAAGTAAAACTTTTTTTTTTTTTCAAAATTTTTCAATTTTTTTTGTAATTTTTGTTTTTAAAAACATGCTTAACCACTCCCCCACACTTAAACCTTACATTGTCCTCAATGTAAATGAATCCTCCTAGTAAAGTCAAGGTGGGAAATTTTAACATGATAAGAAACAAGAAAAAGAAATAACAAAAAGCAAAAGGATAAGAAATACAAAACCGATGGGTTGCCTCCCATTAAGCGCTTGTTTTAAAGTCGACGGCCCGACTTGGCTCTTGCAAGATTCATTCCCCATATACTAACAATCGGAAAATTTGAGGATCCACCCATAATACCTGTTTTGAAAACAATAACTCCATACAAATATTAGCACAAGAAAATAATAGTGAAATTATTGCTCGATAGAAATTTCCCCCACACTTATTCTCTTCCACACTCGGAAGTGTATAAAGAACATAGAATTCGGGAACTTCCATGTATTCCTCTTGGCAAACCTGCATAGTGTTAGCATCAAGTGTTTCCAATGGTGGATATTTAGAAACAAAATCATCCAAAAATACTTTCGAAGCACATACATTCAAACCAATAATAGGTAAAGGAGAAGAATCAATATGCAAAGGGTTAGACAAACCTTGCACAAATTCTTGTATTATAGAATCCTCTTCATCCTTAAAAAATTCAAGTGAATTACTTACCTCTTGTATATCGTGGTCCTCTATTAAACCTTGCAACCATTCTTCGTCGTTTTCTACCTTAACCAAAGTCTCGGCATCATTAAAATCATTCGCAAGTTCAATTGGGTCTTCCACAAAATCAATGAATGTGGTTTCATCCTCTAGCATCATCTCTTCAACATTCTCATCATCGAGTCGGGCCATTCACTAAAATGATTCTCATCGGTATAGATTGTAAAATCTTCTTGTGCGGGTGTTACTTAGTTTACAACAATAGGTAAGTCACACCCAATCTCCTCCTTTTGAATAGGTGAAGGATCGTTATTATGATCCGGAGTTGGAATAACTTCCTCATTGTCGGAACATCCATACACTTCCGGACTCCCATCTTTCCCTAAGAAATTTTTTCCAAGCAATAAATGTATCTTCCTCAAGCTCTTCCTTTTGAATAGGTGATTGATCATTATTAAGATCAAGGCTCGAGTAAGCTACACTATCGTCATTAAAAGTATCCAAAGGTTGGTCCTTTTCAACACAATCATCTTCATTTTCGGACTCACCATAATAAGAATCTTCATCGGTTTCATAACCTTTATCCCGACGTCGTTTAAGTTCCATATGAATAGTCCTACTAATTTCTCGCGACAAGCTCTTCCGAGTCTCCATCATCCTCCAATTTGTATAATTTCTGTGCAAGTTTCTCGACGTTCACACGCTTACCACCGTTGATAGAGTTTTCTAGACTGTATCTCCTCTTTTTGGAAAAAGTGAAGGAAAAACACGATGAAGAGGAGTATATTCCAAATTCTCTATGCACATTACTAGAAAACAAATTGTTAGATGCATAACTATCCTTCCATCCGTGTGTTTGTCCACTTACATACCCGTCATAAGGTTGTTGATATGTATGAGAATATCCATAAGGTTACTCAGGAAATTGATCATAGCCAAAAGATTGGTTTTGATTGTATCCTAAGGATGGTTGGAAGTTGCCATAATGTTGAGGTTGAAAACCATATTGATTGTTGTAATATGCTTGCTCTTGTCCACCGTACATGGAAAACCGGCACCTGAAATAAGATTCAAAAACTAAGTTAGATACGGAATAGAATCCAACAAAGCAAGAATAAAGCAAAAAGAAAAATAAAAAACAACTAAAATCTGATGCGTGTCGTAGGTGCAATCAAATTAATTCAAAATTTCCACTCAATTAAAAATAATATAATGGAAGTCAAGTTCGTTCCCACGAGGAGCAAGTGATCTTAGTTGTAAAAGTTGTCACGAAAGGGGGGTGTAAAAAAGCAAAAGAAAAATAAACAAAGCAATTAAAATCGAAAGTTGAAAGATGAAAGCAATAAGAGAGAAGATCAAGGAATCCTTCTTCGTTACTGAAACAATGATTAAAGTTATGTTCTTTTCTACTTGTTATTAGTCACAGATTATCACCAACCGTAGGATAGCAGGTCCGCTTAGCTAGCCCCAAAATCCCTAATTTCACCGAGTAACAGTCCGCTTAGTTATCGATTCTATTCAAAAGAACCACCTTGAGGTCCGCTTACAAGATGTAATTCCCGAAATGCATTAAGATTTATGAATTTAGGTTTAGTACTAGTAGTTAAACTCGGTTAGCTTGGTTCACTTTCTAGCGTTGTTTCTACACACAATTGCTCCACGGAATCCCTCCGCAAGGTCTCGTGTTTTCTACTTGTGTAAAGTGTCGAGAACGATTACGTATTCCCTAACTTATACTAGATATAGATCAATTAACAAATTAATTTAGAGTGCACTCCAAACAATCTATCAATCAATCATGAATGTCTTTAAGATCACTCCTATTAGTAAAAACAATCGATAATCATGTGAAAAATCTCAAGATAGAATTGAAAACAAAAACTCAAATCATGTTAAGAACTAGGAATTCATCCTCAATCAATAAGAAAATTAGCTACTCATGTTTTTGAAATTCACACAAATAATAATAATTAAAAGAAGAATTTTCAAATTCACACAAGTAATTAAAAAGAAAAATCTTAGAAAAGCAAACAAAAACACAAGTGATGTGTGTGTAGAGATGTGTAGAGAGAGGTGTGTAGAAGTTGTAGAAAACTTCTCTATTTATAGGCTTCAAAATTCTCCAAATCTTCCAAGGATTAGAATCCTTTTCCTTTTGCAATTCAATCTCCAAATCCAAGCTTTTCTCAACTCTTCCACCTTCTCTTTCCAAATTTGAGTCCAATTCTCCATCCAATTCCTAGCCCAAGTCTTCATACCCATGAGAGAAGTCCATAGAAAGTTCGGAATTTTGCTCACGGAATCGGGATTGTGGCGAATTTGGCCTAAAACGTCACCGCCGGCCACTGAAATTTCTCCGTCGAGAGAATATTCGACGGAATATTCCGTCCGGTCCTCCGTTAGGACTAACGGTCAAACTAGTCAACCAGTCAGTCAGCATTAGTCAAAGGTCAAGGAGAAGGAGTGAGTCGACTCGAGTTAGCCGACTCAACTAATCGGGCTCACTCACTGAAGTCGATCTTGAGTCACCGCATTACTCGGTGACTTGATTAATTCGGCTCACCCGAATCGATCATCGGGCTCGGTTGGGATCGGTCATCGGGATCGTTCGGATCGGTCCGAGTCGACTCGGGAGAGGAAATTTGGCCGAGTTCTGTTCAATTACAGGGACTTCCCGGCCAATTTCAGGCCTCTATTTTCTTCATCTGCTAAGAATCCTAGGCATACATCTAGTTTCCATTCGCATCTTGTAACTTCAATTGTTTCATTAGCTCTTGATTTTTCGGTTACGTAGCTCAAACCATCACTCAACCGCAACACCTACCTGCAGACAATACCTATCACAATTCGATCCATTCCTCTATCCCTTCAATCCGAACCTTCTCTATGTCTTCAAATCGCCACAAGAAGAACCCATCGATTCTCTACATTCATCACTCAATCTCGACATCAAACTTTCACCACGTACTCGAGTTCAATCAACACCGGCATCGTGAACGAATCGAACCCCTTTCATCTAAACTTCAACAAATTTACAGGAACCCATCGATGGCGAGAATCATCTCTATCTTCTCGATCTCTCCTTGCCCTGAGTTCGAACCCTAACCTTCTATTTCTGGTATCATCGAGCTCAGTTGCCATTAACCCATCTTTGATTTATCTGAGCCACAAACCCATCTCCAATCTCTGTAGAACCCATTTCATCAATTCCAGTTCAAACCCAGGTTAATTCAACTCACAACCATGTATTAAACCTTCCCAGTTCTTCAACATCCATCAACACCGTTTCTCTACCAGCACAGCAGCAGCTGGTGTTTCACTGAATCCCTCGATCTCTTTCCTTTCATTACTGCACTCCATGGCATCGACAAATCCAGCTTGTTCTTCCATGTTCCTTTATTTCCCATCTCTGAAATCAACATCTTCTCCCTGTATTTCTTTCGCTCAATTTCTTTCTCAAATTTTGGGAAGATGACTTGAGATGAATGAGAGAAAATCTTCTCTCGATTTAGGGTTGTAGAGATAAAGGTGGATATTTGCACCCACATGAAAAGGACCACCATCTCATTAGATAAGGGATACCCTAGTGGACAGCCCCTTAACCTTGGTCCGGTTTGTACTTAGTATTCCTCCAAGAGTTACCCCTTAACTCGGACTGGGCTCCAGATAGTGCTTGCCCCTGAAATGACCTTTTTGCCCTTTTCTTTGAAATATGGTGATTTCTTCTCCTTTTCCTCCGTGCGACTCCAAAGTAGCTATAAAACTCAAAACAAGCGTAAAATACATAATTTACAAGAAAAATAGCAAAGAAAGCATAAACTACTAGATAGTAAATTAGGTGTATTCTACACCTATCAGTGTTACTGACTGAGTTAACTCAGTGACTAGACCTGACCAGACTTGACTCAGTGAACCTTGACTGAGTTGCTTTCTTTGACCATTGACCCTGAACGTTGACCTTTGACTGACGTAGACTGTTAGTTGACCTTGACCGTTAGTGACCAGTTGGACCAGGCTTTGTGTCATAGACTTATTAGTAGACTTGGGCTAGGACTAGTTATCCTATGTTGATGATTTGGACCCCTTATGTTCCGAATTGACATTTGGTTTCTTCTACAAAGTTGTAGATATTCATAAGACTTAGCTAATGGACCATATAACCAACCTAATTTAATTAGTAAACCTTAGCTATGCTAAAGATAGAGAATGAAAAGGTGTAAAGTCATGAATGGGCTTAGAGTCCTTAGATAGACTTGTATGATTCTTGTGTGAGCCATTTTGGCTAGATTCTTAGACTTTTTGTGTGATTAATAGTTAGTATATATTAACAACGATCGATTCAAAGGATGAACCAGTGGACTGTGGATCTCGAGGTAGGCGTGGCTTGTCATCAAAAGAGGTGGGAATCGATAACGAACTTTCTTGTATTCATTATTGTTTTACAAATCAATTTTGGTGTTGTGAAATTAATGCATATCTTTGTATGCTCTGTGTGGTATGAGATGTGTGCCGACACAATATCAGTATTTTATGGCTAGGGCGATACACCGCAATATTACCTAATGAGTGTGGTTAGCTCAAATATTATTCTTCCTTTATATATCAGTATTCTATGGCTAGGGCGAGACACCGCAATATTACCTAATGAGTGTGGTTAGCACAAATATTATTCTTCCCTTATGTGCGGCAACACACATCTCATACATGGATGTTTACTGTTATTTATGGATGTCTTGAAGAAGTTTCTACTTTGTGTTTTACTGTCCTTCCGTATATTAACGACTGTCGATAAAACCTGCATTGTCTTCGAATCATACTAGTGTTTACTTGAAAGTTAGTTGTTATTCCTACGGGGCACCCTTTCTAGGGATGATGTGCTCACCCTTTCCCACTTTCAGTTTCAGAGACATATCAGAGTTGCGCGGCGAAAGCTCCGAGAAGTTGACTTCGTTAGTTGGTTATATTCTGATATGTTTATTATGTTGTATATTCTATTCGTAAACCAAATGACTATTGTGTATGTATCATTTGAGAGGAGTTCTTGTATATATATATATATATATATATATATTTCTGAGCGGGGTTAGTTTTGGGTTAAGTTTTTGTAGCATATTTCTTAATTGAAAGTTTAAGTATTTGATTTAGATTCGTAGTGCCACTTTATTTAGTTAATCTCTTGGATTAGTCAGCTGCTAGCTTAGGGAGCGCTACAGATATCTTCCCCCAGCTGCAGGTAACTTTACAAAAACAGACCCAACCAAAACCTGTAACTCTGTTTTCCTTCAATCCGATTATTTAGCCAAAATCCAATCAATCCAAAGGCACTCATCAACCATGTTAAACTTTAACAGGTGCAACCAAAAAGATTCCGCGATGTAATCTTTTTAAAACTGCTCAAAAAACCAATCCTAAATCTGGTACCCGATTGTAGAATTTTCCCATCAAAAAGAATTTTCAAATGAAGAAGATGACCTCCCATATCCTGTACGGGTGGCCCTTTAGCAATCGGGGGTACAAATAACAATTACTGGGGTTCGAATAACAATTTGTGGGGTACAAAAAGTAATTTTGGGTTGTAAATAGTAAAACTCATGGGTGCCTACATTTCTGGGGTGGCTTTAGTAATTCTCTCTGGAGGTTCAATACCACTTTCGAGCCATTTTTTTCCCTAAAAATTTATTTCTCCAAAAATACTTATAAAGACATAAAATACCATAGTAATTACAAAAAATGAGCACTAAATAGAGGATTGAGATCAAAATAGACACATAAATACGTATATCACTAGATGATTTTTATTGTTTCTTGTACATATTTTGTTTCCAAGCACGCACATTGTTTTGACAGTCCACCAACTTTCCCAAATCAAAAGGTTTTTGAGTTGCGGGACGACTTTGAGTCTGCCTTGTGATAGTTACTCTACTTATGCTTACGGTTTCAGAACCACTTAACCACGATTCTCTGGCAAACCACTTGGTGTGCATTATCATTGCACACATCTTCTTTGTAATTCAAAACAAACTTATCACATACTTTCATGCACAATCTATACAGAAAATTTTAACTTGCTTGAATACAAAGCAATTCGTAAACATGGAAACTAGTTCATGACCCTGCTCTGTTTAATATTGTTAATCAATATAAATAGAGGACTCCCTGCAAACTAGAAACTCAATCTTGGCACTTCTATGTGCTAGTTATAGATTAGACTCGTCCTCTAAAAACCTAGGTTTATTATGAGAAACATAACTAGGTTACTCCTTCGAAATACTTCACTAATGGATTCGTGAATCCCAGACAGTCTATCTTTTACATGATAGTTCTTGTTATCCAGTTCTTGTTCTTATTGATCTTCTAAGTTTCGAAACTTTTGATTAGGAACTTGATAGATAGACTTTGTGATTCCATCAGATAGATATCTAAATTACTTTTAGTTTGAATTAGATTATTCTTTCGAGATAGAATTGATTAGGCATCTCTATAACTTTTGAAGAGTGTAACCTCATCATAATTTTAGGTTTGCTTGATATCTTCTTTTAAATCCCTCATAGAATATGGATTTATATACCTTGATTGAATATCTTTTTGAAGGAAATCAAATAGGCTTTCTGTTATAGGTAGAATAGTCATAAAAGTTTTCACTTAGGTTGAAGCAACTGCTAGGCCTGTAAAGGACGTCATCTAGAGGAATCGTGTTGCGTAGGGTGTTGCAAAATATAAGAGACATAAAGGAGCGCAACTAAATATGAATTACTTGTAGGCTTGATTCGTTCTCAACGACATTCCATCCTAAGTATGATAGTATGTTAGTGTCTGTAGCGGCTTAATACATTTATGGTGCTAAAGTTCTGGACTAGGTCCCGAGATTTTTCTGCTTTACAGTTTTTCTCGTTAACAATTTTTTTGGTGTCTTCTGTTATTTCTTTTCCGCATTATATTGTTTATCTTTATAATAGAAATATCACAAGTAGTGTGTTACAATAACCTAGACAGTTTTTTAGTCTAAAATACTGCATGAAACCTACAAGATTTATTCTTGAGAATCTTATCTTGAAAGAAAGATTACAAGACTTGTTCTTGTAGAAATTCGGTTTGTATTATAGTTTAGGTACATACTAGGTTACTATTTAGGTATTGATTTCTGAGATCGTCCAAGTTACACTTGTCTTCATATTAGGTATCAGATCTTATTGTTGATATGTGCTACTGACTGTGACAAGTTAGTTATATATACAAGTTTTCCTAATTAAAATTTGGAGGTGTACTTGATAGGGTGTAGAATACATCCTATTTACTATCTATTGTTTATACTTTCTTTGCTATTTTTCTTGTAAATTATGTATTTTACGCTTGTTTTGAGTTTTGTAGTTACTTTGGAGTCACACGGAGTAAAAGAAGAAAAAATTACCCAATTTGAGCCAAAAGGGCAAAATTGTCATTTCAGGGGCGAACACTATCTGGAGCCTAGTCAAGGTTAAGGGGTAACTCTTTTGGGAGGAGCACTATAGACAGGCCCGCAGAGGTTAAGGGGTGTCGATAGATGGCCCTTATCTAATAAAGGGTGGTCCTTATCACTGGGGTGTAAATATCTACCCAAATACTTATACCCTAAATTGAGAAGAGGGTTTTCTTTCTCCCAATCATTTTCATTTCCTTCACTTTGAAATTGAGAACGAATGTCGCCATTGAAAAACCGAGACATTGAATCGAGAAATTTGATGTCGCTGCCGAGATCGATGATGTTGGTGGATCAATTAGAGTTCAAATGGAATGGGTGTTGATGGAGATTCGAATCAGAGAAGAGCAGATAGGGTTTGAGAAGAAGAAGTTGCTCGATCTGTGATGAGCAAACTGAAGGTCGATGAAGAACAACGAGATGGGTTAAAGCGCTTGGTGAGAAATGAGTTGAGATGTAATTAGAGATGGGCTTGTGAGAAGAAGTGAGGGTGTTGGAGATGAAGGTGGTTTTGTTGTTTGGAGGAAGAAACTTAGGGTTCTGTTAGTCGATTGAAGAAATTGGTAGAGTTTGAAAGTGGGTTCGATTCTAATTTGACTCAGGCAACAGAACAAGATTGTAGCAGAGAAGAACGTCCACTGCCATTGATCGGTGGTGACAATAAGGGGTTGCTGTAATCGAATCGGGTAATGGATATGAGGGTTCGTGGTTGCTGACATTGAAGATTTGATGGAGATGATTGAGCAGAGATAGATTGAAGTTTCAGGGCAGTTTCAGATAAGTAGAGCAAATGGGTTTGTAGTTTTGCTGGGATACAGTATGTTGCTGTGACAGTACATTGGGTAGTGATGCTGATGATGCTGCAGGAATGAAGGTCGAGAAGAAAGTGTCGCTGATTGGAATGAATTGCTCAAATAGATGTATGCTAGGATCATGTGCAGGATGGAGCTAAAGATCGGCTAATGTGGCCTGAAATCCCGAAATGTACGAGACTCGCGGTTTTACTCGCCCGTAGTCAACTCGGCGACCGATCCAACCCAGTTGAGTAAGATCCAGTAAGCTCAGCAAGACTGACTCAGAAGCTGACTCCCTCTTCTGCCTTGACCGTTGACTAACAACTGACCAGTTTGACCGTTAGTCCTAACGGTGGACTGACGGAATATTCCGTCGAATATACCCGTGACGGCGAAATTTTCAGGTGGCCGGCGGTGACGTTTTCCGGCCGAATTCCGGCCATAATACCAGTTTTCCGACGAACCAAAAATTCCAGAATTTTCTATGGATTTCTCTCATGGGTGTGAAGACTTGGACTAGGAATTGGATGGAGAATTGGGCTCAAACTTGGAAAGAGAAGATGGAAGAGTTGAGAAAAGCTTGGATTTGGAAATTGAATTGCTAAAGGAAAATGATTCTATTCCTTGGAAGATTTGGAAAATATTGAAGCCTATAAATAGAGAAGTTTTCTACATCTTTTTACACATCTCTACACACACAACACTTGTGTTTTTGCTTTTGAAAATTCTTCTTTTAATTATTTGTGTGAACTCTTGAAAATTCTCCTTTTAATTATTATTTGTGTGAATTTCAAAAACATGAATAGCTAATTTTCTTATTGATTGAGGATGAATTCCTAGTTCTTAATACATGATTTGAGTTTTGTTTCAATTCTATATTGAAGTTTTTCACATGATTATCGTTTGTTTTTACTAATAGGAATGTTTATTCATTCATTCATGATTGATAGATTGTTTAGAGTGCACGCTAAATTGATTTGTTAATTTGATCTAAAGCTAGTGAAAGTTAGGGGATAAGTAATCGTTTCTTGACTTTTTACATAAGTAGCAAACACAAGACCTTGCGGAGGGATTAGTGGAGCAATTGTGTGTGAAAACAACGTTAGCAAGTAGACCTTGATCTAAGAGTATAACTACTAATATTAACCTAATAAGTTCATAAATCTAATGCGTTTATTTAAATTACATCTAGAGTGATCTACTACTAGGTGGTTTGGTAAATAGAATCCGGTGAGTCGAGAACTTCCGTATCCGGTGATACAAGGGATTTAGGGGTTTAGCACCGATCTAGTTTGCTTTACCTACGGTTGGTGATAATTTGTGACTAATAACAAGTAGAAAAGAACATAACTTTATTCATTGTTTTGCAACGAAGAATGATTCCTTGATCTTATCTCTCTTATTGCTTTCAACTTTCGATTTTAATTGCTTTGTTTATTTTCTTTTGGTTTTTACACCCCCTTTCGTGACAATTTTTACAACTAGAATCTCTTGCTCCTCGTGGGAACGAACTTGACTTCCATTATATTATTTTTAATTGAGTGGAAATATTAATTAATTTGATTGCACCTACGACACGCATTAAATTTTGGCGCCGCTGCCGGGGAGCAACGGGCGATTTTTAGTTGTTTTTCTTTTTCTTTTTGCTTTATTCTTGCTTTGTTAGATTCTATACCGTATCTAACTTAGTTTACAAGAATCTAGTTTCAATCTGCTATACCTTTGGTGAATGCTTAAAGAGGGCAGACCAGAGTCCAATACGTCTTCGATCCGGCACTCAACTAAAGGATTTCATTCGAGCGGTTAACACTCCACTTCCTCCTTCTTCATCAAGTGATTCGGACAAAGAGGAAGAAACAATGGCTGAACGTACACTAAAGGACCTAGCTTCTCACAAGCTTGATACACAACAATGGTGTATCCAAACTAAATCAACCTTCGAGATCAAGCCGGGGTTGATTAGAGAGTTACCAAAGTTCCATGGCATGGTGAATGAGGACCCAAACAAACATCTTATGGACTTTTATACCATAGTTATGGCTATGCTTCCACCGGAGACTAATGCGGATGAAGCAATGTTGAAAGCTTTCCCGTTTTCTTTGGCGGGCAATGCTAAGGAATGGTTATATTATTTGCCTTCCGGAAGTATCACAACATGGAATGGGATGAAGAAACTTTTCCTCGAGAGATATTTTCCCGCATCCAAAGCTACTCAAATTCGCAAGGAGATTTGTGGAGTGAAACAACATGTGGGAGAGTCGTTGTATGAATGTTGGGAGCGATACAAGAGGTTGGTGGCAAGTTGTCCACACCATCAATTTAGTGACGTTATGATACTCCAATACTTCTACTAAGTTCTCAACCCAAGTGATAGAGCTCTTCTTGACGCCGCGGGTGGTGGTGCACTAGTAAACAAGACGGTGACCCAAGCTACCGAGTTGATTGAAAGTATGGCGGCAAACTCGCAATAATTCTACACAAGGGATGAACCAATGGTTAGGCGAGTGCATGAAGTTAGTGATTCTTCATCACATCTTGATCAAAGTATGAGTAACATGGAGATAATGATGCAAAGGATGGCCGCGGTAATTATTCCGGATGGTGAGACCGAACAAGTGAATGCTTTATATCCAAATCAAAGGCCAAGGTACGATCCATACTCCAATACCTATAATCCCGGTTGGAAGGATCATCCCAACTTTAGTTATGCAAACAAGCAAGCGGCGGCTCCTAATCCATATGCACAACAAGGTGGTTTTCAACAATCACGCTTCCAACCTCAACAACAAGGTGGTTCTCAACAATTCCAACCTCAAGTGAATGAACAAGGATCTTCGATATATGATAAGCTTAATGTCATGATGCAAGATATTACGTCATTGTTTCAACAAAATCAACAAAAGACCGATTCGGCCATCAAGGATTTACAAACTCAAATGGGACAATTGGCGACCGATGTGCACTTATTGAAATCTCAAGCATCCACAAAACTTCCTTCACAACCATTTGTGAATCCAAGAGAGAATGTTAATGCGGTTACTTTAAGAAGTGGAAGACAAGTGGAGGGTCCAAGTCATCAAGAAGAAGCTAGTGAAGAGGTAGTCAAAGACAAGGAGGAAACCGCACCAAAGGAGAATTCAACACCAACCGATCAATCCAAGGAACCGGTGCCTACTTTCACTACTCCACCTCCTTTTCCTAGTCGTTTTGCTAAATCCAAGAAAGAAGCTCAAGACAAGGCACTTATGGATATCTTCAAGAAGATTGAAATCAACATCCCATTCATTGAGGCCATTAAGACAATTCCAAGGTATGCCAAGTTCATGAAGGAATTATGCATCAAGAAGGATTGGTTGCTTGATAATTAAATTACTAAAGTTGGCGAGAGTGCGTCGGCTATGCTATTGAAGAAGATGCCTACAAAGTGCACGGATCCCGGTGGTTTCATGGTAGGCCTGAGAAAGGGATTATTTTAGCCTACAATTTATACCGCAAGTGCACGGTGTCTGTTATGAAGCACGGGGCAAATACGAGTCGAACCACAGAGACTTGTGGTGCCGATAAGTGATCAAGGCTTGCTAGACTGAGTTTCTAAGTAATGTATGTAACATAATATTGGTTGTCGAAGCGACTGAAATGGTTGAAATGTGAAATGACTCTAAACTAAGGCAAATGGAAGCTACCAGGGTGGTGAATCCACCACCTGAAATTGAGCTAAGGCAATTCCTAGTCTAATTATGGTCTTGGTTCATCCCTGGGATGAACACCATGATACTATCTTGCTAATCTCACACACTCCCCCTAGTATGGAGTGTCTTCTTCAAGATACACTCCATCACAGGGTCATGTGATCAAATGGCGAATACAATATTTCTAACACATTAAAGCACGACAAGAACACAACATGAAAGTGAATCACTTAGCACATAATCAGGGGTTTCAACACACCCTGGAAAATTAAACTAAAGCATTACAAGATAAATGAAATACAAATTAAAACTAAAGTGACTGCACTGGCTAATCCAGGCGTGAGCAAATTCATTCTCTACTGCCCCTATTTATACATGCAATTGATTCCCCCAAAACAGCAAACCCTAATTCTTTAAAAAAATGAAATTAATTGAAAAACAATTCAACCCATACTCTGATTCGCCTTCCTCTTCTGTCTAATCGCCTCAGAGACGCCATGCATGGTTGTTGTGACCTAACCCTAGTTCTTATCTTCTCTAAGTTAGCTTTTAGGGTTGCAGAAGCTAAGAGAGAGAAAATAAGAGCTAAAGAGGTGGTGCGGCTGTTTGCAGGGATGGTGTTGCTGTGTCAGGAGGGTTGTTGGTGAGGTGGTGATGGCGACGGTGGGTGTGGTGTCGGAAGAGCAGAGCTCTGCTCTGATGGAGACGGGAGAGAGCAGAGGAGAAGAAAGAGAAGATGGAGTGAAGAATGGGTCTGTCGATGGGGGTATAGGGTTAGGTTGATTCGGTGTAACGCAGGTGCAGCAAGGGACTGATGAGAAGGGCCTAGCGAGCGTAGGATGGGGCGGCTATGATCTGAACGGCCGAGGGAAGTAACCTGGTTTGGCGTGATCTGGTGTAGCACGGGAGCAGCGATCTTCGATGCACGTGGAAGCATCGACCGTTGGATGAGGGAGAAAGAAATCTCAACGTCTCAGAAGCGACGGGCTCGGATCCGGGTCGTGGGTAGCTCTAGCCCATGTCTTCCTTGTTGGTTTGTAACTAATTCGCGCGCGGGCTTTGGCTATCTACTCCATAGATGCTCGACTCCAATTCTTCGCTCTTTTGGCTCCTCAGATTCTCCGAGCTTTATTCATTACCTAAAAACACAAAATTAATTAATACAAATATTTATTCTCGAAAACAAAGAAAACACAGAATCTGGGATAATATCTGATTTATGAGCACAAAAGATGAGTAAAATGCCAATAAAAAGGTGTATAAATATGCACTATTTGGCACTCATCAAATACCCCCAAACCTGAATTTTACTTGTCCTCAAGTGAAACAGAAAATAAGAAATCCTAACTATACCCCATGTGCAGTCTCTCGAATGCATTTAGCGTATGCACTAAGCCTTTAAACCCCTAGGTGTCCCTAGTGGACGAGTTGTAGTCTCGTGAGGGTTTACCAGAGGTGTACCCACAAAACCTTCTCCAACTTCGAGTGTAAAAGAGTCTCAAGCCTCCAAGAAGCTATGAGGACATAGAGTTTCGCATGCTAGTAACAGAAGTTAGAACTATCGAAGAACGCATTCTCATCCTTAAGTCTTTGAAAGCGAGAAGTAACCATACCATATGAAAGAATTCGGATTCGATTGTGATCATAAGTCTCAACTTCTGCCTCACCATTAGGGTTTTATGATAATTGCACTAAAAAGATCACTTTTTAGTCTCTCATGTGTGCGAGCGGGAATAAAGAGAGAAATCCCGCACACGTTGTAGGTAAGAAGGATAACCTTCCGAAATAAAATCGAGACTCCACAGAAATGTGGACAAAAAGAATCTTTTTCTGATGATCTCTAAGAAAGGAAATCAACCATTAGCAAGGGGTGGGAGTACTCACTACCTTTTCACCCGATCGGCAATTAACATCACTCTCTCATAAGAACCATAGAAATGTCTTCAATCTTCGGTCTTCGGTCTTCAGTCTTCAGTCTTCAACTATTGATGACGAACTCTGAACTTCACAAAAACTTAATAATAATAATTTTTTTTTTTTTTTTTTTTTTTTTTTCAAAGTACATGGAATGAAAATAATACAACACATTTTGATTTTGATTTTTTTTTTTTTTTTTTAACTAACTTAACAACGATAAAATTTAAATTTTCACAAACTTCATTAATTCTCATCTTCTTTTCCTTTGAAATATGTAACCTTGGACTATCTCAACTTTTCTTCAAATATTCGCTAATGCTCGCTTCCGACGATGATGTGTTTCTATGGGTCTTCTTGATTGAGAGAGAGAGATGCTAACTGCAAATCGATATTTAGAAGGAGTTTTCATCTTTAGACGTCACCCTCATGATTGACGGAATTAGCACTCAAGAGATCAAAAGTAGTCTTGAAAGTGGTGCGAAGTTGGGTAGCTCACCATTCCTACCCTAATTGACGTACGGTGACACACACTCTAAAAGCTTTTCTAGAAAGTCACAAAGAGTGAAGGTCGGTACCTCGCTTGATGTAAAATGGGTAGTCTCCACTATGGGTGATCACAATTCTACTACCGAATATCTAAACAGCACCCTAATTAGCCCTCCAGGTATATGGTTAAATCCAACTTTAACGCTCTAATCAACTAAGAAACCCGATTGTGTTCTCCTATTGCTTCCAAGTTCATTATTTCTATTCGAATCTCTATGTAAACATAGCTAAAATCATGCTAGTGACTCTAAAATCTCTAAAGTTGGTGTTTTTACAAAATAGTTTTTTTTTTTTTTTTTTTTTTTTTTTGAAAATAAAAGGTAAAATAAAAGACTAAAAACTCTAAATGCAAAATAAAAACTAAAAACTCTAAATGCAAATGCACCCCAAACCTAAATCAAACATTGTCCTCAATGTGTCACAGATAGGAAAAATTTAAACAGTCACGTACCACGAGAACTATCTTTGATAAGATAAAAGGGAAGAGATTACCGGATGTCGGCGGGAGCAAGGTTGAGCTTCATTCGTCAAGGCTAGAATCCAATATTCTCAACGGAGATCATATCGGATTAGCATAATATATGGGCAAGAAGACTCAACCGAATCAAGAAAAGAAAATTTAACAAGTCCTCTTGGATTATATACAAAAATTCACCATAAACTAACAATCTAAAGAGTTGAGGATCAACCCAATAGAAAATATATACAAACATCAACACCTTACACGATATAACAAGAGAGTGCAAGTAAGACTGCAGATGTGAAGGAGTTTCCCCAAACCTAAATTTGTGAACGGGTGTGTTTGTGAGAACAAAATCTTGCAATTTTAAAGGTACATCATGCAAAAGGTCTAACTCAAAATGAGTTTTGCTAATTACAAAAGTGGAGACATACATATTCCAAGCTGTGGCTCCTTAAGAGTGTTATACTTTGATGCAAAGTAGTCCAAGAGGACTTGGGAAGCACAAAGTTCTAGGCCTAAGTTAGGCATTTTCAGAAAAGTTGGTTTTGCAATTTTGTGACAAACTACACATAGGTTTGGTGGAGGAGTATCAATTTGTGACTCAGGAGAGAGGTTAGGTACATCTAAGTTATTTTCATGTATAAAATCATTTGTACCATCACACACTTTCCTAAGGTCAGAAAAGGGTAAATCATGTTCACCAGCATAGAACAATTCATCAATCACCAAGTCATAATCATCAGAGCAGGCAACATATTGTGATATGGGCAGGGAATCGAGACACAACAATAATATCATGATCCAAAAGAACATTAGTGTCAACAGAAGATTCATCCTGTCCTAAGTCACAAACAAGTTGTGAAGCATGCTCACATTCACTGAAGAATTTCACAAAGCCAAGCTCAGAATCCATATCACATATATGAATGTTAGAAGAGGTATCATTCATAGGGTTCACAGAAGAGACGCCTAACGTCTCTGAACCAAAAGATTCCATCATATTTTCTGGATACACATGCTCTTCTAACATATCATATTCATCATCATCATCATCATAACAAAAATGCATTTCCCTATTAGCATTTCTAGTATACTCATTTACCTCTAGATTAGGTTCATATTCAGTGTTCGTTGCATGAGTAGGAAGAGAAATACTATTTTCGAGATTTTCTTTATTAGGGACAATAATCATTCTATCATGAACTGCCTTCCATTCTTCTTTTTCTAAATGAATCCGGTTCATCTTTAAGAACATGTGACATTGTTCAATGGAGGGAGAGTCTTCAATAGTGGGTATGCATGTTTCATATGAATAATCATTAAATGGTTGTGCACATGGTTCACTAGAGAAGGGATGATCATGCATGTTGCTATATGGATGGTCATGTATTGCATTCAGTTTAAGCCTAGCATTTTGCTCCATGAGAGTTTCCATTAGTGATTGTAGACAAGGAGTCGGGGAGTATAAAATTGTTCAACTCCCCACTGTGGTGATCGATACATGTGCTCATGATGGTTAGGGTATGAGTACTCAAGGTCGGGGCCACGAGAAGGCTCATAATATGCCCTAAAATCATTATGGTCTCTGTGGGGTGTTCATCTGTGAAAGGTGCCCGTAAGCAAGCTCTCTAAGGGATTTGTTTGTATCCCATTTGCAGACCAAAATCCTGACATGATTTATCAACTCAAATTGAACTCAAAGCCCAAAATGAAGTGGACTAAGTTTGGTTTTAAAGGGATTGGTTTGGTTTATTGGGTTTCATTTGGTTTGTTGGGTAAGGTTTGTTTTTGGTTTTGTAGGAAGCCCAGCAATTGTGTGCAAAGCCTAGGTTGTGTGGGCTCAATTTGGTGTGGTCAGTCAGCCCAGATTGATGGTGGGCTCTGGTTATGCAGAGTGCAAGCCCAGTAGTCAGTTGAGCCCAGTAAGCGGGTTTTAACTTTAGCAGCCCAGGGTTGTGTAAACAGCCCAGAAGTCTGGCTGAAGTTTGTGCACCAAGCTAGGCCAGTCTCCGGTTCTCAGGCACAAGATAACTGAGTCTTTGCAACTCACTTAGCCTATCTTTGGCAGTGCACAAGTACACAGGCTAGTCTCTTTAAATCACACAAAGTTAACACTAGCTCAAAAATGATGCAAATACTGGGTCATTTATGCACCATGATTTCATACATCAATGCAAAAGACTATGCTCAGCTGGCTCAACAAGTTACACAGATTCACAATGCTATATGGATCAGCACAGAGCACCGAGGCACGGGGCATGACTTGGTGGCTCGAGAGGTCCAAGGCCAACTTGGTCATTTAAGTTACAACTCACCCTCAACAGCTTCAGGGGCTGGGGGGTTAGAGCACAACTTCACAGTTCAACCACACCTCAACTCACAGCTTCAGGGGGCTGGAGTTAGTCACTTGAATCAGTTCACTGGGTCAGCAGATGCAACAGTGAACAACGTATAGCTCCGTTGAAAACACACAGAGGGTCAGGTGGGTTGGTTGCAGTCCAATGCTCAAAATTTTCGGTATGTGGTTAAGCTCGGCTAACTTTCGGTCATGCATAGATGCTCGAAGGAAATGCAACAGTTGCCTCCACAAATTATGTTAACAAAACTCAAAGATTCATATAGGTTGGCTACACATGAGTTAGGTATACATTCATGGAGTAATGGCTCACAAACCAAGGTGCTCAGTCATGCTCGGGGGCTAGCAAGGGGTTTCACGAGAGCAACGCAAACCCTAGATGTTGCGAGAATATCTAGCCTAACAGATGAACCAATCTTGGCATCCAACACAAGTTGGCCAACTAACAATCGTGCAGTCAGGGTTAACAAGTTGGCGCATTACAGTCCACAAAGTTATACAAGAATTCCAAATCTCGAGAATAGTCTCGAAGAATGCACAAATAATACAAAATGAAACTCAAATAACAGCAATTGCTTGCACACAGATCATTCATGCAAGTATAGATTGTAACAAAATTTGAGAATAACCAACCAAGACAACCAAAATGGTCAGTATTGCTCTGCTCCGAGCCTTTCCACAGGTCGACTCAAGCTTAACAAAGATGCACAAAGCAAAGACATGCTCAAATCCTGGGCTTGAATGAACAAAGTGCAATGAACAATGAGCAAAATGCAATGTGACAGGGGGAAATGAACAATGAGTAAAACAAAGAACAGCGGAGACTAATTTACACTACAATGCAAGGCTAAAATTAACAAGAACAGAGAACTAACAGCTTAAAGATGTACAAACATTGAAGATGTAAACAAGAGAGAAAAACTATATTATGCTAACACAGGGTTAAAAATTAACAGTGCAAGGTGAGTATATACAAGGAAAAATGAAGAACAGTGAAGCGAGCCAAGAACACAGGGCATTTGGTTTCAATGGGATTCATTTTGGTTTTTGTGGGTTTTGGTTTGTTGGGAAAGTCCAGCCAGTGAACCTGTGGGCTCGGTTTAGATTAAGCCCGTGTTATGTGGGAAGGCTAACACCCAGTTTGAGAAGCACAAAGAGCCTCGGTTGTGCACGGCCCAACAGATGTGGGCTTCAATTTAGTTTAAGCCCAAAGAGTGTGGCTTATGGGGAAAGTCCAGGTTTGTGCACAGCCCAGAAGTATGTGGGCTTAGCTTGGTTATGTGTAAACCAGCTATGTGAGCAGAGCAAGTTGCACAGCCCAGTAGAAAGACACAGCCCAGTGGATTGCAAAGCCTAGTTAGAACAGGCTTATGTGGGCTTCAAAATGTACAGCCCAGGTTGTGGTTTGAGTTGCTGTGCAAAGATTGACACAGCTATTTGCAGCCCAGGTTTTGTGAAATTTTTCACACAAATGTGCAATGCACAACTCAGAGAATGCACAGGTTTATACAGGTGGTAGACCAAGGGCTAGCCAGGGAGCTCAAGCTTGCAGCTTCAGGGGGCTAGCAAGGGAGCTGGATTATCATGCACAGGGTCAGACGATGGCTCAAAGGTTCAAAAGGGTTGCACTGATATGCTCAAGGTTATGCCAGGGTATGCAAGGTTTGCAACTTGGCTCAAACTTGCAGCTTCAGGGGCTAGCAAGTGAGCAGGGCAGATGGAGTTTACAGTTTTCGCAGGTTGAGCTCAGGGGTCTACAGAGCAAGGCTTGCTCTGAATTACAAACTAACAGGTAACCAATGTAAGATCAGGTGCACAAGGTACGGCACACAACAAAGTCTCACATAAATTTACCGGCTTATCAAAGCAGTAAGCAGACAAGCGAGAATAGTGTAATAAGTACTCTCACTAGCATATGTATGTTTCGAGAGGTCAAGGCACCACTCACCTTACAAGTCGCAGGGTTTGCTCAGTTGCACCTTATGCGCCTTCCTCTTGGGTTGGCTCACCCTTGCCACTTGCACCTGTTAGCTCAACAAGCAAATTTCAGTCCTCAATGTCATACAATAAACAACCTAGCTATTGTGCTACAATGACAGAGCTAAGCTCGAGCAAAGCACTCAGAGTTCAGGGCTATGCTACAGGGAGCAATGTCAAACTCAGTTCTCACAGTTCAAAACAATGGAGCAGCCACTGTTACATTTGCATTATGCAGATGCAGATGTGCACTAAGTTACAGATGCAAGGATGCTACAGATGGCTAAGGTATGTTACAGATGGCTAAGCCAAAAATTGCAATGATAGAATGCAATACAAGTTGCAAAAACTAAAACAAAAGAAAAGTAAATGAAGCAAACCTAGAAAACTTAACAGCTATACCACACTAACAGATGGAATACTACAATGCAATACTAAGTTATACTAATCAAAGTTTGATAAAACAATGTAACATGGATATGTACAGGGTTGAAAATCAATGAAGCGAGCCAATGAACACAGGGCACGCGCCAAGTCCCCGGCAACGGCGCCAAAAACTTGGTAGGCCCGAGAATGTATGTATTTTATGGCCTACGGTGATACCGCAAGTGCACGGTGTCTTGGTTGTAGAACTGGGCACGTACGAGTCGAACCACAGAGACTTGTGGTGCTCTAGTATTGATCAAAGGCTGCTTAACTGAATTCTAAGTGAGGTAATGTGACAACAGATGTTTTGTAAATGCCGATACGGCTGAGTATGAAATATGACACTAAGCTAAGGCAATGAAGTGAAATGTAACAAACTGGAAGTTACCAGGGTGGTGAATCCACCACCTGAAATTGAGCTAAGGCAATTCCTAGTCTAATTATGGTCTTGGTTCATCCCAGGGATGAACACCATGATACTATCTTGCTAATCTCACACACTCCCCCCTAGTATGGAGTGTCTTCTTACAGTACACTCCATCACAGGGTCATGTGATCAAATGGCGAATACAATATTTCTAACATATTAAAGCACGACAAGAACACAACATGAAAGTGAATCACTTAGCACATAATCAGGGGTTTCAACACACCCTGGAAAATTAAACTAAAGCATTACAAGATAAATGAAATACAAATTAAAACTAAAGTGACTGCACTGGCTAATCCAGGCGTGAGCAAATTCATTCTCTACTGCCCCTATTTATACATGCAATTGATTCCCCCAAAACAGCAAACCCTAATTCTTTAAAAAAATGAAATTAATTGAAAAACAATTCAACCCATACTCTGATTCGCCTTCCTCTTCTGTCTAATCGCCTCAGAGACGCCATGCATGGTTGTTGTGACCTAACCCTAGTTCTTATCTTCTCTAAGTTAGCTTCTAGGGTTGCAGAAGCTAAGAGAGAGAAAATAAGAGCTAAAGAGGTGGTGCGGCTATTTGCGGGGATGGTGTTGCTGGCGTGTCGGGAGGTTGTTGGTGAGGTGGTGATGGCGACGGTGGCCGTGGTGTCGGAAGAGCAGAAGCTCGCTCCGATGGAGACGGGAGAGAGCAGAGGAGAAGAAAGAGAAGATGGAGTGAAGAATGGGTCTGGTCGATGGGGGTATAGGGTTAGGTTGATTCGGTGTAACGCAGTGCAACAAGGGACTGATGAGAAGGGCCTAGCGAGCGTAGGATGGGGCGGCTATGATCCGAACGGCCGAGGGAAGTAAGCGGTTTTTGGCGTGATCTCGGTGTAGCACGGAGCAAAGCGATCTTCGATGCACGTGGAAGCATCGACCGTTGGATGAGGGAGAAAGAAATCTCAACGTCTCGGAAGCGACACGGCTCGGATCCGGGTCGTGGGTAGCTCTAGCCCATGTCTTCCTTGTTGGTTTGTAACTAATTCGCGCGCGGGCTTTGGCTATCTACTCCATAGATGCTCGACTCAATTCTTCGCTCTTTTGGCTCCTCGATTCTCCGAGCTTTATTCATTACCTAAAAACACAAAATTAATTAATACAAATATTTATTCTCGAAAACAAAGAAAACACAGAATCTGGGATAATATCTGATTTATGAGCACAAAAGATGAGTAAAATGCCAATAAAAAGGTGTATAAATATGCACTATTTGGCACTCATCATTTCACGGTGCCAATTACTATTGGTAAGAAAAGGTTTGAACATGCTTTACTTGATTTGGGAGCTTCCATTAGTGTGATGTCGGCGAAATATATGACTCCTTGAATCTTGGACCTTTGAAAGAGACAAGAGTTATTATCCAATTGGCAAACAAGTCTAACATATATCCAAAGGGACTTGTAGAAGACGCGCTAGTACAAGTAAATGAGCTTATTTTTCCGGTGGACTTCTTTGTGGTGGATATGGATAACAATGAGAACCGATCATCTACTTATTTACTTCTTGGGAGGCCATTTATGAAGACCGCAAAGACGAAGATTGATGTTGATAAGGGTACACTCACTATGGAATTCGACAAAGAGATAATACACTTTAATATATTTGAAGCCATGCGCTACCCAAGTGATGTGCATTCCGTTTACTCCATTGATGTGGTTGATTCATTAGCGCAACAAATGGTGGAATTGAACCAAGAGGATGAACTTGATGTGGTGTTGCAAAAGAGCATTGAATTGGACGTCCATGGCTTGTCTAACTTGGATGTTGAAATCTCCAAGGAATTGGTGGAGATGTGTGGTGCTTTGGCGACATTGCAAGAAGCTAAAAAGGGTAATGTTTCATATATTTCTTTACCCGTGAATGATGAAATACTTGTACCATCTATTGTGAAGGTGCCCAAGCTAGAATTGAAGCCACTTCCTACCATTTGAAGTATGCTTTCTTGGGAGATGGAGATGAGCTTCCGGTGATTATTTCAAAGAACCTCACACCGGTACAAGAAGACCGTTTGCTTAGAGTCTTGAAAGAGCACAAAACGGCTATTGGGTGGACAATTGCGGACATCAAAGGCATTAGTCCATCCATGTGCATGCATAGGATTCTAATGGAAGAAAACGTGAAGCCGGTACGTGATGCTCAACGTCGGCTTAATCCTCCCATGATGGAGGTTGTGAAAAAGAGATACTCAAATTGCTAAGTGTGGGGGTAATCTACCCAATTTCCGATAGCAAGTGGGTTAGTCCGGTACAAGTGGTACCAAAGAAGTCCGGAGTCACGGTTGTTCGAAATCAAGACGATAAACTTGTTCCTACAAGAGTTCAAACCGGTTGGAGAGTGTGCATTGACTATAGAAAGCTTAATTCAGCAACCCGAAAGGATCACTTTCCTTTACCTTTCATTGATCAAAATGTTGGAGCGGTTAGTGGGGCATTCTTATTATTGCTTCTTGGATGGTTATTCGGGATACAACCAAATTGTTATTGCACCGGAGGACCAAGAGAAGACCACTTTCACTTGCCCGCTTGGAACGTTTGCATATAGACGGATGCCGTTTGGCCTTTGCAATGCTGTCTGGCTACTTTTCAAAGATGCATGGTAAGTATATTCTCGGATTATGTGGAGCGCATCATCGAGGTATTTATGGATGACTTTAGTGTTTATGGCAATTCTTTTGATGGATGTTTAAACAACCTTGAACTAGTTCTTAAACGATGCATAGACACAAACCTTGTCCTTAATTGGGAGAAATGTCACTTTATGGTAAACCACGGCATAGTACTTGGTCACATTGTGTCCTCTCGAGGGCTCGAAGTGGACAAGTCAAAGATAGATTTAATAAGAAACTTACAATATCCCACTTCGGTGAGGGAAATTCGTTCTTTTCTTGGCCATGCAGGTTTCTATAGGCGGTTTATCAAGGATTTCTCCAAAATCTCCATGCCGATGTGCAAGTTATTACAAAAGGAGGTACCTTTCGATTTCAACAAGGAATGCAAGGATGCTTTTGACAAATTGAAGGAAATGTTGACAAGTGCGCCAATTATCAAATCACCGGATTGGAATCTTCCGTTTGAATTAATGTGTGATGCTAGTGATTATGCGGTTGGAGCCGTTTTGGGTCAAAGAGTGGACAAGTTGTCCCATGTTATCTATTATGCATCTAGGACCCTTAATGATGCACAAATCAATTATTCTACCACGGAAAAGGAGTTATTGGCTATAGTTTTTGTGTTGGAAAAATTTCGATCATATTTGGTGGGTACAAAGGTTATTGTGTATTCCGATCATGCCGCACTAAGACACTTAATACAGAAGAAAGAAGCTAAGCCAAGATTAATCCGGTGGATCCTATTGTTACAAGAGTTCGACATAGAAATTCGTGATAAGAGGGGTGTGGAGAATACCGTTGCGGATCATCTTAGTAGACTTGTTATGTCTCAAGAGGAACTTCCATTACATGACCGCTTTCCGGACGAACAACTTTTCTCCATGGAAGAATCAACACCTTGGTATGCGGATATAGTGAATTACTTGGTGACAAGGAAAGTACCTAGTACAATGTCTAATTTCCAAACGATGAAACTTAAGAAGGTAGCTAAGCAATATGTGTGGGATGAACCATACTTATGGAAATATGGGGTTGATCAAATAATGCGAAGGTGCGTGCCTAATTCCGAATTTCAATCCATTCTCTCCTTTTGCCACACTTTTGCTTGTGGTGGCCACTTTGGTTCTAAACGCACCGCTCTCAAAGTTCTCGAGAGTGGATTTTATTGGCCCACCTTGTTTGAAGATTCATATGTTTTTTGTAAATCGTGTGATAGATGTCAACGAACGGGCAATCTAGGTGCTCGAAATCAAATGCCACTCACACCAATTCTCGCCGTTGAGATTTTTGATGTGTGGGGTATCGATTTTATGGGCCCTTTTGTCAATTCGAATGGAAACTTTTATATACTTCTTGCCGTAGATTATGTTTCGAAATGGGTAGAGGCTAGAGCCACCAAAACTAATGACTCTCAAGTTGTTTGTGATTTTGTAAGGGAAAACATATTCACAAGGCATGGAACACCAAGAGTGGTGATAAGCGATGGAGGCTCACATTTCAAGAAGGCTTTTCACGCTCTCCTCAAGAAGTACAACATAACACACAAAATTGGTACGCCTTACCATCCACAAACTAGTGGACAAGCGGAAATTTCAAATCGTGAGATCAAGTCCATTCTTGAGAAAACGGTGAATACCACAAGGAAAGATTGGAGCTTTAAACTCAATGACGCACTTTGGGCGTATAGAACGGCATATAAGACACCGATTGGTATGTCTCCATATCGGTTGGTTTATGGCAAGGCTTGTCATCTTCCGGTTGAACTTGAACATAAGGCTTATTGGGCGATAAAGAAATTCAACATGGAGTATGATGAAGCGGGGAAACAAAGGAAGTTACAACTAAATGAGCTAGAGGAGATACGTAATGATGCTTACGAGAGTGCCCGGATTTACAAGGAAAAGACCAAGCTTTTTCATGACAAGATGATTTCTCGTAAAAGCTTCATCGTGGGACAAAAAGTCCTTTTATATCATTCTTTCCTTAAACTATTTCCTGGAAAGTTAAGGTCTCGTTGGATTGGACCATATGTTGTTACTAATGTTTTTCCTCATGGTGCAGTTGAAATTACTAGTCTTAGAGACAATTCGGTTTCCAAAGTCAACGGCCATAGATTGAAGCCATACTATGAGAACATCGCTTATGTGAATTTTGATGAACTTTCATTTGGAGATGCACTCCCTCTGGAGGAGTAATGTGTCGCAAGAGCTAAGTCGGGCCGTCGACTTTAAAACAAGCGCTTAATGGGAGGCAACCCATAGGTTTTGTATTTCTTATCCTTTTGCTTTTGTTTTTTATATTTGTTATTTCTTTTTCTTGTTCCTTATCATGTTAAAATTTCCCACCTTGACTTTACTAGGAGGATTCAATTACATTGAGGACAATGTAAGGTTTAAGTGTGGGGGAGTGGTTAAGCATGTATTTTAAAAAAAAAATTACAAAAAAATTAAAAAATTAAAAAAAAAAAAAAAAGAGTTTTACATAAAACCTCCAACTTTTAAAGATTTTAGAGTCACTAGCATACTTCTAGGTATGTTTACATAGAGATTTTGACCGACATAATTGAACTTGGAAGTGTTAGAGAACTACATTCGGATTTCTTGCTTGTTTGAGTGTTAAATAATGGATTTAATCATGCCGGTGATGCGAATTTGGTGAGGGAGAAATGCGTTATTAGAGTTGCTGATCAATCATTAGTGGAGACTACCCGTATTCATATCATGTGAGGCACCGACCAGAAATTTTCCATCTACTAAAGAGCTTTCTTTTGAGTGTGTGTCACCGTACGTTAATTCCGGGTAGAATGGTGAGCTACCCAACCTCCCACCAATAGAAGCACTACTCTTTGATCTCTTGAGTGCTAATTTTGTCAATCATGAGGGTGACATCCATGGATGAAAGCTTCCTTCTTGTAGTTCGATTTGCAGTTAGCACCATTCTCTCTCTCGACAACAACGGATCCATAGAAACACAATCATCATCAACAAGGAGCGACATCAAAATCTACAAGGAAAGTTGGAAAAGTTCAAGGTTTACAAGCAACGGAATGAGAAAAAGAGCAAATTTCAAATACAAGTAAAGCAACATACAAATGAGCGGATTTTACATATATGTTGAGGACTTACAATACAATGAGGTAATTCTATATCCAAGTATAAAGACTTATTCACAAGAGCGAAGAAAATCAAAAGGTGAGAATTGTTGAAGTTTATGATTTTGAGGCGATACAAGTTGTGAAGAATCAAGCGGTAAAATACTTCTCCCACGGCCATGGTTTATTTTGTATTTAATTTCTCTTGTTTCAAAAAAAAAAAAAAAAAAAAAAAAAAAAGAGAAATATTTGTTTTGTTTTAATAAGCCGTGGGGAAGGAAAATCTATAAGGTAGTTTCAATCGACAAGGATTTTAAGGTAAAAAGAGTTACAAATTGTTAAGGATTTATGAAATTCAAGAGTTTATCATCAATAGTTGAAACCGAAGACGAAGGAGATCAAGACGAGGAGCGGAAGACGTTTCTATTGGATGCCGTGAGAGTGGTGTTATCATAATTGGCGATCGGATGTGAAGGTGAGTAAGTAATCTCATCCTCGATAAGTGGTTGATTTCCTTTCTTAGAGATCGTTAGAAAAATGGTTTTTCAAAATGTTAAAAGATGTGGGTTTTTAAAAATATTTCGGAAGTTGTCCTTCCCACCATTCAACGTGTTGCAGAATTCTCTCTTCATTCCTACCCGCACACATGTGAGACCCATAAAAAGCCGTCTTTTTTGAGTGCAATTATCATAAAATCCTTTTTGGTGAGGCGAAGTCGAGGCGAAATGCTTATTGATCGTTTCTCAAACACGCGTTCTCTCATTATGGTGTGGTTATTTCTCACTCAACATTTAAGAATAAGAATATGTTCTTTAGTATTTCTAACTTCTTATTACTAGAATACAGAAACTCTATGTCCTCATAACTCTTTGGATGCTTGGGACGCTTGAACGCTTTAAAGTTGTGAGTTTTTAGTTTGATTTGCTCGAGGACTAGCAAAGTCTAAGTGTGGGGGAATTTGATAGGGTGTAGAATACATCCTATTTACTATCTATTGTTTATACTTTCTTTGCTATTTTTCTTGTAAATTATGTATTTTACGCTTGTTTTGAGTTTTGTAATTACTTTGGAGTCACACGGAGTAAAAGAAGAAGAAATTACCCAATTTGAGCCAAAAGGGCAAAATTGTCATTTCAGGGGCGAACACTATCTGGAGCCTAGTCAAGGTTAAGGGGTAACTCTTTTGGGAGGAGCACTATAGACAGGCCCGCAGAGGTTAAGGGGTGTCAGTAGTTGGCCCTTATCTAATAAAGGGTGGTCCTTATCACTGGGGTGTAAATATCTACCCAAATACTTATACCCTAAATTGAGAAGAGGGTTTTCTTTCTCCCAATCATTTTTCATTTCCTTCACCTGAAATTGAGAACGAATGTCGCTGTTGAAACCGAGAAATTGAATCGAGAAATTTGATGTCGCTGCCGAGATCGATGATGTTGGTGGATCAATTAGAGTTCAAATGGAATGGGTGTTGATGGAGATTCGAATCAGAGAAGAGCAGATAGGGTTTGAGAAGAAGAAGTTGCTCGATCTGTGATGAGCAAACTGAAGGTCGATGAAGAACAACAGATGGGTTCTGGCGCTGTTGGTGAGAAATGAGTTGAGATGTAATTAGAGATGGGCTTATGAGAGATGGGCTTGTGAGAAGAAGTGAGGGTGTTGGAGATGAAGGTGGTTTTGTTGTTTGGAGGAAGAAACTTAGGGTTCTGTTAGTCGATTGAAGAAATTGGTAGAGTTTGAAAGTGGGTTCGATTCTAATTTGACTCGAGCAATGAACAAGATTGTAGCAGAGAAGAACGTCCACTTGCCATTGATCGGTGGTGACAATAAGGGGTTCTTTAATCGAATCGGGTAATGGATATGAGGGTTCGTGGTTGCGACATTGAAGATTTGATGGAGATGATTGAGCGAGAGATAGATTGAAGTTTCGTGGGCGCTTTCGGATAAGTAGAGCAAATGGGTTTGTAGTTTCTTTGGGATACGATATGTTCTTTGTGACAGTACATTAGGTAGTGATGCTGATGATGCTGCAGGAATGAAGGCTGTAGAAGAAAGTGTCGCTGATTGGAATGAATTGCTCAAATAGATGTATGCTAGGATCATGTGCAGGATGGAGCTAAAGATCGGCCTGAATGTGGCCTGGAAATCCCAGAAAACAGCCGAGACTCGGCCGGTTTTCTGCACCGGCGAGTCAACTCGGCGACCGATCCAACCCAGTTGAGTAAGATCCAGTAAGCTCAACAAGACTGACTCAGAAGCTGACTCCCTCTTCTGCCTTGACCGTTGACTAACAGCTGACCAGTTTGACCGTTAGTCCTAACGGTGGACTGATGGAATATTCCGTCGAATATACCCGTGACGGCGAAATTTTCAGGTGGCCGGGGGTGACGTTTTCCGGCCGAATTCCGGCCATAATACCAGTTTTCCGACGAGCCAAAAATTCTAGAATTTTCTATGGATTTCTCTCATGGGTGTGAAGACTTGGACTAGGAATTGGATGGAGAATTGGGCTCAAACTTGGAAAGAGAAGATGGAAGAGTTGAGAAAAGCTTGGATTTGGAAATTGAATTGCTAAAGGAAAATGATTCTATTCCTTGGAAGATTTGGAAAATATTGAAGCCTATAAATAGAGAAGTTTTCTACATCTTTTTACACATCTCTGTACACACACAACACTTGTGTTTTTGCTTTTGAAAATTCTTCTTTTTAATTATTTGTGTGAACTCTTGAAAATTCTCCTTTTAATTATTATTTGTGTGAATTTCAAAAACATGAGTAGCTAATTTTCTTATTGATTGAGGATGAATTCCTAGTTCTTAATACATGATTTGAGTTTTGTTTCAATTCTATCTTGAAGTTTTTCACATGATTATCGTTTGTTTTTACTAATAGGAATGTTTATTCATTCATTCATGATTGATAGATTGTTTAGAGTGCACGCTAAATTGATTTGTTAATTTGATCTAAAGCTAGTGAAAGTTAGGGGATAAGTAATCGTTTCTTGACTTTTTACATAAGTAGCAAACACAAGACCTTGCGGAGGGATTCCGTGGAGCAATTGTGTGTGAAAACAACGTTAGCAAGTAGACCTTGATCTAAGAGTCTAACTACTAATATTAACCTAATAAGTTCATAAATCTTAATGCGTTTATTTAAATTACATCTAGAGTGATCTACTACTAGGTGGTTTGGTAAATAGAATCCGGTAGTCGAGAACTTCCGTATCCGGTGATACAAGGGATTTAGGGGTTTAGCACTGATCTAGCTGCTTTACCTACGGTTGGTGATAATTTGTGACTAATAACAAGTAGAAAAGAACATAACTTTATTCATTGTTTTGCAACGAAGAATGATTCCTTGATCTTATCTCTCTTATTGCTTTCAACTTTCGATTTTAATTGCTTTGTTTATTTTCTTTTGCTTTTACACCCCCTTTCGTGACAATTTTTACAACTAGAATCTCTTGCTCCTCGTGGGAACGAACTTGACTTCCATTATATTATTTTTAATTGAGTGGAAATATTAATTAATTTGATTGCACCTACGACACGCATTAGTACTTGGTACGCCGTCTTTTTCAATTAATTTTTTTTGATGGAACCCTAACTTGTTCCTTTTTAGCTTTCAAAAGCTGGCCCGAAATAGTAGTGCTCTTAACTCTTAACCCAAAAACATCTTTTGATTTTATTTCCTTCCTGCTTAGTTTTAGATAAAAACAATATATCATGGGTAAGGTACTATTATAACAATATTTACGATCGCTTTCCAAGAATCAAGTTTCTTGCTGGGGTGGATTACCATAGTAAACATTCAGAATGCACGGATGGGAAGCTTTGGACTTAATGCTAGCATTTATATGATAATTTGAAACATCCATTATTTGGATATCATAGTTATCTTTATAGAATTTCACTGGTTCAAGAATTAAGATTTTGAATTTCAATTTTCGCTCTGCCCTCTCTCCTCCTCCCAACGGCTATTTTCCTTCAACTTATCTCTCCTTCATCCTTTACCATTTTCCTCCTCCGATGATAGCTGAGTAGTTCCCCCATCTGGTATTCGATCCCAAGCCAGATGGGGATCTAGAAAAGGGGTTTAAGTCATCAATTGTTGAGCTGATTTTGTTCGATTCTGTCCCTGGTTGGCATGGTTTATGTCTCTTCATTTCTCCTCATTCATCATTTGCATTCTATTATTGAGTTACAATTGTTCTGTTCATCTCATTCATCATCTGCATCTTGCATTGGTTTTTAGCTGCATTCATAGGATTTTGTTGACCCTCCCATATCTAATTTCGAGTTTCATTTTTAACTTCTCTGAGTCTTTGCTTAGATCTTCATATTATTTCCTTGAGAACATTTCTGGCATCTTCTGTTTTTAGGATGGGGGTTTAGATCCTAATAGAGTTTTGGTTAACCATTATCTGAAATTATAGAATAGCAATTTAGAAAGACATAGATATCTTTAAGATTAACATAGTAGTAATTAAGAAACTTAGCAAACAATACTGGAATACTATAGATAGACATTCAAAGATAACTTCAATATTTCTTAAACAACCCAAAACACGGACTTCTTAACACTTAATCTGGAAATTTCTTTAAATTAACTTAAACTCTTCTCTTCTTTTCTTCGGTTCTCTTGGATCTCTATTCATCTCCTTCGGAATCGTCAACCTTTATTAAACCTCCATCTCTCTTACTGGTAGATCGCTGACTTTTCATGAACATACGTATAATCCATACCAGGTGGGTACTCCGATAGGAAATTAGCGGATGTTACAGGAACTCCGGTAGCTAATCTAGTATGAAGGTCTTTGATAGCCTGTTTTCCCAATCTCTCCTTCTCTTCTGCGCTCAAATTGCAAAGAGCCAATCTCTGTGCCTGAGCGAGATATAAGAAGGCTTCCCGTTGACAGATATTGCTGACCCTCCTGAAAGCGTATCGGCTTAGTTGATGATATTGGTGCTCCTAATGGAATCCTAAAATGATTGCAGGCCATTTCTCTTTTCATTCTTTTCTTTGATATTCTTATCTGTTGTTGCTTCTCCGGTGCCTGAATGGGAATTTATAAGCTCTGAAATACCTTGGTTTTCCCTATGCATTTACTCAATTTCTTTTTCCTTATCCTCTTATATTCTTCGTATTCTCTGATTAATCTCGATTAATTGAATGGTGCATTGATTAGATACAAGCTATCATAGACTCTTCTTAGACACCCTTCTGGTTAGTACCTATAAATCTCCCTTGTTTAGTTACATCGTTTGTTACTTATTTTCTTTGGTTCTTATCGAAACATCAAACTATACTAGTCCTTTAAAATCCTATTAATCTAAGTATAGACCTCCTTCTCTGAGTTTCAACAAACGTATGGATTTAGTCAAACTGTCTTCTTTGCATTTAATTGCAGCTTCCAATGAATCCAATGGAGAGATTCTTGTCTCTGATTAAGACACATTTATGTTTCCCATTATTAGGAAATAAATATTCTCCGAAACCTAGCTTATTTTCCCTTTGCTTTTTGATGTCGGTTTTCGATTGGCTGAGGTTGATTTTTTATTAACATTTCTTTAATTTGAATTGTATATCTCGAGAACTTTACCCTGTTGGCTTATTTCAGACATTTCTTAAACCTGAGAACATCTCTAACTTCTTTCTTCTTTAGTGCTCTTTACCAGTTCCTTCTCTTCTCCTGTGAACCTTCTCCTTCCCTCCAATCTGTTTCTAGTTATCCTCCTTCGCATTCATTATGAGTAGTTATAACTTATACAAGAATCTTAGTGGGCTTTCTGTAGCTCAGAGATATGCAAACTACACCAATATTGGTTTCCTACCAACTCCTCTTGCGTTAATGCGAGATTTCGGTATTAAAGATAACAACATTTTAGCTAGGATTTTCTCAACAGAGACATATAAAACTGAAGATAAAAGAGGTGTATTACATGACTTTTGTGGGCTTAATATAGGGCTTCAAATAAGAGAAGTAGATCCAAATCTTTTCATCATTACTTTTCATATAGCAGAAGACCTGAAATGGATTGCACTGAATGGTCCTTGGTACCCATATGGTAATGTGATGTCTGCAAGATCAGCTTTTCCAGGTATGCAAATATCAACTGAAGCCGTTAAGGAAATCCCTCTCTGGGCTTGCATTTCTAATACAAAGCATGAACATAGAGATGGAGAGTGTATTGGCTTAATAGCGAGTATGATTGGTATAGTCAGTAGAGTCGAAAAAGATAGTTTTGATTGTGAACCAAGAGTCTTAGTATGGGTAAACATTGAAAAACCTTTAGTTAAAAATATTCTTGTTAGGGTCGAACAATATCCTGTCAGAGAACTCTCCTTCTCTTATCTCAACCTTCCATCTAAGTTCTGTGCACATTGCAATCGCTTTGGCCACAAAATCAACCAATGTGCTATCCTTCAACATAGGCCTTTAGAGGATATGTACGACATATCTATGCCTTCTTCGGGGCCAGCAGATGATATTTTCGTTCTTGATAACACGCCTATTCAAATTTGGAATCCTCAAGACAATACTGATGCTCATGGAAACATGGGATCAGTTGAGCAGTTCTTAGCCATTCCAGGAAATAGAGAAACTCTATATGATCTTTACAGAGAAGAGCACCCAACAGTAGAACAAACCCTTATGAACAATTCAGTTTCAAATTGAGATTATGAGGTTCTTGGGCCTGTTACTTATGATGAAGATATGCCATTAGCTTCTAATTCAATCTTGGGAAAAGAACTTTCCCTTTTCACTTACCAGAAAACTTCATACCTTTGCATAGTTCTAGTTTTGAACCTGTTGAATCGGTTAACTCAGAAACTCATAGAGTCATTAGTTCAATGAGACCGGTTCAACTCAGCCCGGAACAAACTTTTGGGGTTCAACAAGTTTTAACTATCTCGGAGATCTCTAGACCTGAGCTAGAACCGATTCAAATGAATAGAAGGTTGTCTTTCTCATCTCCTCCCTTTTAAGATGCAAAGGAAAACCTTTCTCCTGTGCTCTCAGCTGAATCGATTGCATCATCAATTTTCGCATCTCATGATAAGTCGCCTAAGTTAGATATAAGTGCATCACATCCATCATTTGCATCTCCTATCACTCAGAATAAATCGGCTTTCCAATTATCTGTCCCGTATTCTATTATTCTTCTTCGGAGGAGGAGCTTCGTATTTTGGTTTCAAATTCAGACATTTTTCCTGCATTCAATCAATATGGGTCCAATCTCAAAGAACAGAATCAAGCAACATATGACTATCTACCAATCCCCTTTACCCTAGACTCCACTTCTGTGCCTAAGGTCGAAAACCAGGTAACCCTAATCCTCTGAAGCTCATTTCTAGTATTTATTATCTAATCCTGCCTTGAATCAATTGCTATCCTTTTAATTATTTAATTGCTCTGTGCATGATTAATCTTGTTCTTAAGGTTTAGTTTCTGATTTTCAACCTTAGTATAGCAATTAAAATCTCTCAATTTGATAATTTGCTGATACACTGATTAAATCCTGCATACCCTTCATTTGTATCTGCTTCCTCTCATTTGTTGCTAGGGTTAAGTGTTACTAATTGATTATGTGCTCCTACCTTAAGATAATTTAGTCCATTTCTAGAATTTAGAGCACTGCTTTATAGAAATTTCTTAACAAAATGAAAATAATTGCTTGGAATGTTCAGGGTTGTGGTAACCCATTCACTTAAAATCACCTTAATCAGTTGATTACTACAGAAAAGCCTGAAATTTTATTTTTATCTGAAACTAAGAAACAAAAACATCTAGTTAAAAAGCTTCTTAAAGATTACCCAAATACTCATATAATAAATCCAATAGGACAAGCAGGAGGGCTTGCCTTAGCTTGGGTAGACGGTTTCTACTTCGAAATAATGCAGTGGAATATAAATATGGTAAATATCTTAGTGCAAACTAATTCTGCAACCAAGAAGTGCCTCCTTACTTGCTTCTATGGCAGTCCCTATCCGAATAATAGAAAAATAGCTTGGGATTTTCTCACAAAAATAGCTGAACAAGTAGATAATAACAAAATGCCTTAGGTCTTATTAGGAGACCTTAATATGATTTTTAGTCAAGAAGATAAATGTGGAGGATTGCCATTTAAAAAGTCAGATTGTAGCTATTATCAAAACATATTGAACAATGCTAGCCTGATGGATATAGGATACAAAGGCTGTGATTATACATGGAATAACCATAGAGAGGGTATAGGAAACATTCAAGAAAGACTAGATAGAGCAGTAGCCAATACTGAGTGGAGCACTCAATTTCTTAATAATGAACTTACACACTTTTTGGCAGTTGGATCAGAAGTAGTCGAAATCGTTCCTCGGTGCTACTCGGTTGGGGAGCTTGGAGCGAGGAGCAACAAGTTCGGACTTGGAAATTGCCAAAACTCGGTCTAATACTTAGAATCTATTTATTAATAATTTATATGTTGCTGCTCATAAGTCATAATTTGTACCTAATTAAAATTAAAATTTTAACACTATCATGTAGTAATTGTGTAAAATTGTTATATTGAACGTATTTATCATGTATTTAGAGGTTTTCCTATTTTATAACTCCCATCTAAGGGTTATGAAAATTTTGTTTTCTGATTTTAGTGCATGCATAGCCAACTCGGAAAAATCGTTAACTCGTTTTGCTAAAAAATCGGTCCAAATCAGCCGCTTTAGTCGCTAAAACTCGGAAAGGCCTTGGAATCGGAAATCGCCTCGGTCATATATCCTGTAGCGATTACTCGGCGAGTAATCGGCCTTGGAGAGCGATTTTGACTACACTGTATCAGACCATTGCCCTATCGCTCTAACTCTAGATATTACATCAGTCAAAATAGTACATACTTTCAAGTTTTATGATACTTGGCAGAAGGAAAACTCTTGTGTCCAAACAATAAAAGAAACTTGGAATCATATTATTAGAGAATCACCACCAGATTCCTTAACCCAAATCCTTAATGCCCTTAAGTCTAATCTTGACTATTGGAAGAAAAATATATTTGGATTACCTTCTAAACAGATTAAAAAAGTGTTATCCCCAATAGACAACCTAAATTCTTCCCTGCATGTTCATAAAAAAGAGGAAAAGATTAAGGAAAAGCTATCTCAACTAGAACAGCTATATGCTACTCAGGAAGCAATAGCTAAACAACAGTCTAGAGATAACATGGTTCATTTAGGAAAAAGAAACACAAAATACTTTCATACCAAAAATATGAAAAGAAGAAAGTGGAATAATATAGAATGCATTAGAAAAAGTAACAATGAAGTAACTTTCAAAAGATTTGAAATCCAAGTTACTCTGTCTGATTTATTCTCTAATCTTTTTACTGCTCCTCCTCCCCTATTCTTGCCTACTCCTGATCTTTTTTGGAGCATATCTCCCTGCATTTCCTCAAATGAAAACATTCTCCTTAATTCTATTCCCTCAGGTGATGAAATTTGGTCAGTTGTTAAAAAAATTAAACCAAATAAATCATCAGGACCAGATGGTTTCCCGGCTAGTTTTTTCAAACTAAACTGGGAAACAAAGGAGAACAAGTCATTTCTTCTGTTCGTGACTTCTTTTCAACTCATTTGCTTTCACCCCGATTTCAACAAAACCTTTTTGTTTCTTGTCCCTAAAAGTAGACACCCTAAAGACCCTAGTGGTTTTAGACCCATATGTCTTTGTAATACTATATACAAAATAATAACTAAGATTCTAGCCAACAGAATTAAACCCCTTCTAAATAGCTTCATTTCTCCATTTCAAGCTGCATTTCTCTCTAAAAGGCAAATTTCAGATAATATAATCATTGCTTAAGAGATAATTCACTCCTTTAAGAAAAAGAAAGTGAAGCATGCTGGAATGGGGATCAAAATAGATATGTCTAAGGCTTTTGATAGAGTAGACTGGAATTTCCTTATCAATGCCATGAAAGCCTTTGGATTTGATTCCAAATTTTGCAACTTGATCCATCAATGCATTTCAACCTCTTCTATAGCAGTTTTGTTGAATGGTTGCCCTGGGGAATTTTTCAAACCCACTAGAGGTCTTAGGCAGGGAGACCCTCTCTCTCCCTACCTTTTTTTTTATCATTTGTATGGAATGTTTTCCAGACTTCTTCTCACTGGAGAAGAGGAGAAAATAATTCATGGAGTGAAAATTACTCCAAAAAATAGTCATATTTCTCATCTGTTTTTTGCAGATGATTGCCTTCTTTCATTAGACCTAACCTTAGGGAAAGTCATAATATCCTTAATCTTATAGAATCCTTTAGTAAAGCTTCAGGACAATTGATAAACTTTGAAAAATCTGGAGTTTTCTTTAGTAGGAAAGTGCAACCTAACCATCAACGAATGATCTGCAAACTACTTAAGATAAAGAAAATAGATCCAAAATATACTTATCTAGGAACACCTATGTTTATAAGTAGAGCTAAAATTCAACTCTTTGATTCAATAGTGGAAAAGATGGAGCAAAAAATTCAAAGATGGATTGGTAAAACACTAGCACAAGCCAGTAAAATGGTGCTTAATAGAGCAACTTTAGCCAGTATGGCTAGCTATCAAATGAGCTATTTTATACTGCCTAAGAAAATCACTAAAAAGATTGATGCCCTCCAAAGAGACTTTTGGTGGGGTAAAGAAACAAATTTTAAAGGATATTATCCAATATCATATTCTTGCCTCTGTAAACCTAGAAGTAAATGAGGATTAGGATTTAGAAATTGTAGAAAATTCAACTTATCTATGATAGCTAAGCTAGCCTGGAGACTCTTAACTGAATCTAATGCTCTTTGGGTATCACAATTAAAACCTAGATATTTTAGAAAGTCATCTGTTCTTAAAGCTAAAATACCATCTACTAGCTCCTGGATTTGGAAATGTATTAGTAAAGGAATTCTCCTAGTGGAACAAAATAGTATTTGGGAAATAGGGGATGGGAATAACACAAATATTTGGGATGATAACTGGATCCCAAACCTAGAGAACAACCTTAATAGCTTTAAAACAACTGCTAACTCTCACTTAACACTTGTGAAGGATTTGATAGATCCTTCCACTAAGAAGTGGAATTATTCCTTGCTGATTGAATTGTTTCCATTGTCCATTGCCAACAAAATTAATAATGTCAGATTAGCTAGAGGTAAATCAGATAGACTTAGACGGCTTCTTACAAAATCAGGGATTTTCACGGTTAAGTCAATGTATAATAAGCTAACTGGAAAAACTATAAGTCATTACAATCTAGGTCAGCCAGATACATTTTGGAACTCTTTATGGAACTTAAATGTATTTCAAAGAATAAAAATCTTTTATTGGAAATGCTTACAGAATGCTCTGTCAACAAATCTTAAGTTAGCAAAATTCATGGAAGATATTCATCCCAATTGTCCTTTAAACTGTAATGTTGTAGAATCTATAAAATATTTGTTATTTTTTTGTCCTTTTGCCAAGGAGGTGTGGGCACCTGAACCATATCCAGTGAAATTTTAGTTTAATAGTTCAATAACTTTCTTAAACATCTGTAAAGATTGGTTAGGAAAACAGAACACCATCATACCTGTATAAATTGCTTTGACAAAAGCATGGTTTATATGGAAGGAGAGATGTAACTTAGTTTTTGAGAACAAACAACAAACAAGTGTTCAATTAGGTACTGAAATTCAAAGACACTTAGAATTTTAGTATAAAGATCATCCCTTACTAAATCAAGTTAGGATATAAAGAGATAAGAATACTAACTGGAATCCTCCTAAGAGATCTCAGCTGAAAATAAACATTGATTCAACTTGGATGTCTGCCGATTTGCCAGCAGGTTTCTCTTTAATTCTCAGAAATGATGCAGGAATTCTTGAACAAGGAAGAGCAGGAGCCTTCACAGCCTCTACCCCTGAAGAAGCGGAAGCACTAGGACTGTTGCAGGGAGCTAAATGGGCAACAAAGATTGGTCTGTCCAACTTTACAATAGAAAGAGATTGCAAGAACCTTTTTGATTACCTTAATGGAAAGGAATCTTATATAGAATGGAAGAACATACCCATCCTAGACGAAGCTGCCAATGGACTCAAGTCTTGTAATAACTTTTTGGGTTTTTATTTTGTACCGAGAAAAGCTAGCACTGTAGCTGACTTAATGGCCAAAGAAGCCAAAAACTTTAGTCCACTTCTCAATTGGAGGAAGGAACCTCCAGAATGTATTAGAGTAGCTTTAGAAGTAGATAAATCAAATGTTAGGGTCGATTCCTCCATCCCAACATTAGATGGCTCTACTCCCCATGTTGTAAGGGTTACTAACTCCCCAAGTTAGTCTTTTGAATACATTTTAACTTACAAAAAAATAAATAAAATAGTTATCTTTCTAGGGGCGGACAAAAGCGCCAATTATTTCTATACTAGCCCTTAATCCGTTCCGTAACGACACGGACCTTGATGTTGGTTCATTTTTAATGTCGTATTAAATGTATCTCGAATACTTATCAACTCCTTCGGTCCGATGCATGTTAAATCTGGCTTGGTCATAGATATCGTAGGGATATCCCCTGTTTTGTTTTCTCTGTTCTATGAGGTAAATAACTAACGTTGCTAACACATTCCATTAAATCAGGAATGCTTTATAAAATTATACGCTTTGTCGCCATATAAAAATCAGAAAAATATATACTACAAATAATTTTAAAGGGAGCTTGTATGCATTTATTATCTTAAATTAAGGAAATGAGTTCACTAACGTGCTTTTCTACTTCCTTCCCCATTTCCGATTTTAAAAATCTGTACATAATATGTACTTTCTCGGACCTTTTTTGTACTTATTGGAATATATGCTACTGAATTTTACTGGAAATATATTTCCTGATTTGTAGGACCATATATATATTCTTATGTTGCAAAGTCTATTTGGCAGATAAGTGGATATGGTCACCTCCAGAATTGTCAGCCTATTTGGCAGCCGTTTGCTATAACCATTGCATGGCCTTTTATGGTCGAGGAGTATGCGGCTTAATCGCAATATGTATTTTTTTGGAGAGAAGGAAATTTCAAAACCGACTAATATCTAATTGGGGAGGCAAGATCGAAGTTCCCTTATTGTCATGCATCTTTCAATGATCGAGTACATATTTTTTTTTGTTAATGAGCTGTTTAATAAGACCATATACTTACCTTGCAAAGTAGCTCATACAATCCGGTCATCTCTTACACCTGACAATAGGTACCCATTGTCGCCTTTAGAATCGTCAACCTCTTTGGTAGGCGTATATCATAACAATATTTTGTCTTTTCAATGTGGAGTAGTCAGGTGACCAATTGACGCGGTTTCGCTTCTTTTAATTTATACTACCTCCGGTATTTTTGTACACTCATAAAGAACAAATTATAAATAACCTGATCTGCCAGCGTTCGTGATTGGCATCTAATGACATTGTTTGATTTTTCATTCTTTACCGCAGATCAATCCGGAGAATTACAATCAATAATAAGAGTAGAACACGAAGACGTTATAACCTATTCAAGAAAACCGAACAATTGTAGAGTAAAACACATAAGTCAGGGTGCATTATCCGAAACCATAATATTTGCTGACGTCTTTGATTATTTTATTTTTTTTTTGCAAAAAGTGCAACCTTATTGATTTAATTTTTGCCAAAAGTGAAATCATCTGATTAGTAAGTTGAAATACGTTAGCTTGGTGATGCAATTGTCAGAACCACTATGGATTCAAATCAAGATTGGGAACATAAATTAGATTACCATATCAGCACGGTTACGCAGGGGATAAATCAGATCCACCAATGCCACTGTAGATCATGACCAAATGGACTAATACTGAAATGCAAAAAAATAAAAGAGAGGAAATTACACGTCAACAAAATACAGTAAGGGAAACACACCGGAATAAAATGCAGAAAGGGAAACACGAAAAGAAAAAAAATGCAAACATACAAAGAAACATGATATACTATTCCAGGTATTGTTTTATTTGGTGCAAGGCTTCATAATGCTTAATCTTCGGCAATGGTAGATGTCGAGAAACCTTCGGGCATATTCTGAAGTCAGGGTTTCTTGCAAGGTGCATCATTATCGGCCACAGTATCATCTTCAACGTGGATGATTCCAGTATTCTGGGAAGATATGGTTGGAGTTGGCGCTGCATGGACAAAAGGCAGCTTTGCTACAGTGAAGCTTGGGTATCAAAATTTCTAGAATAAAGGATTTTGGGTATCTGTACAAAACGATTGAGCACCCACGGTGACTCATCCATCTCCCTAAAACCTAACCACACGTGCAGAAAATGGGTGCGGTCTGGATAATCATGGCCATTGATTTATCTTTCCCCAAGACAAATCTGGACCACCACTAACACATGCAAAATTAGCCAAATTATGGTTTTTAGTATATTAAAATAAAATATAATAGATTAAAATATAAAAGAGAATATAACAACAACAAAAAATAGAAAAAATTAATTGAAGACTTAAGTTTGTTCAATCTAAGCTTTATACATGACATTTGTGATTAAAAATTAAAAGCACGCCCAACTGCAGAGGGTGGCAACAGTGGTATCATGTGATTTTGTTGTGGTGGCGTGTGACAACCCGGATTTTCAGACTTCTAGCGGCCACATGTTCGACCTTGTGGGTCGGTTCCGATCTAGCTAGCAAGTCCAAATTTTCGGAGCCACTCGTGTAAGACCAGATTTTTTGTTTCAAAAGATTTCAATAATTCAAGTTCAATTAAATTTACTAAATGAAATGTAATCTTACTTTTAAAATTAGAAAACTTTCAAATAATAATTATAAAATAAAAAGTATCAAATTAAAAAAAAAAATAACGATTCGATTAAATTTAAAACGCGATATCCAAATCTACGTGATATATAATAATTTCTTGGCTGGTAGTCTTTCTTCGTTCTCTGTGGAAATGGAGGAAAAGGGGTGAGCAACCACAGCCCAGTAGGAAGTTTCCAAAAATAATAGGGTGCATGAAAAACAAACAAATGCAACAGATACAATAATTAAAACCATGCACGGAAGTTCACAACACTACTTAAGCCATTCTCAACCACAAATACTTAAAATTTTCTTACTCAAAATGTTCAATTTTAAATTCTACATCCTTAATCTAAAATTATTTATTAATGGAGATACAAATTTATTAATTTAATTAAGAGAAAAATTAATAGATCATTTATTATGAGTAATCAATGAAAAAAATCTATTATGAGAAATTAATGAATTATTTATTATCAACAATTAGTGTGAAACACTAATTAGTTAGGCATTTATTATATTAAATTTTCTTAATGGGTCATTAAATGATAGTCTAATAGAAGAAATTACAGTCATAGATTTATGTATTGAGAGAGTAAATCTCAACCACCACTTACATAGGCTAACTTAGCCAAACCGTGCTTTATATTCTTGATTTCCCCAATGGTTGACAAACCCAAAAAAAAAAAAAAACCCCTTAAATCCTAATAAATTCTTTTGATTTTGTTTTCATATTTCTCCGATAGTTGACAAACCAAAAACAAAAAATAACCCTTAAATCATAATACATTGTTTGATTTTCTTTTCATAATACTTAGTTTCATGTAATAATAGCACAGCCGGGCTTAACTCCTTCGTAATGTCACTCAGATGTTTTTTTGGTCAATTTTTCCCTACGACTTAATAGCTTTAAAATAGAATTGCGAAAATTTTTTGAAAATAAATGTCCGTCATATTCACTTTTTATTTTTTGTTTTGATGGTTTTGAACCATGGTCTTAGACTACGTCCTTAAGGCTGAGTGTAATGGATGAATTAGAGGGTATATTAGAGAAAGAAAACCGTGGTGTAAAGTTTTTAAAATCTGAATTCCCGTTCTCTCTGCTTGAAAACAGGGAAGATGAGCGGGGATTTCAAAATAGGCGAGGATTGAATCCTCACCAGAAAAGGAGAAAAACGAGGATTAAATCCTCTCTTTCTCTTTTATTATAATAAAAACTAATTAAATATATTAATATCATATTTATGGCCCACATCCTAATTCCCTCCCTCACCACTACACTAAGACCTTATTCCAAGATGATGTGGCGTCACTGTGCAACCCCTAACTTCCCTCCCCTACTCCACTCAGCCTAATGCTAAATTCAGATAGCATTCACAGTCTGAACAGCCCTCCTTGCAAGTTATATACTCACCATCGAGTATCCGGACTTGACCGACGTAATTTCGATATGATTCATCACATCATCCAAACTCTACGATTGGATGACCACAGATCAATTCCATCACCCCCAAGTTGCAAGTGGAATACACACTACTTCTACCAAATATGATCAAGATCAGTAAATTATCCAACTCCATAAGCATGATTGATGACCACAGATCAATCTCCATCACCTCGCGTATGGAATACACCTACCACAAATATGATCTGATCGCAATATCCAACCTCCACAAGCATGATCGGATGACCACAGATCAACGCATCACCCCCAAGCGTATTTATCATAATACTACTAATTCAGATGGTCAAACAGCTTGGCTCGCTACAAGAAACCGTCTTACGCTTAAGCATGATGGGTGGACTAAAACCCTAAATTCAGGTTTGCGGCATAATACATGTGCCGCAAAACGCCTAAGCTTCAACCGGCCCATCATTACGCAGATAGATGGAGGGTGATGTAGACTCAAAGGCCCGTGAGTACAAGCTCGACACAATCACCATGCGACGCTACACACTCACCACCTGGCCAAAGCCAACCATGGTTGGTTACAAACAAATTGCCGCCCGCCCGAAAGAAAGTATGGTCGCGCGGCTTTGAAAGCCAAAATAGGGAGCTCCAAGACATCGCGCGCATCCATCTTCTCCGCCGCCACGCACGGAGGGTCACGTATTGGATTGACCAAGGGCTCGGTCACACCGCAGAGTGACCACCGTGGGCCCACTCCACCCCCTCACGCGGTTACCGCCAAGGCACATCATTCCTGGCCAACCCAAAACGCACGCCCAAATCCCGTGCGTGCCACACTCTCCCAAATCCTCAAACCGATCTCGACCGCCAACTTCACTCCTGGGATGATTTGGATGGCTTATGATCACGTCTACGTGGATACCCGTGTATAGGTGTGAACACCAACCCACCACCTCACACGGCAAAGGATCGGGACCAAGATCGACCACTCAGATGGGCCGCCCTGGGGCGCGCGCCCAAAACTCTGGGATGACACGCTGCTACCAATTCCTTTCATCGCGAAGAGATTTCGCACGCAAACCGATCCCGACCACTCAACTTCACCTATTTCCACTGCGGCTTTAGATCACGTTTCACGAGCATGGTAAGACATAGGTACGAAGGTCACCACCGTCTTTCACGCCAACCAACTGCCAAGACCGACTAAGCTAGGGTCGCCTTGGAAAATGCTACTTAAAGGAGTATGGCACGCGGCTTCACGTATCAAACTCTCGCCGCAAAATCAATCTCGACTCACTCCTTGACTCCGGCCAAATCGAGCAAGGCCCGTGATCGCGTCTCCATGAGATTTTAAAGCGAGACATGGTACGCGCCTACACCATTCATGCCGCCAACACGCATGTGGCGGCTGGGTCCTCCACAAAATCCTTCCCAGGCTTGGTTTCGACTCAAGCTGAAAGAGCGAGGCTTTGGGCGCATCTTCTTTAAAAAACCCCTACTTTCATCAATCCGGGCCGCAGATGAAAGTGTCTCAAACATCATCTCATCCGTCATCTCGACTTCACCAGCCTTGGTTATACAACTCCTCGTCAGAGTTATTTGGTTAGCGAGAGCAGTCATTGCCCATCACTTTACCACACCGGGAATGCAGCAGATTCCGCACAAAAATACACACGATACTCCATGCGACAAGTATTCGACTTCTCTAATAACGCAATGGCGATTCAATTCAAAGCATTACATGCTATCTTCCGTGATCCAACGATCCACATTCCGCACATCAACCATGTCACAAACCTGGGATACTTATCGGGTACTGGGTCTCGGGCGGTTTACAGCACGCGCCGCAGGCAACGCGCCCATCACAAGAACGCGTTAGGGGAGTCATGGATCGGCTAGAGACGAACTGGAGAAGTGGGCAAGACCGGGCCGAAGATACCGGTACACACAACTCCACCACTCCATCATTCCACTACCTCCACTTCCCACGAGAAACGTGAATGAGGCCTCAATGACTTGTATAAATAGGTTCTCCGCCCTATTTTCCAACAACAACAAGATACAGCGATGTAACAACACAAGTTCGGCCTTCGATTTAAAACCAAGTTGTTGATACAACGCCGTATTCAACCACCTTCAGCTTCCGCTTTGCATCAACCGGGGAGCTTGTCATCGTCTTACAAGTCATGTAGGCCAACACCTTTCACAATCTCAACACCTTTCTTCGCTTCTCCCTAAGATCAACCCTATCTCCTTCACTTCTATGACCTGAAACAAGTCTCGAACGCTACTACTTGCGTTTAGGCCGACTCTGCACGCATTGATCTCGACTCCACAAGCACTCACCGCAACAGCTGCATTTGTTGAAGGTTTAGATTCATTCCTCATCCACACCCCAAATTACCAAATTCAGCAGAGTAGTTTTCACCCATCAACAATCACATCAAGGTGAGAGCTAATTTTCTGGTCAGAACTAATTTCTTTGAAACCCATCTGAATTTCATCAATTTCAAAAAGGTAGACCTTAGAACTAATTCAATCACTAATTCATTTCAGATGGTGAACCTTTAACTGATCGCAATCAATTCGGATTTTAGGCTAGCTGGATAATATTAATTCTGCACAATAAGGCAATTGCTAAATGAGCTATCGTAGCTTCTACACGCTCCTGAGGAGTCACATCATTACCAACATTGTTAGACAGAGAGGTCCCAAAGTGTGTAACACCTCCCATCACCAGAAGCCAGAGTGCTCGCAAATCCCGGTATCTCAGTGTAACGCTCCATGTTGGTTAACAGAAAATAACTTTCACCTCTCCGTCAGACGAGGAGCTTGAGAGACAAGAGGAAGACCGCCACCAGGCACACAGGACTGATGGAGAAACAGAAATTCTTGCTAAACTCCTTTTTCGAACAGATATGGCCGCAACCTGTAAGAGGTACTCACTTTCCTTAAAACTGACCGAACGACTGCCGTAAGACTCCGCAACCCCGGAGCTCACGAGAGATACATTCAATAAACGGAGTGTGCGTTTTCCCACTCGACTCACAGAATGAAGAAACTCGTGCTGCTCCCGAGCTGGCGAGAGAGACCAGCCTTCCAACTTCATTACGTGGAAGATCTACGACTTCCAAAATCGAGAAAAGGGGACCGAACGACGACACCAACACTGCCGCACTTCAAGAGCGTAACGGATTCCTCTACCAAGAGGTTACACCTTCCCGCTCTCTGATGACGGTATCGGTAATGCTCAGAACACATTTCTATTTGAAGCCTTGGGGAACATGAATACAACTGCTCTTTTGTGCTGGTGAATTCTCAAAATCACTCACGGAGTGGCATACACTGCACAACAACATTGCGCCATAGATATCCACTGAGCGAGATGGTCAAGGTTTCACAGAGCATTTCTCTCAACCGAACAAATCACGCGACCAAGAATTCTCCATTTAACAATGAACATCCCAACGACTTCGTTAAAGATTCAACCCAAGCACCGGACCTGTCACGCATTCAATGTTAATGTAATCCAAGTAATTGGTGGAATCATGCATCAATGGGATGATACCCATATACCACACTCAGAGAATCGGGCTTTCAAACATTCTCCTAACTCCACTTAAGCCGCAAAACGTTCAAAGAATAATCATGACCCGGCATTACTAAGAAAGAAATCCGAGTTGTTCGAAGTGAAGATTTGCGTGGAAAGCGAGGAAGCAAAGGCCTCAATAAACAAACAATACAACACCTGGCCCTTCTCAGAGTGTGGTGTTTTTAGAAAAGCAGGAAAGTCACACTAACAACAAACCAAGCGACATCTCATTAATAAGATTGCCTCGAAAGGAATGCATAAAACTCGCACAAAAACGCGCAAAGACACGGGTTTTCCTTTTCCCATGAATGAAGTGATAGAGCTCTTGGAAGCGTGGATCCGCATTTACGCGTAAAACTACTCCCTCTATCGGGGTGCCCAGACCGAGGGAAGTTAAATAGCAGATCCTGACACTGCTACCACAAAATTATTCATCCACCAAAGATTGCAACAGGTTGAAACAAATATTCAGAAAAGGTAGAGACCGGGAACTCCACTGGGAAACGAAAACGATAGAGATCCCTCACCCACCAGAACCGACGACTGTAGGGACTGCTCCTCGTAAGACCGTGCACCCATGATGACACACAGAAATCTATATTTCTCTGGCATGCAACGTCAAGACATTTATGGTCTTCAACCACGTCAGGTCAGCAAAGGCTCGTATTCCGAACTTGGCCCGTTAACTCCCGCTTTTCCGAGACAGCAGAGTGAATCGGACTCCCAACCGTCAGCCTGCTTGAGAAACGCTGAGTTCAAATGCTACCGATCGATACGTGGCTTTGTAGTTTGCCATCATTGCTGCCAAGACCTTGAGAACGGCAAAGATCTCAAGCAAGAAGCTACCCGTCATCCAACTCATGGCTGGGGATTCAACAGGAGAGCTTAGAGATGCATAAGTGGATGGTATCGATCTTTGAAGTCAAATTGGTGATGCCTCTGGACGCGAAGCAAAGTTCTACATAAATAAAGACCATCCTAACTACGACATGATCCTGAGAAGCCTTTGATGCAGTGTGACAACAAAGCTACATCGGAGGTCTAGTTCCTCTACAGTGCGTAATTTGGTATAATCTCCAACACGCCCGCCGGGATTACTCGATGACCGGTTCCTCACGCTGCACTCAACAACTTGCCAATATGACACAACCTCCCCGAGAGCCTGCTGACATACGCCGGTGATCTTGATCTCATGGAAAACCGATCACGCAACTCTCTCCGCAAATCATTGCCCCTCATTCTCGACAAACTCTGGGACCTGCTCCAACACAAGCCCACCACGTCAGAGATGCTGGAATGGGAAGTCACTTCCTTTTCAAGCGTTTCATCAAGAGCATAGAAGTCGTTCTTGGTCAAAGACGATAAGGCCAAGACACGAGTATCTACAATGACCAAACCCATTTGGGATTGAGACTTAAGACGACAAGGACTGCATTCAATATTAGCATGAGATTAGCAGATATCACCCACCCGACCACCCACCCCAGTTATACATCAACTGCACTGCAGCAAGATGCTGACCTGTGCGGCCACCGCAAGCTCATCAACGCCTCGATAACCCGGAGGGCACAACAACACCTTCAACATGGCTCAAACCTTACCGAATCAAGATACCGGCTACCACTTCCGCATCCCACACACCTTAGTGTCACCGTGCTATATTTTTCCAGTCAGTTTCCTTTTATAATTTCTCACGACATATTTGTGAATCCTCCGTAAAATTGATTGCAATACTCTGCGGATTCATGCTTAGGGTTTCAATTCTTTCACTGTCTCACTGAAGCATTATTTTCATCCGAGAACCTCCTTACTCCTAAAAACACCAACCCCTGAGCCGGGCACTTAAATCGCCATCTGACCGGGAGCAAAGAAAAGAAAACCCTACAAACATCTCACTAGATTTAAGTGTGGAATAGAACGCGCACAGGAAATGCACGGTTTTCATCTGCCCAAGAAAAGCCAAAGAAGATATTGCAACGCTAGGTCCGTGGACATTCCAATCATGATAATCTCTTTACCACCAAGAATATATGAAGAAGCTATCTGTTGCTGCCCGAGAAGTCTCGTTCACAAATTTGGCAAAGTGATCGTAAAGCAGAGCTTTATTCAAATAATCAAAGAAAAACTTTGAACTTCACCAACACCCAGTACAAGGAAGACAAGTTCTACATGCGTAATATACTTGAAAGAAAAACAAGACAAAAGAAATTTCAATTTCACTGGTGGTCGTGGTTCCGCCACACGTCACGTTACCCACACCTGGCTGGATGCACCTCCCTCCGATCTTCTCAACTTCTCGCATTTGGCATCCCCGCTGCAGTTAGCCAGCTAGCCGCACTCCATCCCAACATCTTCAAGCAGAGGATCAAAGCGCACAGTGGGCCTGGGGGCTACGCAAATTGCTCTGAATGCCTGGTGCCTGCCTCAGACGGAACTCAAGAATTATCACTGTCTCCAATCCGGTAATCACACTTGTTTTCATTCAAAGGTCGTTCTTCATGCTCAACTTCGCTCAACTGTCACCGCAAATCTCTCCTCGCCCTTGCGCTTACTAGTGTCCGCAACATGCTTCCTCGCGCTCCCGCTCGCTCCTCCACACAATGAGAATTAAAGTGCATGCATACCCCCGACAATACGAAGGTGGGAGATGCGACATCCCCTCGTACAAACACGGCCGACTTCATGGAGTGGAAGATCAATCCTAGCCATTACTTCCATGCGCATGGTTTCCTAAAGATCACCTCTGCTAAAATCCTTTCCTGGGGAAGCGGCTAATGAGCGTCTATCGTCTCGGGCATAATCACAGCATAATATGAAGAAAAGTTACGGAAAGTACAAAAAAAAAAAAAAAGAGAGAGGATCATCAAAACCACTGACCAAATAAACAGAAACCGCAGCAGACCTCGAGATACCGATATAGAAGAAACGACCACGTTGAGATGATTCTCATAATCTCACAAGTTTGGTCGTAATCCTGTGGATAAGAAAAGTCTCTACTACCACCCATGAAGGCTACTAATTCGGGGATAACAATCACCAAGGCTTATCAACATACCCGAGGAAGGCCGTGTATAACCATGGTACATAATTCAAGAGCTTTACCAGCTCATACATGTACAAGAGGAACTAAAGCGACTCACCTGGATTTAAGTCCCGTCTTCGCATCCTTAATCAACACTCTAGCTCTGGCTCAGTGAAACACAATGTGAAACTATCCTGGGAATATGTATTCACTCTAGCTTGTCGTTTCGTATGTCAATATCCCCACAGCTCACCACACAATAGTGTAACCATTATGGCTGCTAGGCGGTGGGACTTAATGCTGATGGTGGATTTTCGTTTAAGGTTAAATTTGTAAGTAACCAAAATCATGC
>JAJJWW010017728.1:0-67134 GCA_023531295.1 Papaver armeniacum | reverse complement strand
AAACTTAGCGAAGAAAGCATAAACAATAGATAAATATCAAGGTGTTTTAGACACCTATCATGCAGCCAAGTTTGGTCTTGGCCGATCAGGTGTGGAGATAGGTGGGCCCGCAGTCATCATGTTGATACTTACCGGACCTGCTTAGTCTATTCCTGGACCCTTCATCCCGAGCAGGAGAAAAGGGACACTCGTGATCGCGACACAAACCCTAATCGGGTTTTGCCCGGTGTGTCATAACCGGTTTGGGACGCACGAATCAAGACGACCAACCATAGTTGGTCCCGACCGAAATCGATCGGTATGTAGGCGGAGCCCACGGTATTTGTGTTGACATGCTCTCGGGACCTTTGAATCTACATCTACACCTTCCATCTATGCTTTGCGAAGATGGATGGTTGGGATTGTTTTGAGATACATGTAATGTGCCACAAACCTAATTTAGGGTTTTCGTCCATACCGCCTTGGTTTGGACGGTTTCGCAAGCTATCTTGCTTCGTTTGGGGAGGCCGACCATGCGGGGCCCGCATTGGGTCGGTGGTGAATATTCCAATACCTGCTTGGGGTCATGGATTCAATCTAAGCCATCCAATCATGCTGGTGAAGTTGGATGGTCGTGATCGCTTCTGAGACTGATATGGTAAGTTCAAATATGCTCAATCGGGCTAGTATAACACACCGAGAGTTGTAGCCTGTACGGGTATTTCGTACATGCTTCATTATTAATGCTTGGAGGTTCGTGTTGCTCTGCTGAGAACAACACTCAGTCGTCATGCCGCACCGATAATGAATGCAGGAAATACAAGGCTTGTGATGCATTAATTAATAATGCTGTAAATTCACAGGGTATTTGAGATTGTTGCCACATGCTCCATTCTAGGTGAATTAGTAAAGTGAAGAAGTATTCATCACTCATTAATGGCTTTATCTTTTGCAAGATGTTAGCGCATAATTTTGGCTTTTATAATTTTAGCCTTAAATGAAAATCCACCATCAACATTAAGTCCCCTTCCTAGCACGTAATGGTTACACCATTGTGGGGTAGGCATGAGATGGTGACAGTTAAAGACAAATCTTATGAGACAAAGTTAGATGTTACCAGGAGAGACAAGTCATCCTGTCCTTGGAGCATGTCACGTTCAAGAGGCGTCCAGGCGAGTGTTCCCTTAGCATGATGTCGGTCTTGCCTGCTTCGACGGACTGTTACGCCTGTTTATTTTGTGGGGCTACTGCACTTGCTTGATCGAACGTGGGCTTGATGTGCCTGTTATAGTTAATCGTGGGTCCCCTGCTTCTGTTTGATCGAACGTGGGACCCGATGTAAGCATGCTTGATTCGAACATGGGAAGATGTGCATGCTTCGATCAAACGCGGGACCACCGTGTACATGTTTCAAACGTCGGCCATGTCCTGTGCCTACTTTCACCCTACGGTTGATGTACTTGCTCGAGTGTCATCTTGCTACTTCGACCAAACACCGTCCCAGGCTAGCTTGACTAAACACCTTAGGACTTGATGCTTTGACCAAACACCGGCCTTGTTGTTTGCTTTGCTCGAACGTGGGACCCGATGTGAGCAAGCTTGTTTTTGAAAAATGAACCTTGTGTGCTCAAATGTAAATGTGGGTCTGTGAAAGCGTTGGAAGCGACTTGGAGCAGGGCCCGAGAGAGCGTTGAAGTGTTGGAGCCGAAATGCCTTCTTTCGGAGAGAGGCTTTGATTGGGGATGGGCAGTGGTGCTTCGACCAATCTGTGGGCTGGGATCAAGTGGGACCACCGCGTGCACAGCGAACGTCGACCCTTTGTTTCGGCTGAAAATCGGCCTGCTGCGTGCGCCTGTTTTATTCGAATACCAGCCTTGTGACTTTGATAAATACCAGACTTGAAACTTGAGCAATACCGGACTTGTGACTTGATCAATACCGGACTTGTGACTTGAGCAATACCGGACTTGTGACTTGATCAATACCGGACTTGTGACTTGATCAATACCGGACTTGTGACTTGATCAACACCGGACTTGAAACTTGGGAAATACCGAACTTGTCACTTGATCAACACCGAACTTGAAACTTGGGCAATACCGGACTTGAAACTTGGGTAATACCGGACTTGAAACTTGGGAAATACCGGACTTGTGACTTGATCAACACCGGACTTGAAACTTGATCAATACTGGTGTTTGGACCCAATACCAGCCTTGTATACCTCCAACGTGAATGTGTGTTCTGTCGTGTGTGACTACACATCTCACGTGTTTTTATACAAGTACCGACTCATGTTTTTTTTTTTTTTTTTTAATTGTAGAATGAAGAAAAGAACTCCTGTTGAGATGTCTTCTGGGGATAATGCTGGTGCCAAGTCAGGAGGTGTTGACAGCTTCAAAGATATGCCGAACATTGATGATGAGTTGTTCACCGAGCCCTTTCAACTATATGAAAATACCCGTTCCACAATATAACCCTTCTCATATCGACTTCAAGGTTTTTCATGCTCCGCTGGGCCCTCATGATGGATGGATGAGACGTATGTTGAGCAATGAGTACATCAAAGATAACTTGACCAGACGCAGATTATTGATGCAAACTTGAGTGTTGAAACGGCTCGAGAGGATGTTAAAGTGGTTTTACGGTACGAACGTTGAGGTGGATCCGGAGAGAGCGTTGAAGAAGGATTCTGAAGCGAACGTGGGTCTCAGAGAGAGCGTTGAGGCGGCTCTTGAATAGACCATTGAAGCAGCTTCTGCTAGAGGGAGCGTTGAAGTGTTTCCCTCTTCAGTTCGATTTACCCTTGTGAATTACATACTTCTTGACTGACCATATCTCTCATGTTGAAGAATTCCTTAACTGACGGTGAAGGAACTTCATGCTGATCCTCAGTCCCCAGGCGTGGTTTACATGGTTTGTTCGTAGTGGTTGTTGTCGAGCCAGATATGGAATATGTTGGACATTATTTCATCATTGTGGGAGTCGTGCATGTGGTACTAGAGTTGGAGTTGACGGACGCGCAGGATGTTGTATCTCGGTGGTTTTCCTCTTCTTTGCTTGAGGAACTGCTTACAGAAGGCTGAAGGTTGTATCGCCTGTTGGTGAGATATATGCCCCTACAAACATTATGAGGCTCTTTGTAGGAGCAGAATATCGCAGCAAGGACATACTTGCGAAGTCCTCAACAATGACACTTTGCGAGTGTCGCAGACTGATGACGCAATAGATGGTGGTGATAGAAACATGAAGAAAGCGCGAAGATCTTGCGAAAACTAGAGTGTCTGCGAGACTTAATATTTATATTCTTGCGAGAACGTCACAAGTCAGATCCGAAATTAAAGGTTAGCTTAGTTGTATGTGAGCTGTCAACCACTATGTAAACACTATATAAAGAGGAGAGCAGGAGAGAGAAAATGGAGGATAATTTTGGTAAGAGAGAGAGAGATATTTTTAAGAGAGATATTTTTAGAGAGAGATTTTATTTTCTTTATCATCTTCTTCCCAAAATAATTAGATCTAGAGCTCTACAAAATATCCATTAATGGAGATTGTAAATGTAATACTAATGTAACCTCAACAATCATAGTGAAGAACCATGGATGTAGATCACATTGATCGAACCATGTAAAAAATCCTTGTGTCAATTTATATTTCTAGTACTTATATTTGAAATTTAGGTGATTAATAAGATTTAGATCTAGAAATTATTATCAAGATACGATGAGGGGTGTGTTGTGGGATTTCCCGCAACTACATTTGGTGCTAGAAACGGGGAGAAAGTAATGGATTTTGTCCTTCCTGTAACTTGTTGGATCAAGAAATTTCCATGAAAATTAGTGATGCGTGTCGTAGGTGCAATCAAATTAATCAATATTTCCACTCAATTAAAAATAATATAATGGAAGTCAAGTTCGTTCCCACGAGGAGCAAGAGATTCTAGTTGTAAAAATTGTCACGAAAGGGGGGTGTAAAAAGCAAAAGAAAATAAACAAAGCAATTAAAATTGAAAGTTGAAAGCAATAAGAGAGACAAGATCAAGGAATCATTCTTCGTTGCAAAACAATGATTAAAGTTATGTTCTTTTCTACTTGTTATTAGTCACAGATTATCACCAACCGTAGGATAGCAGGTCCGCTTAGCTAGCCCCAAAATCCTAATTTCACCGAGTAACAGTCCGCTTTAGTTATCGGATTCTATTCAAAAGAACCACCCCGAGGTTCGCACAAGATGTAATTCCCCGAATGCATTAAGATTTATGAATTTAGGTTTAGTACTAGTAGTTAAACTCGGTTCGCTTGGTTCACTTTCTAGCGTTGTTTCTACACACAATTGCTCCACGGAATCCCTCCATAAGGTCTTGTGTTTTCTACTTGTGTAAAGTGTCGAGAACGATTACGTATTCCCTAACTTATACTAGATGTAGATCAATTAATAAATCAATTTAGCGTGCACTCCAAACAATCTATCAATCAATCATGAATGAATAAACATTCCTATTAGTAAAAACAATCGATAATCATGTGAAAAATCTCAAGATAGAATTGAAACAAAACTCAAATCATGTATTAAGAACTAGGAATTCATCCTCAATCAATAAGAAAATTAGCTACTCATGTTTTTGAAATTCACACAATTAATAATTAAAAGGAGAATTTTCAAGAGTTCACACAAATAATTAAAAAGAAGAATTTTCAAAAGCTATCAAAAACACAAGTGATGTGTGTGTAGAGAGGTGTGTAAAAGATGTGTAGAGAACTTCTCTATTTATAGGCTTCAATATTCTCCAACTCTTCCAAGGATTAGAATCCTTTTCCTTTAGCAATTCAACTTCCAAATTCAAGTCTTTCTCAACTCTTCATCTTCTCTTTCCAAATTTGAGCCAAATTCTCCATCCAATTCCTAGTCCAAGTCTTCACACCCATGAGAGAAGTCCATAGAAAATTCTGGAACTCTTTGGCTCGCCGGAAAACTGGTATTATGGCCAGAATCCGGCCGGAATACGTCACCGCCGGCCAACTGAGATTCTCCACCGGTCAAGGTATATTCCGTCCGGTCCACAGTTAAGACTAACGGTCAAAGGTCAAACCATCAGTCAACTGTTAGTCAACAGGGTCAAAGGGAGGTGAGAGTCAGCCACTGAGTTAGCTTCTGATTCGGCTGATTGGTCTAACTGGGTGAGTTGGATCGGTCATCGCCGGTCTGAGTTGACTCGCCGGAGCAGAAAACCGGCCGAGTTCTGTTCGTTTTCTGGTATTTACTCAGGCCAAATTCAGGCCGTTCTGTCTTCAATTCCTGTTAAGAGTCCTAGCACATACATCTATTACCACAACCACCATGCCCTGTAATAATGCAGAGACCAACTCTCGATCCTGTTTGCCATTATCTTAGCTTCAACCAACCTGGAGCAGCAACACCACATTCCACTCAGACCTGCACAACTCCAGTTCTAGAACCGCTTCTGTCTCATCACCAACGCCAGCTGCAGTCACTAGAACCTGCTCACTTCTAGGTGTGTAATATTTCTGCACTGCTGCAACAACTTCAGACTCAAATTGCAAATCCATCTCAGTTCCTCCTGAAGTGACAACACCTTCTCTTGATTCCATTTCTGCATTGCACAAGCTCAGTGTATCCGCTTGCAACTTCACTTCAACCCTTGTGCATTACAGACCCATTAACTCCATCTTTCCTTTCTGGGTCTCAACTAGCACCATGATACAGCCCTACCAATGTTACCAACTCCATTCTACTTACAACTCAAATTCACAGAAACCATTTCAATTACTTATTGTCTTTGTCATCACAGATTCATCCCCTTCTTTCACTCAAACAATTGCTGCTTTCATTTATGCAACAGAGCTCATTCTTCACAAACTCATTCATTCCCTGAGAACCCATTCATTCAATCACAACAGCAGCCTCGGCCACCATCAGCTCAGCACCACCACCTTGTCTCGACCTCATCTGCAATGCAAGATCTGTACTCAATCAAACTCATCTTGACTTCCATCTGTATATAGCTTCAAACACCAAACCCCAACTCTGCCAATTTCTTTAGCATTTCTCAGTGCGACCACAGACCCATTGCTCCTCTGTTACAAACTCAGCCTCAAACCCGTTTAATCCATGGCGACAGCTTCAATTCACTGTAAACTAAGAAACTATCTGCTCTTCTTTGTGCCTTCAAATCGCCACCAAACCCATCTCACATCTGATTCAGCTTGGTTTCACTCCCTGATTTCTTCTCAATCTCTTGGTTCGATTCAAACCCAGCTGCCAAAACTCATCTCTGTTCTTCTTCAATCTCATCTCTCGAACCAATACAAGTTCATTCTTCATCAGCGCCTCCAATCCATCTTCCACAAATCGAACCATAATCTGCGACACCCATTTTCATCGAACTTCAAGAATGGCAACAGTAAACTCGATTCCATCTCTCGATCTAGTCTCTCTGAGCTCCTCTTCAGTTTCACCATTAACAGCAGCATCCATGGCTGCTTTTCTCACTTTCAGGTGTAGGAATAAATGAAAAAATGATTGATAAGAGAGAAAGAAAACCCTTTCTCGATTTTAGGTTTAGAGTTATAAAGTGGGTTCGGACTCGGGAATAGATCCGGGTACGGGTGTGGGTCTATGGGTTTGGTTCATCCATAACCCATCCATTTTACCAACTGATAACAGCACTACGTTTTTGGATAAGGGCTACCCAGTTTGGCAGCCCCTTAACTACCTCTAGGCTCCAAATAGTCTTCGCCCTTGATAAAATGACAAGTTTGCCCTTTTTGTTCAATTTTGGTGATTTCTTCTTCTTTTCCTCTGTGCGACTCCAGAGTACCTAATAACTCAAAAACACACGTAAAATACATAATTTACAAGAAAAATAGCAAAGAAAGCATAAACTACTAGATAGTAAATACGGTGTATTCTACACCTATCAATTAGTTACTGTTCATACTTTTTATTTAGATCTATAAAGTTTACGTTCAAAAATGGAAATTTTATGGAAGAAGTTACACTTTCAGGGAGTAAACATCACCAACAATTTAAAGACATGAAAAGAAGAAGAGAAAAAATTAATTGTTGTGGTGAAATTCGGGAAGAAAATCAAAGTTTCAATGGAAAATTTTCATGTTCGGGAGAAGAAGGCAAATGTGAAAGAAATAAAGGAAGAACGAAGATAAGGATAAGAGCAAAACGTCGCGATTTCTATCACAAACAAAATTCCGACGAGATGGTTTGAGTTGGAGAGAATAAGCAAGAGGTCACGGGTTCGAATTGTGCAGAGACACATATTTTTTATTTTATTATCATCTTCAATGGCGAATAAGAGAATAAGGAAAAAAGTTATGAGTTAATTTCGCAGAGAAGTTCTTGAACAGTTGGTCCAGAGAACAACATGTGCGTTTGTGGTCGCAAGTTCGAATTTTCCTGCGAACATAGTTTTCTTCTTTTTTACAAAGAGGATTAAATAAGAATAAGTTCTACGAAGCATACCACACCGACACAAATAGTTGTTCGCACAGATGGTCACCAGCGAAAAGAAGAAGCTTGATGTTGCAAGATCGAATCTCGCCATAATCATATTTTTTTCACATTTTTTCTACAGCCTAGAGAGGAGAAAATAATAAGAGGTGGCTCTTGTCGTTTATCTTCGCAAATAAAAGCTAGCAGAGATAGTCGAGTGGGAACAAACAAACCTGTGGTCATGTGTTCGACCTCGCAGCCACACAAAATTTTTCAAATATTTTTGAATTTTCAAGTGCGAAAAAATGGAATAAAGTTATAAAGCATTGTGTGTTTCTTTCAAAACAACAAGCATCCCCGGATGGTCGAGAGAAGAAGTATGCAAACCAGAGGACTCGAGTTCGAATCTCCCTCCTCGCAAAGAATTTTTTGCTTCGCAAAGAGGGGAAAAATGGATAATTTCACAAGGTTGTTTCATTATTTCGCAAGCAAGAGGCAGCACAGTTGGTCACCTGCGAAATTAATGAGTTCATGGCGAGTTCAAATCCCAACGAACATGGATTTTTCGCAAGAGCATTTCGCAAGAAGAAAGTAAGTGATTATTTCAAAACACTTCGAGAGAGCGGGGCTAGCACGGTTGGACAGGAGGCATGAATGCAAGCGAAGGTCGCAGGGATCACTTCTTGCTTCTCGCACATTTATTTTTATTATGTGAAATTTCGCAAAGAAGAGAGTTGATGATTATTTCGCAGAGATATTTCGCAAGAGAGGGTAAGCACAGTTGGTATGGTGCGAGAATATGCAAGAGGCAGGTCAAGGGTTCAAATCTCATTTATCACACTTCTTTTTGCTGCGAGATAATTATATTTTGTGCGACGTTTATACATTTCAAGGATGCTAGCTTCGCAAGCAAATCATATACTTCGCAAGAGACAACAACAACAGCAAATCACAAGAGCTAAGTACCACTTTCCTTGAACATTTTACTTCTATATAAAATAAAATATTTTTGATTTGATTTACAAAACGCGATACGATCGCAAGATTACAATATTACTAAGATTTCAAGATTATAAAGACTTCAAAATTACAAAGATTTCTAGATTTCAAAATTACAAAAAATCCAGAAAATTCAATTTATATATTTCTCTAGAATATTTCTTTTATAGACAATAATAAAAAAAAAATTGATTTGAATCGCAAAACGCGATACGATCTCAGAAATATAAAGATTTCACAACTACAAAGATTTCAGGACTATAATGTATTAGAATTTCTCTTGAATATTTACTTTGCTTCAAATGATATAATATTATGAGAATGAATGAAACAAATGACAGAAATCAAATAATGAGTGAAAGAAGTGACAGAAATGAAGGAATGAATGAAAGGATGAAAGAAAGAATGAAGACATGCGATAATTTCATGAGATAATGGAAATGCGATAATTTAAAGATAATGAGAAGAAATAATCAAAATGAATGAATGAGTGAATGGGACGAACCTTTATGGCGTACACCTAGTTCGCGAATGATATTTAAATGTAAGAGGCAAATGTAAGACCTAAAGTGCGTCATATAAGGGGTATCTCTTGACATGGCTTAGGGAAAAGGTTACACCGCTCCTGGAACTGAGTCATGGAGATTTGGGGCCCATGAAAGCCTATCCTGGAGAGATACCTTGGATTTCCAACTATATATACGGTTATACCCAGTTGGACGCCCGAGGGTCTCTTCCAAGGAGTCGTATATGACCAAGGCGCCCAGGTACACGGTTGAGTCAAGAGTGCGGGGAGCGTTGGAGCTTCTTTACCACTCTTGACAACTCTTGGCACATGCTGCACTCGGCCCGAAGAAAACTCCACTTAGGGTGCAATCTCGTAACCATAATCCCTATAGGTATAAGAGATAAGAGGCTGCGAAAACAATTGGTTGTTGTTAAGACCGGATGGGAGGAGTTAGTCTTGTATGGCCGATGTACACCTCCTTGAAGGGGCAACCAGGGAGATGATAAGGGCGGCACCCTCCATTAGGGAGCTGATAAGTGTCTTAAGACGCAAATGTCATGAGGCTTTATTTTCGAAGAAAATTTAGGCTTGTCATATTTGTGCGATGATCTGAAGAGGCAATAATGCGACGCGAGGATAAGATTAGATCAATGGGTCTTTACATGAAAGTGTAAAGACGTCCTGATTTCGTCGCAAGACGACAATGTCATGGGGATTTAAGTTCGCAAGAATTTCTAGGCCTGTCATATTGTCGCAATAATGATGGGTGGCAAAATAAGACCTTTAACTAGGAAGGCAAAATAAGACCACACAAGAGAAATGATAAGGCAAGATCAATGGGTCATTACATGAAAATGTAAATACGTCCTGCGATCTTGTCGCAATGACAAAATTCAACATAAACAGTTTGAATCTAGGTAACAGAGATCTTTCATTGCAAAAAAGATTACATGATAAGCTTGTGAGCTTGAGAAAATGATTAAATGATAAGCTTGCGAACATGTACATGATAATGAGACTGAGGCAATACAAATGCCACACACTTGATATTATGATCATATTATTATGCGATACTAATAGTGCAGGAATAAATAAAGATGAAGCACAAGTAAGAACTTGCGAGAAACAATAAATACGCAAAGAGGAATGCATATACTAGAGACAAAATCAGAGAAATGAAGAATGGAAGCGATTTAAAGATACATCAATTTTAGAGCGGCAAAATGAGCTAAGTAACACAAACATTAGCTATACATTGCAATAGATAAGCATTCTCATCATACAAGCATCATACTCGCATCATGAAGCATCGCATAAGCATTTCATGGCATAAACATCGCATACACATTTCATAACATAATCATTACATAAGCGTTATATTCGCACAAGTATTTTACAAAATTTCACAGAGTTATTCAGAATTTCGCAGAATTATTAAGAATTTCGTAGAATTATTCAGAATTTCGCAGGATTCTTCAGAATTTCACAGATTGTGATTATATCGCAAGATGTGGTTATTTAGCTCAATTATTTCATACAATTATAAACAATTTGAAGAGATTACATTATCGCATGAGCGCAAAGCATGAGACAGAGGCAAGATAAGAATGAAGAAACAACTCGCTCATTCAATATTTTCTCAAGGATTCTACCCTCATAGATAAAGAACAGAGGCAACTATGGATTACCAAGAAAACATTTTATGTTCTTTATCTTCTCGGCAAGAATCACTTACAAAGAAGATATTCACCAATGAACAACAAGAATCCTCACCAAAAATGGAATAATAATTTCGCATGAATAGAGGCAATACTTACTACTCTCAATCAAGGACGGATACTTCTTATACTTCTCAAAGGATACTTCATACTTCTTATATATTTCGAGGATTAAGTACTTCTTATACTTCTTTAAGGATACTTCATACTTCTTATACTTCAAGGGTTGATATTTCTAATTTGTTTCGCAAATCTTCTAACTTCTGCAAAAGAATAGAGGCAAGTACGTACTTTTCAAGTCCAAGATTCTTTCGCTCGTTCCTTCATCAACAAAGATCAAAGACTACTACAACAACGGATTTTTCCTTAAAGATCGCTCTTCAAGAAATATTCAAGGAAAAAGAGGCAAGATGTAGGAGCAGAATATCGCAGCAAGGACATACTTGCGAAGTCCTCAACAATGACACTTTGCGAGTGTCGCAGACTGATGACGCAATAGATGGTGGTGATAGAAACATGAATAAAGCGCGAAGATCTTGCGAAAACTAGAGTGTCTGCGAGACTTAATATTTATATTCTTGCGAGAACGTCGCAAGTCAGATCCGAAATTAAAGGTTAGCTTAGTTGTATGTGAGCTGTCAACCACTATGTAAACACTATATAAAGAGGAGAGCAGGAGAGAGAAAAGGGAGGATAATTTTGGTAAGAGAGAGATATTTTTAAGAGAGATATTTTTAGAGAGATTTTATTTTCTTTATCATCTTCTTCCCCAAATAATTAGATCTAGAGCTCTACAAAATATCCATTAATGGAGATTGTAAATCTAATACTAATGTAACCTCAACAATCATAGTGAAGAACCATGGATGTAGATCACATTGATCGAACCATGTAAAAATCCTTGTGTCAATTTATATTTCTAGTACTTATATTTGAAATTTAGGTGATTAATAGGATTTAGATCAAGAAATTATTATCAAGATATGATGAGGGGTGTGTTGTGGGATTTCCATAACTATAATCTTCATTACCGGCAGGCCTGGTTCTTTCTATCAGGGCATATGTTGTTGTATATGAGCGTTCAACAGCTCCAAAGGATGACCAAAAGCGCGGATTTTCCAACATAGCATGATAGACATGTACCACTATGCGATAAAGTGACTCGCCGGATCTTGTTCGACCACCACATGCGATAGAGTGACTCGCCCTGGATCTTGCTCGATATGACGCGTGGACATCGTTATCTTCTTGAGGATGCTCCCTTGAGGTATTGGCTCCGAATGGAAGATTTCCGTCATAGAGCGTTGATACGTTGCTCCGCATTCTTTAATCCAAATGGCGTATGGTATAATTAAAATTTCCGAGAGGAGTTCGAAAAGCTATCTTACTTGCATCATGCTCATTGCATCCTTATCTGGTTGTAGCCATTTATCCATCAATGGAGGAGAACATGCCGTGTCCATTGGTTGCATCTACTAACATGTCGATGTTAGGTAGAGGAGGATCGGTTTTTGGAGTAGCACTATTCAAGTTTAAAGTCTATGCAACACCTTATCTATCCATTTTCCTCGTGTCTCGAACTACAATGTTTAACTTGACTTGGATCCGTGTATGACATGTAGATGATGGGTGACCAATTTTCATCTAAATCCTGCATGTCTTCATATCTCCAAGCGAATATGTCCGGGTACTCTTTGAGAAGTTCCACGAGCTTCGTGTGTTTATCCGTACACAAGTTTGAGCTGATGGAGATAGGCCTAGGGAGATTCCTCAGCGATTTCAATCTCATCGGTTGTGGAGTTGGTGCCATCTTCTGGTACCGTTGTGGAGCATCTAGCACTTGTTCTTTTGGTTCGTTCTTTGTTGTAGCATTCCATTGGGTGGAGAGACTGGGTATGATCTCCCTTGCTAATTGATAATGGCAGTGTCGGGTATACCATTTTCCTTTTCTCGTCACGACTACGCCACAAAAGTTCGTTCCCTCTTTCGTGTGAACGTGGGTCGTGGCTTCACGGGATGGAGAAGAATGCTTCGTCGGCAAATATGCATCGCGGGTTTTAGCCCTCAATGATGCAAGCCGGTCTTCTTCCCGAATTGACGCCCACGTGGGGAGTGGGACGCAACGAACTTCTCGATTCTTTCCGCGGAGCTTCTCCCAGTATGTCTTTGGTTTGGTTTCCCTCGAAGTCTGTTATTGTGGTAGGCTTCCATACGACCTAGCCTGGGAGAACCTTGGACGTCCTGAGAGTCTTGAGAGTAATCACATTCGAAGACGCTCCTTTGTAGATAAGGGCCGTCTTGAACACTGAATTCTTGATGTGTGCGGTGACATGTAGGGCACGGTCGTGACCTTCCTCTGGTTGATTGCAGCAAAACGTCTCCGCACGCTGATTCTTCGAGAGGTGTGAAAGTTCGCATAAAATTCCACTAGTGTAGTTGCAGGAAATCCTACACTACACCCCTCCATAAATTCACACACTCTAAACCATTTTAGATGAATATAAGACAACTTCTTTTATTAACTTTCTCAATTATTTACAAGAAAAATGAAAAGTGGGCCAAAAGAATTACAATCACTCAAGTTTCTCTCTCCTAATGACTTGCACAATATTTCGAAAAAGATCTCTCTTACAATAGAACTACTCACTCTTTTATATAGGATTTTTCATGATGGATGTCAGCTAAGCTGTCCTTTATTTTCGAGAATGATTCGCGAAGCATCGCAAGTGTACAAGTATTAAATCTCGCGACACTTATAATCTCGCCAAGTTTTCACGCTTTTCTCATGTTCGGGTTGTCGTCATCCGTTGCGTCATTTATATTGTTCGTCAAGGGAACAACGCAAAGATGTAGTTTGGACGATCTCGCGAAATATTAATGTCGATATTCGATCCTACATCTTGCCTCTTCTCATGCCTTCTCTCGAAGAAGAGAATGTCATGAGAACTAATACTTTGAAATGCCGCAATTGTTCAATTTTTTTTCGACAAGGTTCCGTGAATTAAGGATAACCGCCTACACGTGTCTAAAATTTCCCCTTTTACCGGCACATTTAATGTTAACCGGTCATCTTTTCCTTTGTCTATTTAAAGAGGAGTTCCCTCACAACAATATTTCCCTTCCTTCACTTTGTCTTCTTTTTTTTGTCTGAACTCTTATCGTCGTCTTTCCCCTGCAATTCCTCTCATTATTTTTTTCATTCTCTACTGCTGGGTTTTTACTCACTTTCCTTTAATGGAGCCATCAAGGTATTTTGTTGGATTCGATCTTTTTGTGTTTTATTTCTTCCATTGAAGTTATCTTGTTTTGATATTACTCTTCCTTTAGTGATTCTGATACTGTCTTTTGTTTCAGCAGGAACAAACCTAAGACTAAGTTCACCGCTATGAACCCTAATGTTCCTGTGGCTTCACAATTAAAGGTCGCTGTTACTAAAAGGAAATCTGCGAATGACAAGGTATTTAAGAAACATTTACTCTTTTAATAACAATATTGTTGCCTCTGTTTCTTATGTAACTTGTGATTTCGCGGGATGAAAAAATCCTGATAAACCCCCTAAGAAACCTCGCCATTCTAAGAACGTTGGATCTTCTCATTTGCTTTCCCTTTATTCAAACTTACAACTTCTCCCTGACCTCGGCTTCTTTCAGGAATAAACCAACCCCCTTTCCGTGGTAACCTCGCAGGGATAAATCAATTCCTCTTACGACATCCTCGCATGATAACCCTTCTTTTAGTATTCCCGAGAATGTCGCTACTGATCTTCCTCCTATGTCTGAACATTTTGAATTTTCTACAGATGAAGTTCCCCTTTCTTCTCTTATTATCAATGCCTCTGCCTCATCTCCACTCACTAATCAAACTTCTTCTTCTGGCATTTCTTTGATCAAAGATGCTTCAATTCTTCCCTCTTCTGCTATCATTACCGATCCATCTAGATCTATCCCTCTTACTAGAGAAAACTTAGAGGGAATAGATGTAGCTTTCAAAGTTTTGTCAGACATCATAAATGATGCTAAAAGGGCTCCCATTGACCCTGTCAAGTCTAGTGTTTGTGAGTCTCTGGATAAATACTTTGGTTCTGACAGGGTGTCGCGAATGTCTTTAGAAGAGGAAATTAAGCTGTTGCTGGATCGAGATAATCTTCGCAAGAAGAATGAGGAATTAAAAGGTATTAATTCTCCTTCCCCATTTTTTTTTTTTTAAAAACTTTGTTCGCCTTTAAAGCCTTAAACCAGAAGCTAAAATGGAGATATATCAGTTGGAGTCTGTCTTAGAAGAAGCTCGCATGGATAGAGATGCTTGGATGGAGCAATATAACCAATTAGATAATCTCCACACATATTCCGTTGATCAAATAGATAATCTTACTAAAGAGAATATTCACTTAACTCAAAAGCACGATTCGCTAAGTGAAGAATTAACTCAGCTCTCTTATTCTTTAAGTAAATCTAATTTGGAGTTGGAAACCTTATCAGATGAAAATGGAACTTTATCTCAAGAGAAGCGAGTTTTGTTGAATAAGGTGGCGATCTCCTCGCAACAACTTGATATTTGTCAAAAAATATGTAATGAACACGAACAATCTCTCAATTCGCTGAGAAGTACACTCGAAGAGGTTATTGCCGAAAGGGATAAGCTTATTCAGGGTAGAATAACGTTAAGCATGAAGACCAACCAACTCAAAGATCAATATTCCAAGTTAAAAGAATCATATTCTTCCCTTGCGAAAGAAAATACCGTACTTGTTTCTAACGAAAAGAAGTTGCATTCTCGGTTAAAAGGTTTAGTTGGAGATGATTTTGACAATGCCATGGATCATTTGGAAAATAGTTGCTTGGCTTTAACCCAACATCTTATTTCACAAAAGGAAGGTAGTCAAAAATTTGACTGCCTCATCTATTTTCTCTTTGTCGAATCTTCGAATATTTGTGTGTAGCTCTTTTTGTTATTTATTTTTACAGTACCTGAGAAAGATATTCGCTCATCCATTTCTACTTTGGAGTCCAACTATGCCAAGATTCGCAAAGAAAATGCGGTACATACCACTACTCTTGCGAACTCTCGCGACCGGGCCGAAAGAAGATTAGATTATCTTTCTCATTCCAAAGATATCCAAAGTAGGAATCACCAAAAGGCACTTCTTCGCCAATTTCATCTCAAAGCTGAAGTTATCGTGAATGACATCCTGTTGTCCAAATCTCTCGAACCTGTATCTATTGAACCTTTGGAAGTAGAAGAAGATGAAATCCCCAATTCTCTTGATACTGACTTTGAATATGAAAGTTGGGAGGATATTTCAAATGAAGAGGCGGTTCCCCCTAGTAATGAAATTGTCATAACTAACCCAAGTGTAGGAGTCTCTGGTGATGATCAACCAACTGGTGAAAGTAGTATGGGAGGTACTGAAGCTGATAAAGTTGTTGAGGAACATGTGGTGTCTCCTTCTGGTGAAAGAAATGATGTAGAGAATTAAACTTCTCTTGTAATTTTACATCTTTTGTCTCTTTATCTGCATAACCTCGCACTATTGTAAGAAATATTAAGTCTTCTCTTGAGCAATTTTCATATTGTCTCTTATTATCTTTTGATTGAATTTTTGCCTCTATTCGTGTGAGATTAACACCCCCTTGAAGAAATATGAGGTATAAGAAATAATAGAAATAATATAAGAAGTATGAAGTATCCTTGCAGAAGTGGGAAATATGAAGTGTTCACCTAATGAGTAGTATTTGTGAACTATTCATATGAAATTATTACTCCATTGTTGATGAGAATTCTTGTTGTTTATCAAAATATTTTTTCGGTAATCACCTGTTGTCTTTTGCTCTTTATCTGTGAAGATAAAATTTCGAGAAATGTTGAATGAGCGAACTTTGTCTTTATCCTCATCTTGCTTCTGTTATTTGTTTTCAGACGAAAGATTTGGCAAACTCTTGTAAATGTTTCTGTTGAATATTATCATTGCGACAAGATCGCAGGACGTCTTTACATTTTTATGTAATGACCCATTGACCTTGCCTTATCTATTTTGTGTGGTCTTATTTTTCCTTCCTAGTTAAAGGTCTTATTTTGCCACCCCTCATTTTTGCGACAATATGACAGGCCTATATTTTCTTATGAAAATAAAGCCCCATGACATTGCCGTCTTGCGACAAAATCGCAGGACGTCGTTACACTTTCATGTAATGACCCATTGATCTTGTCTTATCATTTCTGTAGTATTTTTGCCTCTGCGAGATATTTTTGTTGCGACAATATGACAGTCTAAATATTCTTGCGAAACGTAAGCGTAAAATATAAATTACACTTTCTTACTACTCAAAAATATAAATATAGCAAGGGCAAGAAAGGATCGATCCCACGAGAGGTCTAGGTTGTCAAATTGTTATGGTTTCCTAAAAAATAACACCGGGTTTTGTGATTTTATAAACTAAAATAAAATAAAAGCAAATAAATAAAAGTAAACAAATCAAATCAAGGATGAAAAGTATTGGTTAAGGATTTCGTTTTCATTCACAAACATGTTTTCAACACAATATTTAGAATTGATATTTTAATCTCAACTTTTATCAAAGACCCTAGAATACCTTGATCGAAGTATATCCCGCTAATCTCCTCTTGTCATCAACAAACACATTAAAAGATGCGAATATGAATTCTACCTAAAGGAACAACCTAACGTGTAAAGCACTAATCAAGTTTAATTCCCTAGATGCATTAAGTTCTATGAAATCAGAGGCCAATCAAAGCAATTGAACGTGGAAAGCGCACTAATTCAATTTAACAAAGGTTACGATTCACATATGATCATAAGAATATATCACTACAAACTATAATCATATTATGCTACTTGTATCCAAGGAATATCACTTTTGCGTATAATAAACCCTAAACTAGCAATAGATGTGATTAGAAGTTCTACCAATTTGTAACTTGACAAAACAATCAATCAATCATAAAACAATATTTTCAGAGAATTGCAAACGATAAATATGAGACAAAACTAATATATTGAATCAAAGAATCATGCTTTGTGAAATCCAACTATTCCATAACCAACAATAAACTTAGGTACTCATATTCATGGAGTTCATAACAAGAAGAAAGAGAAAAGACTTCATGGTTGTAAAACCCTAGAAAACAAAGTAGAGGCCAAGATAAAAATCCCCTCTTTTTTTTTTAGGCTTCCCTATATATAAAGTTTTGTAACCTCCTCTTTAAGAAAACTAGGAAACCTAGTAAAATTAGGAAAGTGCACTCCTTAAAATTGTGTCCCGTGCATCAAATCCCGGACGAAGTAACTTGCCAAAGCAGTTTGCCAAAGTCACGCCAAATTTCCAAACTTGAGTAGCCGCACCACCCTTAATTATGTTTGTGTAAGATAGCCTAATGGACTCGCAAAGAACTTGTAGAAGCCCATCTCATGTTATCGGCCTATCGTGTAATTGTTCTTAGCTTGTCAAACTTTCAACCACATCTACCTTGCCTAGAGCTCCACAGGCAATAGCCATCTCAAGTTACTTCTATCACACTCCTCAAGTTCCATTGATCAACATCCCATCATCTTCCCTCTCGAACTCAAATATCACGGTTCTAAAACCCATGAATCATTTCTACCAATGAGCTCATCCACCAAACCACGAGTCTCAATCGCAACAATCATCATCTCCGTGCCGCCCCTCAAGTTGTGCAAGTTACTAAACTCCACCATCCTGCTTCGCATTCCCTGTCAAACTCCTTCAGCTGTCGGTCTTGGCTTGAGTATGGGCTCATGTCAAATACAGCTCATAATATGGCAGCAACACCGTCTCAGCACTGCCATGAATCTTTCCTATGCCATCATCACTTTCTGTTTTGAGTTATCAGCATCACCACAGACCTCAAACCCGATCACCAGCATACCCATGACCATCCTCCGATAAGCCGCAACCGTCCCAGGAAACTCGAGCATCACTTCCATCTTCTCTGATCTCTAACCAATAATGGCAGCAACAACTACAACTTCATTCTACAACCGCAAAGATCGAGTCTCAACTCTATCATTCTTCATCACCGATGAGCAGAAGCATCATCGGTTTACCACTCATTACAGACTCGAGCTCCATTCATCGATATGATCATCGACTTAGCCTCCATTCCTTTCATCATCAACGCAGCGAGCCTCATCATCCTGTTTCGGGCCGAAATCGACTTACTTCATCGGCACATGACAGCAGCAATCACCAACTCGAGCCATCCTCTTTGTTCCTCAAGTATCCAACACCCAGTAATCACGACCAGAGACCATCATATATCACGTGAATCAACACCATTCTTTGTTTCACATGCTCAGAAAATCCACGAATCAACATCAATCGTCAAGAACCCCATTCTCAATCAACGAGACTCCATCACTCACCGCAATCTCCAGCTCAAACACCCATTCTATCGTCATTATTCGCGCTAATGGCGAGAACGTCATCACCACTCCAACTCGCAGACTCGTGTTCACCATCTTACGCCAAGGCTCAGTCCATCACCGTAATCATTCACAAAGCCGTGTTCTTCCTTATATTATAATGCCCGGAGCTGGTCGTGAAACTCAACCAAACTCTGTTCTGACAGTTTGCATGGGAGAAGACGGTGGCCCCGAGTAAATAGGGCCTACCGCTCTTAACACTATTTGAATTCTGGCTTCCCAAGTAAAGGACTGGACTCCCTTTAGCGGACCTTTGGAACAGTCACCCCTTAACAGAATGGCTACCCCTTAACGTACGGTGGGGTAGCCGATAGCACTTGTCTTAAAAATGACCATTTTGCCCTTCTGTCTTCCAAGTTCTTGTTTTGCGCATAACTTCTTCATACGAACTCAGAATGACTCCGTTCTTTCGCCATTGGCTTCATCTTCTCGTCCTCTACACAGTGATGACTAGAAATCCTCCATTTAAACGAGTTCCAATTGGTCTTTTTGCTCCAAATGACTCCATTGCACCTAATAAACTCAAAAGTAAACATAAGATACATAATTTACAAGAAAACTTCGCAAAGAAAGCATAAATACTAGATATTAAATATGGTGTATTCTACACCTATCAAATTCCCCACACTTAGACTTTGCTAGTCCCGAGCAAATCAAACAAAAATAAAAACATACATACAACTCCGTGACGCGAGGCTACGGATAATTTTAGCATAAATAACAAGCCTTTAAACCCCTAGGTGTCCCTAGTGGACGAGTTATAGTCTCGTGAAGGTTTACAAGAGGTCTACCTACAAAACCTATATTTCAAACTCCGTCTATTCGTGACAAATCAATGAATGAATCCAAAATGACTACAGGAGGAGGTACCTTGCAAATTCAATTCATATATTAGTAAATAAACTCTAATTAGATAGTCGAACAAGCCACAATACTCGAAACTAACAAACCACAATCACAATGAAAAGATTAAGAAGATGGATATAGATGTATATGTTGGCGAATATTCACAAGTGTTCGATGTTTCCCATATCTGTCTGAAGGTCATTTGCTAAGATGAACCTAATCCTATTGGATTGAGCTCACGAGTGCCAATGCTACATCAAATCAATTGGCATATACAAGGGAACCAAGAGTGACTTTATTCAACACAATAATAATTTCTTCTCTTTTTTTTTTTTTTTTTTTTTTTTTTTATATATATATGATTGGATCAAACCGGATCCAATTTCTTTTTTTTTTTAGACGGCATGATTAGATCTTTGGATCCAAGCGCATGCTTCTTGTCAGCAAGTACATGATAGTTGCCTTGGATCCTGCATTCCACGCTTGTTTAGGCGACGGAGATAGGGACTACGTTTCACACATACTGCTATTCCCAAGTGTCTTTTTATTCCGTTTTGGTCTAATTGGTGGTCCTTTTTTTTTTTTTTTTCTTTATTTCTTTTTCTAGTAACTCAACCACTCTATTTCATCCTAGCAGTAATAACACGTCGATTTTTAGTGACCCACCAAAGCACTTAGAGAAAAATAGATAAATATGGAATAATAAAAATAGAATGCGATATGGTGATATTCCGAGATATGGTAACAACTATCATGTTAATTCGTGATTTCTGAGCTATATTCTTCCCTTTTAGTTAATTAGTTCCTCAACTCCTGCATTCAAAATGGTTCCATCCACTAATGGTGTCAAAAACAAACTATACAAACATATAAATGCTCCCCCACACTTAAACTTCACATTGTCCTCAATGTGTAAAACCGAAAGTTCTGAATTCTGACGTAACAGCAGATAAAACGCAAAAACTGTGCAAATTGGTAAGGAATTTGGAAAAACTCCATTTCACAAAAGTTGTTCACCTACGTGTTTTCTACACAGTGTCAAAATTTCACAGTGTTTTGATAAACGGTCTGATAGTTATAGTCTCTGGACTGAACTACGCGCAGTCTGAAATTTCCTGACGAAAAGGTATTCGTCATAATTCTCTTCTAAGATAGATTACGGACTCAATGAAATTAAACATAGGGATGCAAATATGATATGAAAACAGTAAAAAATAAATAAACGAAACAAAATAAAATGCAAAAGGATAAGAGATACAAAACCGTGGGTTGCCTCCCACTTAGCGCTTGTTTTTTAAAGTCGACGCCCGACTATATCCTTGCAAGATTCATTCCCCCATACACCAATAATCGGAAAAAGTTGGGGATCCGTCCATAGAACCTGTTTTGCAAACACTAGCTTCACACAAATATTAGTACAATAAAGCAAAAGTGAAGCTATGAACCGATAAAAGCTTCCCCCACACTTATTCTTGTCCACACATGGAAGTGTATAAAGAATATAGAAGTCGGTACGTCCACGGTTTCTTGTTCCATAACCTGCATAGTATGAGAATCAAGTTTCTCTAATGGCGGAAAAACGAGAAACAAAGTCATTCAACAATATTCTCAAGCACATACATTCAAACCAATAAGAGGTAAAGGAGAAGAAATAATAGGCAAAGGGTTAGATAAACCTTGCACAATCTCTTGTATTACGGAATCCTCTTCATCCTTGAAAAACTCAAGTGAATAATTCACCTCTTTTATATCATGGTCCTCTATCAAACCTTGCAACCATTCTTCGTCTCGTTTTTGCCTTAACCATAGTCTCGACATAAACATCATCATTACAATCATTTGCAAGCTCAATTGGGTCTTCCACAATATTGGTCAAAACGGTTTCATTCTCAACATACTCCTCCTTGTTGGACTCACACCTTGTTGCAAGGAAGTTGTGTAACACACTAGTTTCATCATACTCAATTACCTTTTGAATAGGTGGTTGATCATTATAAAGACCAATAGTTGAGTCAACTACACTAATGTCATCAAATATCTCCAAAGGTCGGTCCTTTTTAACACATTCATCTTCGTCTTCATCTTCAGACTCACCATAATAAGAGTCGTCGTCGGTTTCCCAACCCTTATCACGACGTCGTTTAAGTTCCATATGAATGGTCCTACTAATTTCATTGACTAGCTCTTCCGAGGCTCCATCATCTTCCAACTTGTATAATTTACGCAAGTCTCTTGACGTTCACACGCTTACCACCATTGACTACAATATGTGCTCTTTCCATGACTCTTCCCTTTGAATGGGTGAATGATCATAACTACGATCCGGAGTCGGGTAAGAAGAAATATTCCAAAAATTGGTTTGTGCGACGTTCTCTCTATCACGGTCAAGTTGGTCTAGCCTTTGTTGCATGTTTTGTAACCCATTCAAAATCTGCATACAACACCGAATAAAGCCAATTAGATGTAGAATTATCCCACCTAGGTGCTTGACTTACATACCCACTACAAGGTTGTTGTTGGTATGTATGAAAATCACCATAAGGTTCTCTAGGATATGCATCATAGCCAATAAATTGGTTTTGATTGCATCCCATAGATGGTGGGTAATTTTCATAGTGTTGAGGAGGTTGAAAATCATATCCATTGCTCCAATATGCTCCTTCCATGAGAAACAAGCACCTGAAATAAGATTATCAAACCAAGATTAGAACCCAGAAAATAAGAAAAATAAAAATAAAACAAAAACTAAATACAAAAATAAGAAACCAAAAAACAATTAACAACCGCTGCCTCCTGGCAACGGGCGCCAAAATTTGACCGCGGGCCGTAAGCGTCAAAAATATAAATTACACTTTCTTACTACTCAAAATATAAATATAGCAAGGGCAAGAAAGGATCGATCCTACGTAGAGGTCTAGGTTGTCAAATTGTTATGGTTTCCTAAAATAACACCGGGTTTTGTGATTTTATAAACTAAAATAAAATAAAAGCAAATAAAGAAAAGTAAACAAATCAAATCAAGGATGAGAAAGTATTGGTTAAGGATTTCGTTTTCATTCACAAACATGTTTTCAACACAATAATTAGAATTGATATTTTAATCTCAACTTTTATCAAAGACCCTAGAATACCTTGATCGCAAGTATATCCCGCTAATCTCCTCTTGTCATCAACAAACACATTAAAAGATGCGAATATGAATTCTACCTAAAGGAACAACCTAACGTGTAAAAGCACTAATCAAGTTTAATTCCCTAGATGCATTAAGTTCTATGAAATCAGGCCAATCAAAGCAATTGAACGTGGAAAGCGCACTAATTCAATTTAACAAAGGTTACGATTCACATATGATCATAAGAATATATCACTACAAACTATAATCATATTATGCTACTTGTATCCAAGGAATATCACTTTTGCGTATAATAAACCCTAAACTAGCAATAGATGTGATTAGAAGTTCTACCAATTTGCAACTTGACAAAACAATCAATCAATCATAAAACAATATTTTCAGAGAATTGCAAACGATAAATATGAGACAAAACTAATATATTGAATCAAAGAATCATGCTTTGTGAAATCCAACTATTCCATAACCAACAATAAACTTAGGTACTCATATTCATGGAGTTCATAACAAGAAGAAAGAGAAAAGACTTCATGGTTGTAAAACCCTAGAAAACAAAGTAGAGGCCAAGATAAAAATCCCCTCTTTTTTTTTTAGGCTTCCCTATATAAAGTTTTGTAACCTCCTCTTTAAGAAAACTAGGAAACCTAGTAAAATTAGGAAAGTGCACTCCTTATAATTGTGTCCCGTGCATCAAATCCCGGACGAAGTAACTTGCCAAAGTCATGGCCAAATTTCCAAACTTGGAGTAGCCGCACCACCCTTAATTCTGTTTGTGTAAGATATCCTAATGGACTCGTGCAGCAACTTGTAGAAGCCCATCTCATGTTATTGGCCTATCGTGTAATTGTTCTTGGCTTGTCAAACTCTGGCCCAAAACTCAAACTGCTCCGACATCTACACAACCTTCCTACTTTCTTCGTTGCTCACCGCCGTCTCGTTAGCTCCATTGTGCAATAGCCATCTCTGTTACTCTATCACCCAAAGAGTCCAAAGAACAACCTCAAGTTCCATTGATCAACATCCCATCATCTTCCCTCTCGAACTCAGCGATCACCGGTTCCTAAACCCATGAATCATTTCTACCACTACGAGCTCATCCACCGAAACACGAGTCTCAACTGCAACCAATCATCATCTCCGTACCGTCCCCACAGTGTGTTACTAAACTCCACCATCCCGTTTCGCATTCCTGTCAAACTCCTTCAATTTGTCGGTCTTGGCTTGAGTATGGGCTCATGTCAAATATACTCATAATATGGCAAAGAACACCGTATCAAGCACTTTGCCATAAATCTTTCCTATGCCATCATCACTTTCTGTTTTTGAGTTATCAGCATCACCACAGACCTCAAACCCGATCACCAGCATACCCATGACCATCCTCCGATAAGCCGCAACCGTCCCAGGAAACTCGAGCATCACTTCCATCTTCTCCGATCTCTAACCAATAATGGCAGCAACAACTACAACTTCATTCTACAACCGCAAAGATCGAGTCTCAACTCTATCATTCTTCATCACCGATGAGCGAAGCATCATCGGTTTACCACTCATTACTGCACTCGAGCTCCATTCATCGATATGATCATCGGCCTTAGCCTCCATTCCTTTCATCATCAACGCAGCAGTTCATCATCTGTTCACTGAAATCGACTTACTTCATCAGCACATGACAAAGAAGAATCACCAACTCGAGCCATCCTCTTTGTTCCTCAAGTATCCAACACCCGTTAATCACGACAGAGACCATCATATATCACGATGAATCAACACCATTCTTTGTTTCACATGCTGCAGAGAAATCCACGAATCAACATCAATCGTCGGCAGCAACCCCATTCTCAATCACTGAGACTCCATCACTCACCGGGCAATCTCCACTCAAACACCCATTCTATCGTCATTCGCCGCTAATGGCGAGAACGTCATCACCACTCCAACTCGCACTCGTGTTCACCATCTTCGCAAGGCTCGATCCATCACCGTAATCATTCACAAAGCCGTGTTCTTCCTTATATTGTAATGCCCGAGCTGGTCGTGAAACTCGACCAAACTCGTTCGACAGTTTGCATGGGAGAAGACGGTGGCCCTGAGTAAATAGGCCGGCTGCTCTTAACACTATTTGAATTCTGGCTTCCCCCAAGTAAAGGACCAGACTCCCTTTAGCAGTACCTTTGGAACAGTCACCCCTTAACGTACAGTGGGGTTGCCGATAGCACTTGTCTTAGAAAATGACCATTTTGCCCTTCGGGTCTTCCAAGTTCTTGTTTTGCGCATAACTTCTTCATACGAACTCAGAATGACTCCGTTCTTTCGCCATTGGCTTCATCTTCTCGTCCTCTACACAGTGATGACTAGAAATCCTCCATTTGAACGAGTTCCAATTGGTCTTTTTGCTCCAAATGACTCCATTGCACCTAATAAACTCAAAAGTAAACATAAGATACATAATTTACAAGAAAACTCGCAAAGAAAGCATAAATACTAGATATTAAATATGGTGTATTCTACACCTATCAAATCCCGATGACAAGCTGCTTATGCAAGACATTGATTGGCATTCAGGCAACAATAGTACTCCTCGTCATTCCAAAGATGAGAAATGGTGGTTTGTTCCTTTATTTTTGAACGGCCCCTATATCGCAGGTTCACATGTACTCCATGCGAATCTCACGACTATCATCCCTGGGAATTTAAGTGGCCCGAGAAGGCAAAAGAGGTATATTTCCTATTTCAGGTTTTGCTTTTGCGATATTCCCTTCTTCTTATATTTACTGAATTTGCAAAGTTTACAGATTGACAAACTGAGGAAGAGTTATAAAAGAAATCCAAAGGCGAGTACCCTAGCGATACTCCGATCGATCACGAATGAAGTAAGAAACATTTTCTTTTATTATTTTAAACAATATTGTTGCCTCTGTTTCTTATCTTTATTCGTGTGCGAAGCTTAACGTTGAAGAAGTTGAAGCTGCGAAGGTTAAAGGCAAGAATAAAATCACTTCTCGCAAGGATAAATCTTCCGGTCCATCTTCTAAAAAATGAAAAATCCAACCTTCTTCCCATTCTAATTCCCAAACTAGTGAGAGCTCGACGAGGATGAAAATGAAGTTGGTACTTCTTCTGCGAAGGAGAATCACTCGGTCACTTTTGCTATGGCGCAATTGTCTAGTATCTTCTCCGATTCTATGCAAGGATTGGGAGATGAACATTTATCCGCTACTTGTGAAGCTCTCGCTAAAATTTGCGATGCCCCACTGTTAGAGGATAATGAGTCTTTTCGCGGAGTTTCCCGAACAATGACTTCTATTTTTCTAAATGCTCTTAATGCTTTGGTATGTTCATATTCCTTTGTTTCTTTGTGACTTCGATTATAAGCTTTATCTTAACCATTTCTTTACTTTCTTTTATAGTCTGGGATAGCTTCTCTTGTTGTTGCCTCAGACCTTGAGAAAAGACGCGACAATCTTGAAAAGAAGAATCTACAACTTAAAGAGAAGATCCAAGAACTAGAAACTGAAGTTGCGACATCTCGCAAGAAGGATGAAAGAATTCAACAGTTGGAAGCTAAGTCTACTTCTCAGAAGAGTAAAATATCTACTCTTCAAAGTGAAAATCAACAATTTATGGTACAAAAAATTTTTACTCTTCAAATCGCCTTTATTTTATCAACTGCTTTTCTTTGCCTGATTTATTATTTTCGCAGACATATATAATCTCTCTGAAGAAGCCGGTCTTCTCCATTCATTTCCCGAGTCTATGGATGATGATGCTCTTCTTACTCATCTCAATGAATCTTTAAATAGTTCGTCATATAAAATTAATTCTCTTCCATTAAATGATCTTCAGTCCAAATATCATCTCTTGGAGATCGAGCATAGATCTAGTTTAGGTTTAGCCAATCGATTTAAACAAATGTATCTTGATTTCCATAGGAAAACCAAAACTTTAAGGAAGAAAATTAGTGGCCTTATAGATGATAAATATCGCATCGCTAATAAAGGTGCACGGGCATTAGAAAAATTTCAAAAATCTCTTCTTGAAGTACAAATTGAACGAGATGAATCTCTTCGGCAGAATGCCATACTTAATGAACGAGAAGATCAAATTCGTTCGCTTCTCGTCATAAATAATGATGATGAATTCGCTTGGGCTGCGAAGGTTCTAGATAATGCCAGAAATAATTTAGGTGTTGATGTTAGCCTTCATGCCGAGCATACTGCCTTGGTTAAGGATATGATATCTGACAGAGAAGGTTGTTTATTAGACTTTACTGTTCCTTATCTCTATAATATTGCTACTAAGTTGTTAACTTATTGTCGCTTGTTTGCAGAATCCGAGAAGAGATTTCAGACGAGGATCGGAGAGCTTGAATCCGAAAAAGAGCAAATCGCAAAAGGCCTTTCTCTTCGCAACAACAAGTATTCCAAGCTGAAGAAACAATTGCAAGCTACAGTGGCGAATTTTAACAACAATGTAGTTCGCTTTCGCAATCAAACTATTGAGACAGTTTGCAATGATCACAATATTCCTCTTAGTTCATACCCTTGTCTTCTTGATAATATTCCTGAAGATACGCCTTTCTCAGACGTTTCTGATAGTGAAGCTAGTGAAAAAGAAGAGTCTGGCGAGAAGAATGATGAAATTGAAGAGTCTGATAAAGAAGAAGAATCCTCAAAGAAATAACCTCTTTTTCCTCTTTCGCTGCTTGTAATATCTGCATATATACCCTTGTAATCTTTCATTTCTATAACCCCTCATTGTAAATTTCTTGGATTACTGGATATGAATTCAACCTTTGTTTTCTTTACTTGCGCATACCAATCAAGCAATTCTTCTTTGTAATACATTAATCTTTATTTCCTCATTTTCTTTATGCATAAATCTATCATATGAAAATGAATAACAAAATCTCATCTCATGCATTCCCATACTTGCCTCTGTTATTTATTTGCAAATGAGAGATTTAGCAACTCTGTATAAAGGAATATAATCATTTTCGCAGGCTCCTTTTTATGTTGAAGTTCATCATTGCAACAAGATAGCAGGACATCTTCTCAAATGAAGAAATCTATTGATCTTGCCTTCACATTTCTTGTGTGGTCTTATTTTTCCTTCCTAATTAAAGGTCTTATTTCGCCACCCCTCGTTGCGACAAAATCGCAGGACGTCTTTACATTTTCATGCAATGACCCATTGATCTTGTCTTATCATTTCACAAGTATATTTGCCTCTGCAGGATATTTTACTTGCGACAATATGATTAGGCTTAAATATTCTTGCGAATATAAAACCCCATGACATTGTCGTCTTTGCGAAAAATCACAGGACGTTTTTACATTTTCATGTAAAAACCCATTGATCTCGCCTTACCCTCATGTTAGTATTTTTGCCTCTTCAGGATCATTGCACAAATATGACAAGTCTAAATTTCCTTGCGAAAATAAAGCCTCATGACATTTGCGTCTTTTGACACTTATCAGCTCCCTAATGGAGGGTGCCGCCCTTATCTTCTCCCTGGTTGCCCCTTCAAGGAGGCGTACATCGGCCATATAAGACTAGCTCCTCCCATCCTGGTCTTAACAACAACCGGGTTGTTTTCGCGGCCTCTTATCCCTTATACCTATAGGGATTATGGTTACGAGACTGCACCCTAAGTGGAGTTTTCTTTGGGTCGAAAGATATGCCAAGACTTGCCAAGAATGGCCGAGACACTTTAAATGCCCCGGGCACTCTTGGCTCAACCGTACCTCGGCGCCTTGAGCATACACTGACTCCTTGGAAGAGACCCTCGAACCCCCAACCAGGGTATAACCTTATATATATAGTTGGAATTCCAAGGTATCTCTTCCGGATAGGCTTTCATGGGCCCCAAATCTCCATGACTCAGATTCCAGGAGCGGTGTAACCTTTTCCCTGAGCCATGTCAAGAGATAACCCCTTATATGACGCACTATAGGTCTTACATTTGCCTCTTGCGAAATATCATTCGCGAACTAGGGTGTACGCCATAAAGGTTCGTCCCATTCACTCACTCTATCATTTTATCAATTCAAACATTCATTTTTGGTTACATTTTGTTAAATTTGCTTGCGAAGTTATCGCACAATCTCATTTCAATTCTTCAATCAAATCTTCATACATTCTTGATTGCGAGATTCTCATGCAACTTTTCTTCAATTATCACTTCTTCTTCCTACTCGGGATATGCCTTTGTCACTAATTTTGTCATTTCTCGTGACTATTCATTTCTTACACCTTTTGTTCTTACCGTCTTCTCTGCTTCTACATCATTCAAAACTCTTAATGGTTCTTTTCCATCATAATCTCCTCCTCTTGCATCTATGGTATCCACCATCAACTTTTATCTTCTTTGTTCATCCTTTATATTCTACTTCCAACCTTTCCTTTTTGAAGCTCTCTCCTCGCAACTCTCTATATCAACCTCATAGCATTTTTGTCCTTCCTTCCAATCTCCCTTTATAATTCCCACACCACTAGGATGAGGAAACTTTATACATTGATGATAAGTTGACGCTACACCTGCAATTTCATGCGCCCATGGCCGTCCAATCAATGCATTGTAAGGGGATTCCACATCCACTACACAACAAAATTTCAGTTGATAAACCTTGCAAGGGTATTCTCATATGCACTTCTCCTTTGGGCTTGTTCGCGGTACCATTGAAACCATATATCTTATACGTCGAGGGTATCAAATCTTCATCCTTTCCTCTCATGGTTTTGTAAGTATGGTAGAAAAGAATGTTTACTGAACTCCCCGTGTCAATTAAGATTCTATTAACCGCCCATGAGTTTTCTGCTTCATCGTCTTCGCCATCAACAGGTTTTGGATTAATCTCTAATCTTACGACCAATGGACTGTCATGCATCTCCCTTCCTTCAGGTATCTCTTCAGCAGTGAAAGAAATAATCTACATTTGCCACTCTTTTAATTGCGATGTCTTTGCGATATTTAACACTTCTCTGTTATCAGCATCCCTCGCAAAAACCCTACTAAGAACATTATCATGAAAGTCTTCAATTGTTCGGTACGAGTGTATAATGGAATTGCAAAACAAATTTTTAGCTTTTGATCCAACTTTTACTACAAATGTTTCTTTCCCCTTCAACGAGTTTGTCCTATGCATCTCTGGTGGTGGTGGTAACAGTTGAACTTTCTCTTCACTTTTTAAGAAATGATTCAACTTTCCTTGGTCGATCATTCTTAGGATGATTCTTTTTATGTTTCTGCAGTCATTTGTTAGGTGTCCATGAAAGCGGTGGTAACAACAGAATTCGTGACTTCTATCTCCGGGTGGCGGTTCACTTCCCATATTCCATGGTGCAGGTATGTTTTCCATCAAGAGTATTGCTTCCCATATTTTTTCCACACTGGCATTTAGTGGTGGCATTTTAATTTCTTCCCACACTACTCTGTGACTTCGCTGCCCTCCATGATAATTCTGCCTTCGACCTCCGTAAGTTTCTTGCGGATGATCAAGCCTTTGGATCTTGTTATTTCCACCACGGCTGTAGTAGTTCCTTTCTCTTTCAAATTCTTCCTGATCTCGGCTTCCCATTGCTACTAACTTTGGCTGTACATCATCTGTCTTTCTTTCTTGTTTCCCTTGCGATGTGCTCGCCACTGTGTGTATGAATTGAGGTAACAAACTTTCATTCGCGACATTTGAACTTGTGTTCGCAACTGGGTATGATTCCATCTCGTTTTGCCTTTCTTCTAGAGCAATATACTCCTCCTGGAGTTCTCGTAGCTCAGTCATTGTAATTGTATTCTTGACTCTAAAAATCTGAACATACAATAAGTTGGTTGCGAACATAGCATTTATGAATGACAGGATGAGGTATCTTTCATCCACCCGTCCATCCATTTCGCTGCACATTGTCTTCCATCTCACAGTCAAATGTCTCAAACTTTCGCCAACCCTTTGTTTTATCCCAAATACATCTTCAATACCAGGTCGCGACGAGTTGTTACTTATATATGCCCCTAAAAATATAGCTTGTAAATGGTTAAATGACGTGATCGTGTTTCTTGGTAAACCCTCAAACCATTTCAATGCTTTTCCAGTCAGACTCGATGCAAAGTATTTGCACAATATAGCATCATGCTTTTCCCATTGTAACATACATCTCACATAAGCCTTGATGTGTTATATTGCACAAGTTGTTCCATCGAAAATGCTAGTTAATGCAGGTAGATTGCACTTTGGGGGTATTCCTCCTAGCTGCACTTCTAATGTAAAAGGATTCTTCGCAGCTTCTGCGATGGCTTCATCTAGCTGTCTTCTTCCTCCTCCCCTCCCGATGTTCAATATTCCTCTCATTTCCGCCAGCTCTCTCAGGATTTGTTCATTTGCATCAGTATTTGAATTTATTGGTCTTTTTAATTCTGCCTCTCTCTTCCTGCGTTCGTGTCTGTTTTGATTTTCTTGTTCGTCATTCTCTTCTCTTCTTTCTCTGCGACCTTCTCCTTCATCCCTTTCACGAATTCGCACACCATTATATCTATCATTTTCTCTTCTTGATTGTCTATCAGTTCTCCTTTGTATTCTTTCATATTCTTCATTGATATTTCCATTGTTGCGATTTTGTTCTCGCCTTCTTTCTCGATTATCATGATTATTCTGCCGAATTGCTTCTTCCAATTCCCGTTCTTCCATTTCTGCTCTCAATCTTTCCCTCTCGCAAGCTAGACGTGCTTGTTCAGCATAATGTCTTTCAATTTCATCTTTAATCTCCTTTTGTTTCCTCCGAGTTTCTCTCCCATGCAGTATTCGTCTCCCTTCTTCCTGATTTTCTTCACCAACTGGATTGTTCTGCCCTTGACACTGCCTATTTCCTTGATTTTCATCATTTTGGCCATTCTGTAGAATTTTAGGTCGTGGAATATAACGATTTTCTACTACCTCTCTTCTCTCGCAGCATCCTTCACCAAGATTTGGCTCTCTTTCTAGATTTTCTTCATTAACAGTTTCTACAGGTAACGTTCTCCTCATATCCTCTCTAACCGATCCTGATCTTGACCTATTATTACTTCTCGATCTTCTATTTTGCAACCTCATATTTTCCATTCATAACTCATGGTTTTTCCTTGTTAAATTTGCACGTTCCTCTGCTTCTAACCGCCTTTCTTCATGTATTGTTTGTCTCAGTGTTTCCAATGCTACGATTTCTTCATTTCCACGAGTTGTTTCTCCCATCGCTTCTCGGTTTCTCTCCTCTTGTCCATTATTCATCAATTGTTGCACTTCTTCCCTTACCTCCATAGAATCTGATCTCCATGTATGCACACTCACCCTATCATAGTCTATTACTCTATTTGTTGCTGGTTGAATTGGCGATTGAACTTGACCTTCTACTCTATCTCTTATTCTTCGGATTCACCTACTTCATTTCCCCTTTCTCCAACTAATCTCACACTTCTTCTAACAGTTGTTGGTTGTTCTGATACATTCCTCCTTCTAGACATTTCTTAATTTCAGCAAATTGCCCAAAATTATATGAAATTCTTTTCTTTCTACTCCAAATTTTTTCCAAATCACAATGTTGTTCTTCAATCAGTCCTTGTTTCTAGCGCATATGTAGTTGCAGGAAATCCTACACTACACACCTCAATAGAATTAATCACAACTAAATCATTAGAAGACGAATATTATGAATTTTATTGATTGTTTTCTTGAAATGTTTACAAAGAAAGATTGAACGGAGCTAAAAGAATTACAACGATTATAAATTTTCTCTCTCCTAAAGACTTACTTAACAAATCAAAAGAACTCTCCCTACAATGGACTTATTCACCCCTTTATATAGGGTAGTACATGTGGATGAAAGCTAAGTCAGTCCTTTATTTTCGAATGTCTCGCAAGTGTCGCAAGTGTATAAGTATTCATTCTCGCGACACTCTTAACCTTCGCTTTTTCATATTTTCCTCGTGTTCTGGCTCTCGTCATCCATTACGTCATTTATTTTACTTCCCTGCGACTCCTTCGTGATGCTGTCATTTATTAATCTCGCGAAGTATTGAGGTTACGATATTCTGATCCTACAGTACCTTCTTTGGGTCAACTTGTATTCCTTCTTTCGATACAATATAACCTAAAAATTTTCCCGATGCAACTCCGAAGGTACATTTTTCTGGATTTACTTTGATGTTGAAATGCCTCATTTGCTCAAAAATCTCTTTCAAGTCCTGTACATGGTTTTTTTCTTCTCTACTCTTTATCAACATGTCATCTACGTACACCTCTAGTGTTTTATGTATCCATTTTGCGAACACCTTTTCTATCATCCTTTGATATATTGCTCCAGCATTTCGCAAACCAAATGGCATTTTTGTGTAACAATATAATCCCCTTGGAGCAAAAAAGGTAGTATGCTCTTGATCTTCTTCGGCAAGGGGAATTTGATTGTATACTTTATACCCATCAAGAGAAGATATTCTTTCATTTCCCGCTGATGACTCAACCAATTGCGGAATATCTGGCAAAGGAAAACTATCTTTTGGACAAGCTTTATGTAGGTCAGTAAAATCTATAAAAATTCTTATCCCCTTTTTATTTTTTTGGACCACAACCATGTTTGCTATCCATTCTGGGTATTTTGCTTGTCTAATAATTCATGCGTCTAACATCTTTTGCAATTCTTGTTCTATTTGAGGGTGATACGCTGTAGCAATCTTTCTGATCCTTTGTTTGAATGGTTTTACATTTTTGTCGATTTCCAATTTATGACACGCCACTGTTGGATCTATTCCAGGCATTTCATCCATATCCCATGCGAAGATGTCTTTGTAATCTCGCAATGCATCAATAGTCTGCTTTTTCCTCCTCTACCTCCATCTTAGTCCCAATTTCTAATATCTTGGGTTCTTCTCTTGTTCCAATATTTATTTCCTTTGTTGGTTCAACTGCAGTGTAGCTGGATTTAGGTTCTCCCATGGGTGTTGGTCCTTTTGATTCTTTCGCAAGCTCACTCTCTTTTCCCGATATTTCGCTAGGTATTCCTTTTCCTTCTCTTGCTCTTACCACGTAAGTTCTGAATTCTTCTTTCTTTTTTACTACTTTTGCTATCCTTCTGCGATCTCTTCGCCTCTTTATCTGTTCTTCAAAATTTTTTACTTCAACCTGATAGTATAATCTCGCTTTATCAGCCTCCCCTCTAATTTCACCAAGACCGCTCGGCATAGGATACTTGACACACTGATGCAATGTTGATGCCACAGCTTTGATTGCATGTATCCACGATCTTCCCAATAGCATATTATATGGCGACTCCATATCCACCACACATAATGTTACTTGTGTCTCAATTTCTTCTAAGGAAATTCGCACTTTTATTTCCCATTTTGGTTCTGTAGTTGCAGGAAATCCCACACTACACCCCTCACTAGATTCAATGTGATTAACTCTTTGAAAGATGTTTAATTTTGAATTTGATTGATTATCTTCTTTAAATGTTTACAAATACAATTAGAATAAAACTAAAGCAATTACAATTACTCTATGTTTTCTCTCTCTTAATGACTTACTTAACAATTCGAAAAAGATCCCCTACAACAATGTAACTTACTCGACCCTTTATATAGGGTATTACATAGTGGATGACAAAATAAGCCATCCTTTATTTTCGGGAATGACTTGCGAAATATCGCAAGTGTACAAGTATGTAATCTCGCGACACTCCTAAATCTCGCTAAGTCTTCACATTTTCCTCATGTTCTGACTGTCGTCATCTATTACGTCATTTATTTATCTCCATGCGACTCCTCCGCGACGCAGCCGTGTATTAATCTCGCAAAGTATTGGTGTTGCGATATTCTGATCCTACATCTTGCCTCTTTTTCCTTGAATATTGCTTGGAGAGCGATTTTTAAGGAAAAATTTGTCACTAAAGGTGATCTTTGTTGATGAAGGAACAAGCGAAAGAATACCGGACTTGAAAAGTACGTACTTGCCTCTATTCTTTTGCGAAGTTCAAGCTTTGCGAAGTGAGCAAGAAGTACTATCTCTTGAAGTATGCGAAGCATGAAGAGAAGAAATCTCTTCAATTTCCCACAGAAATCTTCTTAATTTGATTCCTTGAATTTAGGGGTAACAGGTTTACACGTGTCTAAAATTACTCTTTTTACCGGTACATTTAATGTTATCCGGTCACTCTTTTTTCTTCTATTTAAAGGAAAACCTCTTGTGAAAAATACTCTTTCTCTTCTTCTATCTTCCTCATCGCCTCGCAACTATTTCCCCGCTGTTCATCTTTATCACCTTCTTTTTACTATCTTTCTGTTATTGTTTTCATGGCATCCAGGTTTGTTAATTTCATTGATTTTGATTATTCTCTTGATTGATCTTCCTTATTGAAATTACTTCATTTTGATTTTATTCTCCTTTGATGCTTCTTTCGCCATTTTTTGTTTCAGCAAGAATAAATCCAGTTCTAAGTATACCGTGGTGAACCCTAACATCCCTACTGGTTCGCAACCGAAATCTTCTTCGCAACTGAAGTCTCTCGCTTCCAAAAAACAGCCTGCGAGTAGTAAGGTATTTTAGAAATATTTACTCCTTTAATAGCAATTTTATTGCCTCTGTTTCTCAATTGATTTATTATTCGCAGGATGATAAGAATGATGATAGATCTCCCAAGAGGTTTCGCCATAATAAACCTGATGCTCCTGCTGCTGCTCCTACTGTTTCCTTTTCGGGATTCAAGCATTCTACTTTCCCTACAGTATCTTCACAAGGCAAATCTCCTTCTATAGCGACTTCTTCGCAAGATAAACCCATTTCTTCTTCTCAAGATAATGTACCATTCCCTACAATACCATCGCAGGATAAATCAATCCCTGAATTTTCTGTGAGTGAAATTCTTCAGGACATGCCTCTTCCCACTTTTACTTTTGCTTCGCCCCCACCTATTGATCAGGTTTCTCCAATTGGTGATCTTATAACCATGGGTGACTCAACTTTTCCTTCTTCCTCTACTATTTCTTCTTCCTCAAAATCTATCTCTCTTAGCAAAGAAAATTTGGAAGGGATGGATATAGCTTTTAAAATTTTATCAGATACCATGAATGATGTTAAGAAAGCCTCCACTGATCCCACCAGATCTAGTGTTTACGAATCTTTGGGTAAATATTTTGGTTCCGATACGATATCGCGAGTATCCTTGGAACAAGAAATTAAGACTTTGCAGAATAATCTTCATAATACTTTGCTGGATCGCGATAACCTTCGCAAGAAAAATGAAGAACTAAAAGGTATCTCTCCTCCTCCCCCTTTTTTTTTTTTTTTTTTTTTTTTTTTTAACTTGGTTCGTCTCTCAAGTTTTGCACCAGAAACGTAAGATGGAGATATATCAACTGGAATCTATTGTAGAAGAAACTCGAATGGAAAGAGACGCCTGGATGGAGCAATATAATCGTTTAGATAACCTCCATACATTTTATATGGATCAAATAAATAATCTTTCTCAAGAAAACCTCTGCTTAGTTCAAAATCAAGAATTATTAAGTAATGAAGTGTCGCGTCTCTCATATTCTTTGAATAAATCTAATTTGGAGTTGGAAACCTTATCGATGAAAATGGAACTTTATCTCAAGAGAAGCGAGCTTTATTGGATAAAGTGGCGATGTCCTCATAACAACTTGATGCTTGTAAAAAAGCATTGAATGACCAAGAACAGTCTATCTGCCTACTGAAAATTAAACTTGAAGATACTACCGCTGAAAGAGATAAGCTTATTCAGAGTAGAATAAATCTAAGTGTTAAAACAAACCAACTCAAGGATGATTATACCAAGTTAAAAGAAACCCATTCTTCCCTTGCGAAGCAAAATAAATTATTGATGTCTAACGAAAAGAGTTTGCGTTCGCGGTTAAAAGGTCTTGTCGGTGACGGTTTTGATAATGCCATGGAAAACTTGGGGAATAATTGCTTGGCCCTTACTCAATATCTTATCTCGCAGAAGGAAGGTAGTCATAAGATTTGACCGCCTTTTCCATCATTTTTCTTTTCTAATTTTATATACCACTTTCCATTTTATAATTTTAATGTCTTTCTTTACTCTTGCGTAACTGAGAAAATCTTCACTTTTCTCTATCTCGCTTTGGAATCGACGATGCTAAGATTCGTAAGGAAAATGAAACTCTAGTTGCTACCCTTGCCCAATCTCGCGATCGAGCTTAAGGAGGTTTAACTACCTTAATCATCTTAAAGATATCCAGTAGAAATCAACAGAAAGCACTTCTTCGTCAATTTCATCCCAAAGCAGAAGTTTGCGTGAATGAAATTTTACTTTCTAAATCCCTCGACCCTGTCTCTGTTGAACCTTTGGAAGTTGAAGATGATGAAATACCCAACTCTCCTGATAGTGATTATTATTATGATAGCTGCGAAGATCTCGCTAATAATGAAGTTATCAATAATGATCCAAGCGAAAAAATCTCTCGATGAAAACCCTTCAACCGGCGAGGTGAAGTCGACAAGAATGTTGAAGAATCTTTACCATCTCCTTCAGCTGAGAATATTGATATAGAGAATTAAATTTCTTTGTAATCTTGTTGAACTTTTCTTTTTAATTTACAAAAGATTAAGTCCGGTGTTGGATGAATTAGTTTCTCTTTCTTTCTTATTATAAGAACTCATTTCGCCACCTTATCAAGCAATTCCTTTATTTTCCATTAAGTATTTTGTTGTAATTTTTCTTGCGATGGAAAGATCTCGATTACCTATATTCAAAATGTTTAAAGATCTTTCTTGAATGTAGTTACTGCGACAAGATCGCAGGACGTCTTTACATTTTCATGTAATGACCCATTGGTCTTGCCTTATCATTATTTGTGTGGTCTTATTTTGCCTTCCTAAGTAAAGGTCTTATTTTGCCACCCCTCATTGCGACAAGATCGCAGGACGTCTTTACATTTTCATGTAATGACCCATTGACCTCGTCTTATCATTTCTTAAGTATTTTTGCCTCTGCAGGATATTATATTTGCGACAATATGACAGGTTTAAATGTTCTTGCGACCATAAAATCCCATGACATTGTCGTCTTTGCGACGAAATCGCAGGACGTTCTTACACTTTCATGTAAAAACCCATTGATCTCGTCTTACCCTCGCGTTAGTATTATTGCCTCTACAGGATCATTGCACAAATATGACAAGCCTAAATTTTCTTGTGAAAATAAAGCCTCATGACATTTGCGTCTTTTGACACTTATCAGCTCCCTAATGGAGGGTGCCGCCCTTATCTTCTCCCCTGGTTGCCCCTTCAAGGAGGCGTACATCGGCAATACAAGACTAGCTCCTCCCATCCGGTCTTAATAGCAAGCAGTTGTTTTCGCAGCCTCTTATCCCTTATACCTATAGGGTTTATGGTTACGAGACTGCACCCTAAGTGGAGTTTTCTTCGGGCCGAGTGCAGTATGTGCCAAGACTTGTCAAGAGTGGTAAGGAAGTTCCATGCTCCCCGCACTCTTGACTCAACCGTGTACCTCGGCGCCTTGGTCATACATTGACTCCTTGGAAGAGACCCTCGGTCGCCCAACCAAGGTATAACCTTATATATATAGTTGGGAATCCAAGGTACCTCTTCCGGATAGGCTTTCATGGGCCCCAAATCTCCATGACTCGAGTTCCAGAGCGGTGTAACCTTTTCCCCGAGCCATGTCAAGAGATACCCCCTTATATGACGCACTTTAGGTCTTACATTTGCCTCTTACGAAATATCATTCGCGAACTAGGTGTACGCCATAAAGGTTCGTCCCATTCACTCACTCATTCATTTTTGTTGAATCATTTAATCATTCATTTTTGATATTTTGTTCGCGAGATGTTCGCACAATCTTATGCACTTTGTTGAATTTCATAATCATTCTATCGCAAGACATTTTCCCTTAGTTTATTCCACTGCACCCTCTTCTATGGGTAATACCTCTTGAGATATAACCTATTCCATGGTCTATCCAACCTTTGACCTACATTCTTTCCTTCAGGATCCATTAATTTATATGCCCCTGTACCAACTATTTCTTTGATGATATAAGGTCCATCCCATTTTCTCGCCAACTTGCCACCACTTTCTCGCTGATATATTGGTATTTCTCGCAACACCAAGTCGCCTGGTTGAAATTCACGTATTTTAACACGTTTATTATATTCTCTAGCCAATCTTCGCTGATAATTCTCCATGTGTTGTAATGCTTTTTCCCTTTTTTCTTCTAATTCATCTAACTTGATTAGAATTTTTCCAGCACTAAGGTTCTTCTCCCAAACCTCTTTTTTTGTTGTCGGGATCACAACTTCTGTTGGAAGTACAGCTTCAACTCCATATGTTAAACAAAAGGGGGACATTCCTGTAGCTTCTCTCTCCGGTTGTATTATAAGCCCATACTGCATTATGCACTTGCTCACACCATCCTTTATTGTGTCCTTCTAACTTTTTCTTCAATATGTCTGCTATTTTTTTGTTTGTTGCTTCTGCTTGACCATTTGCCTGAGGGTACAAAGGAGTTGATTTTCCACATTTTATCTGAAATGCATTAAGCAACAATTCTATATTTTGCCCTTCAAACTGCTTCCCATTGTCTATACCAATTGTGCAGAACTCCAAATCTCGCATATAATATTTTCAAATATGAAAGTGAAAACATACTTATCGCGAATATGTTGTACTGCTTTCACCTCAGCCAATTTTGTAAAATAATCAGTTGCGACGATAAGATATCTTCTCTGTCCTGTTCCTGGTAAGAAAGGCCCCACGATGTCTAATCCCCATTTTCCAAAAGGCCACACACTTGTTGAAGAATTTAATAGTGCTCCCGGTGCATGTATCTTCTTTCCATGTCTTTGACAATCTTCGCAACGCCTTGATATCATTCTTGCATCTTGATGAGTGCCAAATAGTGCATATTTATACACCTTTTTATTGGCATTTTACTCATCTTTTGCGCTTAGAAATCGATATTATCCTGCATTCGTGTTTTCTTTGTTTTCAAGAATAAATATTTGTATTGATTAATTTTGTGTTTTTAGGTAATAAATAAAGCTCGGAGAAATTGAGGATCCAAAAGAGCGAAGACTCAGAGGCAAGTGTCTATGGATCAGAAAGCCGAAGCCCGCGCGCGCAACGGTTGCAACCCAACAAGTAGCAACTCATCTACAAGACATGGGCTCGAGCTATCCATCTCCGATCCACGACCCGGATCCAAGCCCATCATTTCGAGCCGGGTGAGATCCCCCTCGCCTACATCCTACGGTCGCTCGGCTTTGCATATCATTACTCGATGCTCCCGCTCCACACCGATCACTCCGAGCCTCCTCGCCTAGTTCGTATCGCACCCGCTTCATCCAACGCTCGGCGAGGCCTCTTCATCAAACCATGTTGTGCCCGCTCAACAGCGAAGCACCCTAACCCTATACCCATCGAGCGAACTCATTTCTCTTCCTCTCCTTCTCTTTCTTCCCCGACAAATTTCTCGGAGAAAACCTCTGCAACCCCATCTTCTTCTTTCCCCAACCTTACCTCCACCTCAACACCACCATCTCTTTCCCCGACAGAGCCATCACTACTGTGAGCCGCACCACCTTACCTAATCACTCTCTAGTTCTTTCATAGCTTCTTTCCTAGAAGCTAAGAGAGAAATAGACAGAGATAGGTTAGGTTTCACCAATCAATCACGCATGGAGCTCGAGGTGATTAGACAAGAGGAGAGGCGAATCGAGTATGGGTGAAGAGTATGTTTAAATTATTTTATATTTAATTTCGATTTTGAGGAATTAGGGTTTGGGAATTTCTCGGCATGTATAAATAAGAAGTAGAGGATGATTTTGGGTATGCCTGGGCTAGCCAGAGCACCACTTAGTTTCAATTTGTAGTTTTATTTCTTTGTAATGTTTTAATTTACTTTCCTAGGGTGTTTGAGGAAACCCCGATTTTCATATGAAGCATGTCCGTGTTGGTATGATGTTGTTGTGTTATAACATGATTAAGATTAGTAGTTAGCCATTGAACTAAAGCCTGTGATGAGTGGTACTTGTAAGAAGACCACTCATACTAGGGGTGAGTAGCAAAACTAGTTAATGAATATCTAGCCAAGACCTTCAAATGAAGGCACAAAATCATAGCTTGACTTACATTGTCTGAGTATGAGAATTAGAGGTGAATTCATCACCCTGATGTTTCCAATTTGTTACATTTTATTTCTCTTCCTTAGTTTAGACTCATTCACTCAACTCAGTCGCTTCGACAACCCCCATATTTGTGTCACAATATCATCTGGAATTCAGTTTAGGAAGCCTTCGAATCATACGGCACCACAAGTCTCTGTGGTTCGACCCGTACTTGCCGCGTCTCCGATAGACGCCGTGCACTTGCGGTTTATTACATGTAGGCACATAAATATAAACATCTTTAAAGGCCTACCACATCTTCATGCATATATGGCCAGTAGTATCCTTGCGTTTTTGCCTTATACGCTAAGGATCTTCCACCACTATGATTACCAGCATCTCCACTATGCAACATCTTCAATATGGCTTCCCCCTCTTTCCTTGTTAAACATCTAAGTGAAGGTCCATCAAAAGATCGCCGATAAAGCACGCCATCTCTTAATTCATAATTTGTCGCACGGCTTTTTAATTTGTGTGCCTCTAACCTATCTTTTGGTATTTCCCCTTTCATTAGGTATGCATGAAGTTCTGCTCTCCAGCCTTCCTCGCGAGACTGTGTTTCGTCTTCTATCATCATTGTATCTCGCTTCTTGCTCTTCTTCTTTATTAACCGATGGTGCTAGAAGTGTTTGTATCTTAATATTTCTCGCAAATGGATCTGGTCATCATACTCGATATAAAAGAAAAAGCGTCTCATGAGTCTATTATTTCTCCTTGATATGTGTCTCCACTTTATTCTTGGTATCTGCGTCGACAACTCGTCAAAAAGTTTCTTATACTTTTGCAAAGATAACTCATTTATAGCATATTCTTCTTTTATCTGGCAAATTGCCAATTGTGAATCACTGGTAATCCTCACATTCTCCAACTTCATTTTTATTGCAAATCGCAAAGCGTGTATTATAGCTTCATATTCTGTTTCATTATTTGTGGATGCAAATTCCAATCTGAAAGAAAGAGCTATTTTATTGCCCTCTGGCGAAATCACGACAATTCCAATTCCATTTCTTCTATTCGATGACCCATCTACTAATATTTCCATCTATTCGGTTCATTAACAAATCTTTTGGATCTCCATGTTCTTCTTCCACATCCATCATCTCTTCCACCGATTCATCCTCTTTCAAAGGAAATTCTGCTAGAAAATCATGCGACAACCTGTGATTTTGGCGAAGATAATATTTCATATTTGAGTTTGCAATGACTTATTTGAGCATTCCATCTCTCAACTCTTCCCGACCTTTTCGAATTCTTCATTACTGATTCTATTGGTATTTTCGTCACCACCTTGACAATATGCGCTTGGAAATATATACGTAGCTTAAATGTTGCGTAAACTAATGCCAACATTAACTTTTCAATTTTTGAGTAATTTCTTTCTGCAGCATTGAAAGTTTTGCTGATGTAATAAATTGGTTTTTCTACTCCTGCGTCCACTCGCAGTAATACTGCACTCAAGGCATGCGAGGTTGTCGCAAGATAGATTAACAATTCTTCTCCTTCTTCCGCTTTTTGCAAAATTGATATATCCATTAAATGTTCCTTTATTCCCTGAAAGGCTTTCTCGCACTCGTCTGTCCATTTAAATTTTGATCCCTTTCTTAGAATATTGAAAAAGTGCTTGCATTTATCCGACGACCGCGAGATGAATCTCCCTAGCGAAGCTAACAACCCATTTAACTTCTGAACATCTTTTATTGTCGCGGGTGTTGGCATATCACGAATCGTTTGTACTTTTTTCTCGGGTCGACTTGAATTCCTTCTTTAGATACAATATATCCTAAAAATTTTCCAGATGCGACTCCAAAGGTACATTTTTCTGGGTTTACTTTGATGTTAAATTGCCTCATTTGATCAAAAATTTCTTTCAAATCCTGTGCATGGTCTTTTGCTTTTTTACTTTTTATCAACATATCATCTACATAAACCTCTAATGTTTTGTGTATCCATCTCGCGAACACCTTTTCCACCATTCTTTGGTATGTCGCACCGGCATTTCGCAAACCAAATGGCATTTTTGTATAACAAGATAACCCTCTTGGAGCAAAGAAAGAAAGATGTTCTTGATCTTCTTCGCGAGAGGAATCGATTGTAACCTTTATATCCATCAAGACATGATACCCTTTCATTTCCCGCCGCGCCTCAACCAATTGCGAAATGTCCGGTAATGGGAAACTATCCTTAGGACAAGCTTTGTTTAGATCAGAAAGTCTATGCAAATTCTTATCCCTTTTTCTTCTTTGGAACTATAACCATATTTTCTATCCATTCGGGATATTTTGCCTGCCTAATGATTCCTGCGTCTAACATTTTCTCGCAATTCTTCTTCTATTTGAGGATGATAGGCTGTTGCGATCTTTCTAATTCTTTGTTTAAATGGTCTTACATTCTTGTCAATTTCCAATTTATGGCAAGCCACGATGGATCTATACTGGCATTTCATCCATATCCCACGCAAAAAATATCTTTGTAATCTCGCAACAAATCAACAGCTTCTTCTTTCTTCATCCGCGTCCATTTTAGTCCCAATTTTTAAATTTTGGGTTCCTCCTTGGTCCCAACATTCACGTCTTTTGTTTGTTCTGCTGCAATATAACTAGACTTCTGTTCTCCCATAGGAGTTGGTCCTTTCATTTCCTTCGCGAGCTCATCCCCTTTCTCCATAGTTTTACTAGGTATTCCTCTCCCTTCTTTTGCTTTTATCATGTAAATTCTAAATTCTTCTTCTTTTTTAGCTGCTTTTACTATCTTCCTGCGATCTTTTCACTTCTTCACTCGTTCTTCATAATATTTTACTTCAATTTGATGATATATTCTTCCTTTATCAACATCTCCTCCGATTTCGCCAATTCCGCTCGCGTAGGAAATTTGATACACCGATGAAGTGTTGACGCTCTTGCTTTAATTGCATGTACCCAAGGTCTCCCTAACAATATGTGGTACGATGATTCCATATCCACTATACTTAATGTTACCTGCGTTTCAATCTCTCCAAGTAAAATTCGCAATTTTATCTCTCCTTTAGGTATTGTTATGGATTTTCCAAAACCATGGATATAATACATTGGGGAACTCATTTCTTCATCTTTATACCCTAGTTTTTTGTAGGTATGGTAAAACATAATACTCACCGACTTCCCGTATCCACCGGAGTTCTATTTATTGCCCATTCTTCCTCTCGCTTCTATCGATTCTTCTCTATTTTTACTTGCATTTATCGTGATTACTAATGGAGATGTATGATTCAATCCTTCTTTAGGTACCTATGCGGCTGTAAACGTTATTTTCTGTTTTTCCCATTATTTTAGAGACGATGTCTTTTCTTCATCTATAATTTTCTTTCCTTCCAAATCTCGTTTATGTATTCTTCCTATGATACTTTCATGAAACTCATTAATCATTTCCTTTGTAATCGAACCGTACGCCATGTCTTCATTATATTCCTCTATATCATTTGATCTGTTCTTTTCCTTTCTCATTATCTTGATTCAAATGATCTCAACTTTAATTTTCTATCTTTAATTTTCCAGTCCCTGTTTCTATCGCATATGTAGTTGCAGGAAATCCCACACTACACCCCTCACTAGATTCAATGTGATTAACTCTTTGAAAGATGTTTAATTTTGAATTTGATTGATTATCTTCTTCAAATGTTTACAAATACAATTAGAATAAAACTAAAGCAATTACAATTACTCTCTGTTTTCTCTCTCTTAATGACTTGCTTAACAATTCGAAAAAAGATCCCCCTACAACAGACTTACTCGACCCTTTATATAGGGTATTACATAGTGGATGACAGCTAAGCTGTCCTTTATTTTCGGGAATGACTTGCGAAATATCGCAAGTGTACAAGTATGTAATCTCGCGACACTCCTAAATCTCGCCAAGTCTTCACATTTTCCTCATGTTCTGACTGTCGTCATCTATTACGTCATTTATTTATCTCCATGCGACTCCTCCGCGACGCAGCCGTGTATTAATCTCGCAAAGTATTGGTGTTGCGATATTCTGATCCTACAGGTTCTGTTGTGGATTTGCCGAAGCCGTGAATACAGTAAGTGGCTGGAATCATCTCTTCATCTTTATATCCCATTTCTTTATATGCGTGATAAAACATGATATCTGTTGAACTTCCCGTGTCGATCAAAGTTCTACTCATCGCCCATTCTTCCACATATCCTATTGATTCCTCTTTTTCTTTCCGTGTTGTTATTGTGACCACCAGAGGAGATGTATGGTTTAAATCCTCTCTTGGTATTTCTGCCGCTGTGAATGTTATTTTCTGTTTTTCCCAATCTTTCAAGGGTAAAGCCTTCTCCGTTGTTGTAATCTTTTTTCCTTCAAAATCTCATTTATGTATTCTCCATTTAATATTCTCATGGAATTCATTAATCATTGTTTTCGTGATCAAGTTACATTCCACTTTTTCTTATATAATCTTTTGTTTTTACTTTTTCTTCTTTAATTGTTTTATCATTTTGCTTCCTCATTTCCTTGATTTGAACAATCTCAACAACAATTCTTTATCTTCAATTTTCTCACAGTCCCTGTTTCTAGCGCATATGTAGTTGCAGGAAATCCTACACTACACCCCTCCATAGAATTCACACACTCTAAAACATTTTAGATGAATATAAGACAACTTCTTTTATTAACTTTCTCAATTATTTACAAGACAAATGAAAAGTGGGCTAAAGAATTACAATCACTCAAGTTTCTCTCTCTAATGACTTGCACAATATTTTGAAAAGATCTCTTTACAATAGAATCGCCGGCTCTTTATATAGGATTTTCATGATGGATGACAACTAAGCGTCCTTTATTTTCGGGAATGATTCGCGAAGCTTCGTAAGTGTACAAGTGTTAAATCTTGCGACACTTATAATCTCGCCAAGTCTTTACGCTTTTCTCATGTTCGGGGTGTCGTCATCCGTTGCGTCATTTATATTGTTCGTCTGCGACACCATCGCAAAGATGTAGTTTGCTGATCTCGCGAAATATTAATGTCGCGATATTCTGATCCTACAACTGGAGAAACCGCTTCCCGATCCACCGGACCTCTGGTTCATAGTGAAACTATTGACTTGAGGAGGATCGTTGTGAGGATCAGTCCCCAGTGTAGGAGTCTCCATGACATGACCGCTCATATCTGATGTCGCTTCTTTGATCAGGTCCATGGAGGTCCGCGCCGCTGAAGTATATTCTCTGGTGCGTTGAATGCGTTCTTTTTTTGCTCCAGGGGCTGTCGCGGCTCTTGTGGCAATCGATCAGTTAATGTCTTAAGAAAAGTGAGTACCTATTTCTGAGTTGCGGCCATATCCATTTGAGTCTTAGCAAGAACTTCCCGCTTCTCCATCAAGTCTGCAATGGTAATGGGGGATGGTCCTCCTCTCGTCCATCCGGCTCCTCGTCTTGATGAAGGAGTGGAAGTTGTTGCTCTGGTGACTACCAGAGGTGTTACACTTGATGAGATGCCGGGATTTGCGGCTAATCTGGCTCTGGTGATGGGAGGTGTTACACTTACTGGAATGTCTCCTGCTCCGCTAGTGTTGGTGATAGAAGCGATGGCTCCACGAGATGTATTGACCACGGTAGCTCCACTGACGGGTACATCGATCACACGGAGTGTTATCCACACTAGCTCCATCGCACTGATTCTTGATCCGGACTGAAGTTCTACCATCTTGAAATGAATTGTTGATTGAATTGGTTCTAAGATCTACCCTTTTTTTGAAATTGATGAAATTGAATCGGATTTCGAAGAAATTGACTTTACAACCGAGAGATTAACCTCCCGTTGTGGTCGCCAATTGTTTATGGGTGAAAACTATTTCTGCCGGTTTTGGTAATTTGGGGTGTGTGAATGAGAAATGAGTCTAAACCTTAAACAAATGCACTAAACGGGAGTGCTTGTAGATTCGAAAATCAATGCACGCATATCCGGCCTAAACCAAGAAATGGCCGTTCCCGGACTTGTTTTGGTCACAAAGTGAAGGAGATGGGATTGATCTTAGGGAGGGAAGCGAAGAAGGTGTTGTGATTGTGGAGGTGTTGGCTATGTATGACTTGTATCGGAAAGGCGAACGGCTTGCAGGATGTAAGCTATCAGTTCCGGTGTTTGAATACGATGGTACCAACACTTTCCTCTGTTGTCTGGACTTGTTATGTGTTTGGAAATAGGGAGGAGAACCTATTTATACAAGTCATTTGAGCCATATTCACGTCTTTCGTGGGAAGTGGAGGAAGTGGAGTGATGGAGTAGTGGAGTTGTGTGTTGGTGTTACACGACCAGTCTTGCCCACTTATCCTGTCATCTCTAACCGTCCATGACTTCCTGACACGTTCTTGTGATGGCGCGTTGCACGCTGCACGTCAGTAAACCGCCACTAATACCCAAGATGTATCCCCCGTTTGTGACATTATTGATGTCTCGAGTGTGTGGATCGTGGGACCCACGAGAAAGTAGCATGTAATGCTAGACTAAATAACTAAGTTATTTAGGAAGTCGATACATGTGAAGTATCGTGTGTATTCTATGCAGTCTTTGCATCAAGTATATTCAAGCATGTATGAAGCATCATTTTTTTAAGGATTAACGAAGTAAGTCACAAATTTAAGCGGCTTAAAATAGCATCATGTCTAGCCATCTTCTAGTGATCGTTTGGAGGCTATACAGGCAAGCCCTGATTTGGCCGATTCACCTCATGTGGAAGAATGGTGGACGGTGATCGTGGTGATGCCTTGCTGGTCTCTTAACTCCTAACCAGGCTCATTGACCAAGCCGTAGAGTTGGACGGACGAGATGATCGCGTGATGCTCATCTCGCGACCGCTGATGAAGTTTTAGGGTTTTGAAGAGGTGCGCAGGCATCACTCTTCAGCTTGGTCAAAACCAAGCATGGGAGGTGTTTTGGAAAGGATCGACCGGGCATGCGTGTAGACGACATGCCGGTGTACACGTCCGTACCTCACTGTCCCATGAACGTGCGATCTAGGCCACTCAATTTGACCTGCAAAGAGGAGCGGTTGAGATCGATTTGCAGGGGAACACTGGTGCATAAAGCCGCACATCATGCCAATTTTGGGCGCGCGTTCCAAGATGACCAAGCTTGGTCGGTCTTGGCCGATCAGCCCGGCATGCATACGGAGGGATGGTGTATATACTTATACTTCATTGTTCCATAGAAACGTGATCTAAGCCACTCAATTTGTCCGGCAAACTTGAACGGTCAAGATCAGTTTGTGGTTGTGAAGTGTAACCACGCCTAGCTTGGGCGCGCGAATCAAGGTGTATAGCCAAGTTTGGTCTTGGACGATCGGGTGTGGAGATAGGTGGGCCTGCAGTGATCATGTTGATACTTACCGGACCTGCTTAGTCTATTCCTGGACCCTTCATCCGAGCAGGAGAAAATGGACGCTCGTGATCGCGACGCAAACCCTAATCAGGTTTTGCCGGCCGTGTGTCATACCCAGTTTGGGACGCACGAATCAAGACGACCAACCATAGTTGGTTCTGACCGATCAGTCAGGTATGTAGGCGGGCCCACGGTGTTTGTGTTGACATGCTCTGGGCCCTTTGAATCTACATCTACACCTTCCATCTATGCCTGCGAAGATGGATGGTTGGGATTGTTTTGCGATACATGTAATGTGCCGCAAACCCTAATTTAGGGTTTTCGTCCATACTGCCTTGGTTTGGACGGTTTGGCAAGCTATGCCGCCGTTTTGGGGAGGCCGACTATACGGGGCCCGCGTTGGGTCGGTGGTGAATATTCCAATACCTGCTTGGGGTCGTGGATTCAATCTAAGCCATCCAATCATGCTGGTGAAGTTAGATGGTCGTGATCGCTTCTGAGACTGATATGGTCAGTTCAAATATGCTCAATCGGGATAGTATAACACACCGAGAGTTGTAGCATGTACGGGTATTTCGTACATGCTTCATTATTAATGCTTAGAGGTTCGTGTTGCTCTGCTAAGAACAACACTCAGTCGTCATGCCGCACCGGTAATGAATACAGGAAATACAAGGCTGGTCATGCATTAATTAATAATACTATAAATTCACAGGGTATATGGGATTGTTGCCACATGCTCCATTCTAGGTGAATTAGTAAAGTGAAGAACTATTCATCACTCATTAATGGCTTTATCTTTTGCAAGATGTTAGCGCATAATTTTTGCTTTTATAATTTTATCCTTAAATGAAAATCCACCATCAACAAATTCTTATTTTCCTTGTATTCTTACCATTCTTGTAAGATTCATAAAAGAAATTAATAAAGATTTGGTGATTGTTCTTGAAATTTGAGTAAACATTTGTGTAAACTCATTAGGGTGTGATTGTAGGAAAGCCTGCAATCACACATATGATACCAAGTTCTTTTATGATGCACTGTTGTATGTTGTTATCTCTTCATTCCGTTGGGTTAGTATTAATTCAAGTCTCTTAATAGAACTGTTGTTAATGGGAATGCGAATGTGAGCCGTGGTGGTGGTGATAGTCTAAATGATTAAGATAGAAAGAGGGCTAGGCGTCCATAGCAGACAAAGAGTTTCAAGGCAGAAATAAGTTTTGTTGTGAAGATCCCGATGCAGGCCATAGCAAATGCCTTATGTGGTCAAGAAAATGAGAAATCACAAGAAGCTCTTAGAGTTCTAGATATAGTCTTGCCACAACATGCAGCAAGACAGTAAGTGAATCTTTTTATCTAGATTTGAAATGGTTTTGTGTTTGCTATAAAAGTTCTGATGCTTGCTTAATTACAGGGGTTGTCTACTTGTGGCCAGTCATTCTTCCACAGTGAGCCACAGAACTTTGTTGATTTGGGCGGTGGAATCCTTGGAGTATAGGGTTTCATTCCAGTTTTAGGACTACTCAAGGTGGATTATCTCTGAATATTGGTAAGCTTCCCTTATTCTCTTAGTGCTGCAAATTTAATATATTATTTGGCATCATATTTTAATCACTCTGAATTTACTGCAGATGTGATCACTACCATTATAATAAGGCCAGGACCTATAATTGGTTTTTTATTGACCAAAATGTGAATCATCCAAACCAAATTTTGTGTCCGACATCTTCCCCATTCGTACTAGAGATCATGGGATTGGTCTAAAAAAATTGGTGTAAATGTGCTTGTATATTTTTTTGATCCTTGTACATAGTTATTTTTATCTTCCTATTCACGGTCTCAGGATAATTTTGTTCATTGCAGTCTGGAGGAGATCCAGTTGTCCTTTCTATTGTTGATTTCATCAACTATGCACAGGCAACAACTGTGTTGGACGCCTTACAAGGTGAACAAAATCCCCTTATTCTTTTTCTTCCTTCACTTTATGTGACCCTTAGCTACATTTTTATTGACAAATTATTTATCCTCTTATCCAAACTGATGTCTATAGCTTCCGTATCGTTACAGTGTCTGATATACGAAATGATTTTCTAATTATTGCAGGTATTAAAAACCGCAAGAAAGACAAGGCTGTCTATGACGAACAGACTCATTCATGGAAGATACCTTCGTTATCAGTTTTATTAACATTGCAAACATTGTTTGTGGACACGAAGATACCTTCGTTATTTCTGTGTTCACAATCTGGCGCTAGAAACATGGACTTTTTATCCCGGTAAAAGATTTATCTTTCCTTGTAATTTTACCTTTTTTGGCTTTCAGCGCTATCTCCCAAATAATAGCGTTTTGAATATCTTATCAATGTTCTCCTTTTCAAAAACGCTTTTAGATCCGCATTTTCTATTACAAAAACACTTTAGATCCGCATTTTCTATTATTAGGAAATATTCACATCAAATCTAGGTTTTCATGCATAAAAACCCGAGGATCTGCCTGTTTTCACAAAGCATTTTTAGATCCGTGAGTAGATCTATGTTTATGAGTGTTGGATCTGCGTTTTCCCCTTAAAAAGAAAGTTTCCTTTTAAGCTATGAATTCCTTAAAAATCTTTAGATGTGCGCTGTGGTTTTTGCCTTTTCTTTGGATTAACTATGCTAACAAAGCCCACGATGATATTGTTTCTTCGACGATGTTTTGATTTTTCAGAAAAAACTGAAGATGGAAAAAGCAAAAGATGTGGGAAAAGCCAAGGCCTCATCGAAAGAAACACCGAGGACAACTCCGGTTATGACACGTAGCACAAAAAAGGGTGAAAAGCTTGCGGTAATAAGAAATAGGATGGAGCAGAAAGCACGATGCCATTGGATGCTAGTGCAATAGCAGTGAGCAGCGCTTGAAAGCCAGCTTACCAAAGCAGGAGCCTCCAAAGTAGCAGCGGCGACGCGAGCAAACGAACAACGGAAGGAATGACAGAATCGATAATACAACAACCTCTCTATGGGATGCCACTCACCAACGAGAAGAATCAACCGCTACTAACTAATCAACCTCTTCTGATAGCAATCCAACCAGTACAAAAACCAATGGAGCTCCAGGCCCCGCACGCCAATCCACCGGTCCCTTTGATACAAACTATTGATGAAGATCACACTGTAGCTGCCGGTGGACAAGTACAAATAGGAACTCCGAACCAGGGATTGAACCACTCCGTCCAAATGATGGCAGAGCTTGAAGAGTTGAAGAGAATCCAGAAGGTATACGCAGATGTTGTGGCCCTACTTACACAAGAAAACTAGCAACTCAAAGATAGGATCGCCACATCCCCGAGGTAGAAAACCTACACAATAAGGCTAACTCCAAGGCACCACCACCTAATCAGGACCGAAGGATGGTAGTGGCCAACGTCAATAATACCGAACCATTAAATCGAAGAGCCGCCAGAAGAAACCGACCATCCGATCCAAATTATGTTCCAGAGGACTCACACTATTTCGATAGTGAGAACCGAAGATCAAGACGATCCACAGTTAAAGAGGACCACCAGCTTGCAATGGAAAACCTTCGTACTGAAATGATGGCTGAAATCAAGCAGTTGAAAGCTAGGCAAGGAGGAGGAAGACTAGAGGAAGTAATGAGAGAAGCCAACACCACACCACTGACTCCGTATTTGTCCAAAGCACTTATTCCCTTAAGTGTCCCATCCCTTTTGCGAATGTTACGATGGATCCAGCGATCCCGTGGCCCACCTTCGGTATTATAATCTTATTTCGGCACAATGGGATCAGGACGACGCGGTCCTCTGTAGATATTTTCCTTCAAGCTTAAAAGGATCGGCGCTATCTTGGTTTGATAACCTACCACCCAATTCCATTGATTCCTACAGCCAGCTCACTGAGAAATTCTTAAGGACGTACATGTACAACAAAGCCGTCAACGCAGGATTGCATAAGCTCATCTCGTTAGCGGTTGCATCCAAAGAAACCATCAGGGAATATACCGATAGGTGGCACAAGATCTTTCAAGCGATAGGGAATGTAGATCCGGTGGTCAGTATCAATTGTTACAAGTGGGGACTGGATAGGATGAGCCCACTATTTGTCGAGATTCACAGAAGTGTCCCCATGACCAAAGGAGACCTTCGAGTGATCATCGAAAAGCATGCTAGATTGGAGGAAATCCAGTGGGAAAATCCTAGGGCCCAAACGCAAAGATCTCATCGGACTAATTCAGTGGATCAAGCCAGCGGATCCAAGAGAGGCGGTTCGGCTGAACGTTCTAACGAAGATAAGAGAGGACGAATTGATGATCGTCGTCGTGATGATCAAAAAATTCGAAGATCAAGTTTTTATGAAGCTGAACACCAACTACACTCGCATCCTAAGGGATATTAAGGATCGAGAAAACCTAGAATGACCGTGGTCCAAAGGAAAACAGCCCCCAAGGTCCGAAAAGTCAAGAGATTACTGTGAGTACCACTGCTTCAACGGGCATCAGACCAAAAAGTGCAAGAACCTCAAAATAATGATCCAAAAGATAATTGACGCTGGCGACCTCAAACAATACATTCAGAAGGCAGAAACCAATGATAGGGAAAAACGAAGCAAGCAAGTCCAACTACCTAAGGGTAATCAAACGCTCAATACCATTTCATGATCCGAGTCTACCGGTCCCTCATTGACTTCCCAGATAGGGAAAAGGTCGAGAAAACAGTTTGAGGACTACTGGATGAACACGATGAGGATGTCGAGGAAGACATGGAGTGTAGTAGCAGGAAATCCCACACTACACCCCTCACTCAGTTTTGCTGGACTAATCCATTAAAAGATATGTGATCAAGAATATTTATTAATTGATTCCATGAAATGTTTACACAATACAATAGAATTACACTTGGGAATTAAAGCGCTCTTAAACTTTCTCTCTCCTAATGACTTGCTTCCCAATTCAAAAAGATCTCTCCCCTTCAACAGACTCATTTAGCCCTTTATATAGGGTAATACATAGTGGACAACGACTAAGCTATCCTTTATTTTCGGGAATGTCTCGCGAAGTGTCGCAAGTGCACGAATATTCATTCTCGCGACACTTCTTAACCCTCGCCAGGTTTCATATCTTCCAATTGTTTTGTTTGTCGTTATTCATCGCGTCGTTTATTTTAGCTCCCTGCGACTCCCTCGCGACACCGTCGTTTATTAATCCCGTGAACCTTGTCTGTTGCGATATTATGATCCTACATCTTGCCTCTTTTTCCTTGAATATTGCTTGAAGGGCGATTTGAAGGAAAAATTCATTGTTGTAATAATCCTTGGTCGCAATTGGTGAAGGAACGAGCGAAAGAATACTTTTCTTGAAAAGTACGTACTTGCCTCTATTCTTTTAGCGAAGTTCCGAAGCTTCTTTGTAGTATATATATGAAGTTCCGTCTCCTGTTTCTCCTTATATCTCCTCTGCGAGGGAGAGAATATCATGAGAATCAATATTTTGATTTGCCGCAACTACTTATCTTTATCTGTTTCGACTCCGTACTATTACAATGATTTTGACTATTAAAGTCTTTTTGACACGTCTCTTCCACCCGTTTATTCTCGTCCGTTCGTGTCCCTTCTCGCATTAAATGCCCTCGTTTTCTCAAGAATCTTTTTTGATTTTTCTATATATAGCTTTCTTTTCCTCCTCTTTTCTTCTTTTAATTTCTCTCTGCAACTTTTCTTTACTCTCTCCTTCCGCAATTTGCGCTCCTCTCCATCAGTAACTCTTTTTCTTCATCCCTTCTAACGCTGATCCTAATCTCCAATCTCCCATCCATTCCCATACTGATAATGGCTTTCATTAGTCGTGCATACAAAGCTTCTTTTGATGAAGTTCAACAGAAGTTACTTGAGAAGGGTTTTACTCTATCAACCATTCCTGATCAAGAACCTTCATCTATTCTTTTCATAAAGTTGCTTTCGATCATCAATGTGATGATCAAAAAATTATAGTCTCGCTTAGGTCGACTTCTTTGCAGGACTTCCCATTCCCTTATACAATCCTGAGATGCCTTTATTTTATGAAATCTTGGCCCATGAAAAATTCTCTCGGGCTGTTTATCAATTATGTGGCGATTGCATTCGCCTAATGCTTGAGTTCGCGAACTGTGGTGCTGGCAAAGGATCTTTATACCCTAATACTTTAGACACCCCGATTTCAAAACTTGGAAATAGATCTTGAAAATACACACCGTAGAGAACTTTTTTGAAAATTATTCAAAGTGATAAAGATGAGGAATGCGAAATCTCACTGGGGCATTCGCTTGAAAAGAAGGATAATGTCCCTGAGGATAAATTACTCATGCAAGATATTGACTCCGCACCGGCAATAATACTACTCCTCGCCATTCCAAGGATGAGAAGTGGTGGGTTGTACCCTTGATTTTAAATGGCCCATTACATCGCGGGCTCGCATATTCTTCATGCGAATCTCGCAGATATCATCCTTGGGAATTCAAATGGCCTCGATAAGGCAAAAGAGGTATGTTTTCCACTTCGATCTTGCCCTCGCAACTTTCTTTTTATATTTGCTGAGTTTGTTCAATTTTTCAGATCGCCAAATTGAGAAGAAGCTATAAGGATGATCCGTTGGAGAGTACTCTGACGATACTTCGATCGCTTACGAGTGAAGTAAGAAACATTTCCTTTGTTATTTGAAACAATATTGTTGCCTCCATTTCTTATCTTTAACCGTGTGCGAAGGTTGCCTCTGTTTCTTATCTTTTAATTGTGTGCGAAGGTTGGAGTTGAAGAAGCTGTAGCCGCGAAGATTAAAAGTAAGGGTAAAACTGTCGTTCGCAAAAATAAATCTTCTGCTCCATTAACTAAGAAGCGAAAGACTCAATCTTCTTCTCGCCTTAGCTCAAGCTCCGAATCTTCTGATGAGGATAACCATAATTCGAATCCTTCTCTCGCTAAAGAGACTCCATTGACCGGTTCTTCTATGGATCAGTTATCTAGCATCTTCTCAGACTCTTTCCAAGGAATGGGAGACGCTCCTCTAGCTTCTCTTTGCGGGACTCTCGCAAATGTGTGTAATGCTGCTTTACTAGAGGGCAATAATTCTTTCAATGGAGCCTCTAGAATTGTGTCTCCTGACTTCTTGAATGCACTTGGTTCCTTGGTATGTATGCAGTCATATTTCCCTGTTAATTTTAAATTTTTTAAATATATATATATATATTAACGATTTTTCTATCTCCTTTCATAGGTTGGAAAAACTTCTTTTGTAGTTGCCTCAGATCTCGAGAGAAGACGCAACAGCCTTGAAAAGAAAAATTTACAACTGAACAAGAAGACCCAAGAGCCGGAAGTTGAAGCCGCGTCATCTCGCGATCGGATTCAAAAATTAGAAGCCGTCCGGATTCCCAAAAGGAAAGAGTACTCACTCTTCGTAATTCAAATCAACTTTATGGTATAGTAATTTTCAATTCTCAAATCCTTTTCATGCTATCTTCTATTTTTCTTTGTCCCCACTATTATTCTCGCAGACGTATATAATCTCTCCGAAGAATCCATTCTTCTCCATTCATTTCCCGAGCCTATGAATGATGATGTCCTTCTTACTCGCCTCAATCAATCTCTAAGTAGCTTCTCAAATAAAATTAACCTCCTTTCATTAAAAGATCTTCAATCCAAATATCATCTCTTAGAGATCGAACACAGATCTAGTTTAAATTTAACTAATCGCTTTAAACGAATGTACCTATGATTCCGAGAACAAAGTCAAAACTTTAAGGAAGAAAATTAGTGATCTCATAGATGAGAATGACCGCATTACTAACGAGAGGTGCACAGACAAGTAGAGAATTCCACAAATCTCTTCTTGGTGTGCAAGTTGAACGAGATGAACTCCTTCATCGTATCAACCATACTTAAGCAATGAAGAGCAAGTTCGTTCACTTCTTATTATTAATAGTAATGATGAATTCGCCCGATGCAAAAGTTTTAGATAATGCCAGGAATAATCTAGGTGTTGATGTTAGTCTTCATGCCGAGCATACTTCCTTGATTAAAGACATGATATCCGAGCAGAGAAGGTTACTTATTATACCTTTAACGCTTCTTACTCACTGTAATATTGCTCAATAAATTATTAACTTGTTGTTATTTATTTGTAGAATCCGAGAAGAGACTTCAAGTTAGAATTAGAGAGCTTGAATCTGAACAACTCGCTCAGAATTTTCCAGCCGAGAATTGAAGAACTTGAAATCGAAAAGAACAACAGAAAGAGTCTCTCACTTCGAGAGAATAAATATTTCAAGTTGAAGAAACAATTTCTAACGATGGCGAATTTTAATAATGATGTGCGTTCGTTTTAATGGAGCCATGGAGTATGTTTGTAAGGACCATAATATCCCTCTGCATTCATATCCTCCGGCTGCTTGAAAAGGTTCCCGAGAATTTGCCTGGGCTCCTGATAATCCGATAGTGGGCCGGGCGAAGAAGAAAATTGCAGCGATGAGGATAATAGGACCGAAGAATCGGATGAAGGAGAAGAATCACCAAAGAGATAATTCTTTTTGTTTTCTTTCGCTGCTTGTAATATCTGTACATTTCAATCTTCACTCCTTGTAGTTCTTCCTTGTAATATAATTGGCCAACATTATTGACGTATAACTCTTTCATCAGAAGATGAATAACAATATTTCATCTTTTCCATTCCCATACTTGCCTCTGTTATTTATCTTCAGATGGAAGATTTTAGTTGTCATCATGTATTTTGTTGGATAATTATTCTATTGTTATTGAAATGTATCGTTGCGACAAGGTCGCGGTGCCTTCATAAATTAAGAATCCTCGCTTATCTCGCCTTATCATTTCGGTAGTCTTTATTTTATCTCTTCTTGTTGCGACAAGGTCGCAGTCGCCTTTACACTTTCATGCAATGGCCCATTGACCTTGTCTTATCATTTTTGTGTGGTCTTCCAAGTCAGACCTCCTAATTAGAGGTCCTCCCACGCCACCTTTTTATCGCGACAAAATCGCAGGACGTCTTTACACTTGTATGTAAAGACCCCTTGATCTTGCCTTATCATTTTCCAAGTATTTTTGCCTCTCCCGCAGGATGTTTTAGTTGCGACAATATGACAAGCCTAGATATCCATGCGAACATAAAGCCCCATGACATTGCCTTGCGACGAAATCGCAGGACGTCCGTACACTTTCGTAAAGACCCATTGATCTCGCCTTACCTTCGCGTTAGTATTATCAAGCCTCTGCAGATAATTGCACAAATATGACAAGCCTAAATTCTCTTGAGAAAACATAGCCTCATGACATTTGCGTCTGTTTGACACTCCCCTAATGGAGAGCGTCGCCCTTATCATCTCCTGGTTGCCCCTTCAAGAGGCGAAACATCGGCCATACAAGACTAGCTCCTCCCATCCGGTCTTAACAACAACCAGCTTGTTTTCGCAGCCTCTTATCCCTTATACCTATAGGGTTTATGGTTACAAGGCTGCACCTAAGTGGAGTTTTCTTCAAGCGAGTGCAACATATGCCAAGACTTGCCAAGAATGGCTGTGGTAGGTTCATCCATCCCTGCACTCCGGCTCAACCGTGTACCTCGAATACTTTGAGCATACACTCTCTAAGAAGAGACCCTCGGTCGCCCAACCAGTATAACCTTATATATATAGTTGGGAATCCAAGGTACCTCTTAGGATAGGCTTTCATGGGCCCAAATTTTCATGACTCAAAGCTTCGAGCGGTGTAACCTTCCCCGAGCCATGTCGAGAGATACCCCTTATATGACGCACTTTAGGTCTTACATTTGCCTCTTACGAAATGTTATTCGCGAACTAGGTGTACGCCATAAAGGTTCGTCCCATTCATTTACTCATTCATCTTTGTTAAATCATTCAATCATTCATGTTTCATTATTGTAGTTGCGGGATTTCACACTACACCCCTCACTATATTTTGTAGATCTAAATCATATTAATCACCTAAATTATAAATATAAGTGCTAGAAATTTAAATAGACACATAAGATTTTACGTGGTTCGATCAATGTGATCTACATCCACGATTCTTCACTATGATTGTTGAGGTTACATTTGAATTACATTGAGAATCTCCATTAATGGATATTTTCTAGAGCTCTAGATCTAATTATTTGGGGAAGAAGATGATAAAGAAAAATAAATCTCTAAAAATATCTCTCTCCTAAAAAGTGTCCTCCTTTTCTCTCTCCCTCTCTCCTCTTTATATAGGTGTTTACATAATGGATGACTCACATACAAGCTCATATTCTCGCTTGAGCCTTTTAATGATTTTGCGGGCTCTCGCTACCTTCTCTCGAGACACTCTCTCGAGTCTTGCTACCTTCTCTCGAGACACTCTCTCGAGTCTTGCTACCTTCTCGAGACACTCTCTCGAGTCTTGCTACCTTCTCTCGAGACACTCTCGAGTCCTCGCTACCTTCTCTCGGAGACACTCTTCACTTTTCTCGTATTTCGCTTTGTCAAATGTATACGTTATTTTTGATGTTAGTCTCGCGACGGTTTCCATGTTGTTAATGACAATATCGCGAGTACGTTGTTGTTGCGATATTCGATCCTACATCTTGCCTCTTTTTCTTGAATATTGCTTCAAGAGCGATCTTTAACAAAAATCTGTTGTTGTAGTATCTTTGATATTTGTTGTCAAGGAACGAGCGAAAGAATACCGGACTTGAAAAGTACGTACTTGCCTCTATTCTTTTGCGAAGTTCCGAAGCTTTGCGAAGTGAATAAGAAGTATTATCTCTTGAAGTATGCGGTAAGTATGAAGTATGCAAAGCATGAAGTATCCTTGAAGAAGTATAAGAAGTACTCGATCCTCGAAATATATAAGAAGTATTTAGAATCCATTATGCGAAACTCTCGCTCCATGTTCTTTGCCTCATGCTATGCTCTATTCTTTTTGCGAAGTTAAAGCTTTGCGAAGTGAATAAGAAGTATTATCTCTGAAGTATAAAAGTATTGCCTATCTGTTCATGCGAAGTTATTATTCCATTTTTGGTGAGGATTCTTGTTGTTCATTGATGAATATCTTCTTTGGAAGTGATTCTTGCCGAGAAGATAAAGAACATAAAATGTTTTCTTGGTTATCCATAGTTGCCTCTCGTTCTTTATTTATGAGGGTAGAATCCTTAAGAAATGTCGAATGAGCGAGTTGTGTCTTCATTCTCATGTTGCCTCTGTTTTTGGTGTTTTGTACTCATGCGATAGTATAATCTCTCCAAGTTGCTTATCTTATCTTGTAAAATAATCACATTCAGAGATGCTTAATAATTCTTTGAAGTTTTGAATATCTCGCGAAATTCCGAATAATATCTTGAGAGATTCTAAATAATATTGCCGAGAGATTTTAAATAACACTCTTGAGAGATTATGAATATCACCGCGAGATTCAAATATCTTTCTTTGGACACAATGCTTGTGTAATGATTATGTTATGAAATGTGTATCGATGTTTATGCCATGAAATGCTTATGCGATGCTTTCATGATGCAAGTATGATGCTTGTATGATGAGAATGCTTATCTACCGCAATGTATAGCTAATGTTTGTGTTACTTAGCTCCTTTTACATCTAAAATTGATGTAGCTTTAAATCGCTTCCATTCTTCATTTCTCTGATTTTGTTTCTAGTATATGCATTCCTCTTTGCGTATTTGTTGTTCCTCGAATTCTTTTTGCTTGTGCTTCATTTTTCTTATTCCCGCACTATTAGTATCGCATAATAATATGATCATAATATCAAGTATGTTGCATTTGCATTGCCTCGTCTCATTATTATATACGTGTTCGCAAGTTTATCATTTAATCATTTTCTCAAGCTCACAAGCTTATCACGTAATCTTTTTGCGATAAAAGAATCGTGTATTACCTTCATCCAAATTGTTTATGTTGAACTTTGTCATTGCGATAAGATCGCAGGACGTCTTTACATTTTCACGTAATGACCCATTGATCTTGCCTTATCATTTTTGTGGTCTTCCAAGTTAGACCTACCTAATTAGAGGTCTTCCCCTGCCACCTATCATCGCGACAAAATCGCAGGACGTCTTTACACTTGCATGTAAAGACCCATTGATCTTGCCTTATCATTTTCCAAGTATTTTTGCCTCTGCAGGATGTTTTAGTTGCGACAATGACAGGCCTAAATATCCTTGCGAACATGGAGCCCCATGACATTGCCGTCTTTGCGACGAAATCGCGGACGTCCGTACACTTTCGTGTAAAGACCCATTGATCTCTGCCTTACCCCTCGCGTTAGTATTATTGCCTCTTCGTGATCATTGCACAAATATGACAAGCCTAAGTCTCCTTGCGAAAACAAAGCCTCATGACATTTGCGTCTTTTTTGACACTCCCCTAATGGAGAGCGCGCCTTATCATCTCCCGGTTGCCCCTTCAAGGAGGCGAAACATCGGCCATACAAGACTAGCTCCTCCCATCCGGTCTTAACAACAACCCAGTTGTTTTCAGCCTCTTATCCCTTATACCTATAGGGTTTATGGTTACGAGATCCACCCTAAGGAGTTTTCTTCGAGGCGAGTGCAACATATGCCAAGACTTGCCAAGAATGGCCAGGGTAGGTTCATCCATCCCTGGCACTCCGGCTCAACCGTACCTCGGCGCCTTGAGCATACACGACTCCTAAGAAGAGACCTCGGTCGCCCAACCAGGGTATAACCTACATATATAGTTGGGAATCCAAGGTACCTCCTCCGGATAGGCTTTCATGGGCCCCAAATTTCCATGACTCAGGCTTCAGGAGCGGTGTAACCTTCCCCCAGAGCCATGTCGAGAGATACCCCCTTATATGACGCACTTTAGGTCTTACATTTGCCTCTTACGAAATGTTATTCGCGAACTAGGGTGTACGCCATAAAGGTTCGTCCCATTCACTCACTCAATCATTTTTGTCAATTCATTCAATCATTCATTTTTGATTATCTCTTCTCATTATCTTTGCGAAATTATCGCATGTCTTCATTCTTTCATTTATCCTTTCATTCATTCCTTCATTTCTATCACTTCCTTCACTCATTCTTTCATTTCTATCATTTCTTTCATTCATTCTCATAATATCATATCATTTGCGGTTTGCTGTTGTTGTTGTCTCTTGCGAAGTATATGATTTGCTTGCGAAGCTATCATCCTTGAAATGTATGGACGATAAAATATAAATATCTCGCAGCAAAAAGAATTGTGAGAAATGAGATTTGAACCCTTGACCTGCCTCTTGCATATTCTCGCACCATACCAACTGTTCTAACCTCTCTTGCGAGATTAACTTGAGATAATCATCAACTTTCTTGCTGCGAGATAAGCAAAGTCTCATGGGATTTCGCATAACAAAATAAATGTGCGAGACAAGAATTGATCCTGTGACCTCTGCTTGCATTCATGCATCCTGACCAACTGTGCTAGCCAAGCCTCTGCGAAATGTTCGCGAAATAATCACTTACTTTCTTCTTGCAAAATATACTTTAAAAACCCATGCGAAAATACACGTTCGTTGAGATTTGAACTCACCATGAACTCATTAATTTCGCAGATGACCAACTGCGTCTTTATCTTGTTTGGCGAAAGAATGAAACAACATTGCGAAATTATCCATTTTTTCCCTTCTTTGCGAAGCAAAAATTCTTTGAGGTGGGAGATTCGAACCCGCGACCTTAAGCTCCCCTTGTTCGAAACGTGACCAATTGTGCTAGCTGTCCGTTTTGTGAAAGAAACACACAATACTATAACTTTATTCACTTCTCGCTCTCGGAAGTTCAAAAATATGTAAAAGGTGGATTCGAACTCGCAACCCCAAGCTTATTCTCTTCATGAATGACCATCCCCGGGCTACTTGCCGCTTCATGAAGGAAACACACAATGCTATAGCTTTATTCCATTTTTCCCCTCTTGAAAGTTCAAAATATTTGAAAAATATGACCGTGGGCGAGATTTGATCTTGCGACATCAAGCTTCTTCGCTCCAATTCAAACCATCTCTAAGAGCTTTCTTTTTGTGATAAAATTCAAAGATTTTGTTCTTATCCTTTTCTTCGTTCTTCCTTTATTTCCTTCAACAATTTTCCTTTTGATTTTTCTCCCAACATGAAATTCTTTCATTCAAACTTTAATTTTCTTCCTTGAATTTCACCATCTATAACTAATTTTTTCTTTCTTCTTTTCATGTCTTTAAATTACCGATGATGTTTACTCCCCGAAAGTGTGATTTCTTCCATAAACTTCCATTTTTGAAACCTAAATTTTATAGATCTAAATAAAAAGTATGGAAATTTCTCTTAAAGTTTATAGATCCAATTGAATTCATCACCAACAAGAGCTGTTTTTTCTAAACTTTCCCGAACCAACAAGATTAGGTCCCTGTTTCTAGCGCATATGTAGTTGCGGGATTTCCCACACTACACCCCTCACTATATTTTGTAGATCTAAATCATATTAATCACCTAAATTATAAATATAAGTGCTAGAAATTTAAATAGACACATAAGATTTTTACGTGGTTCTATCAATGTGATCTACATCCACGATTCTTCACTATGATTGTTGAGGTTACATTTGAATTACATTGAGAATCTCCATTAATGGATATTTTCTAGAGCTCTAGATCTAATTATTTGGGGAAGAAGATGATAAAGAAAATAAATCTCTCTAAAAATATCTCTCCTCCTAAAAGTGTCCTCCTTTTCTCTCTCCGCTCTCCTCTTTATATAGGTGTTTACATAATGGATGACAGCTCACATACATTTTCATATTCTCACAGCCTTTTAATGATTTCGGTGCTCTGCTACCTTCTCTCGAGACACTCTCTCGAGTCTTGCTACCTTCTCTCGAGACACTCTCTCGAGTCTTACCTTCTCTCGAGACACTCTCTCAGAGTCTTGCTATCTTCTCTCGAGACACTCTCTCGAGTCTTGCTACCTTCTCTCGAGACACTCTCTCGAGTCCCGCTACCTTCTCTCGAGACACACTTCATACTTTTTCTCGTATTTCTGCTCTGGTGTCGTCTGTTACATGCTATTTGATGTTAGTCTCCTGACGTTTCGCAGATGTTGCTAATGACAATATCGCGAGTACGTTGTTGTTGCGATATTCTGATCCTACAATTATTTATTAATATTTGTTTGCGAAATATTCGCAAAATTCCATTTCATTTGTTGTATCTTTATCTCTTTCTTAACCGAATTCTCATTTACCCTTGATCATGAGATTCTCGCACATCATTACTTCAACTTCTATTTTTCCTCCGCTTTTGTTGATTATTCACTTTTATGCCTTTTGTTCCTCATATCCTTCGCTTCTTTATTATCATAACATTACCTGTTTCTAGGCATTCACCTCATGAGGTATATTCAGTCCCTTACTTCTATAGCATCCACCATCAGTTTTCCTTTCTCTGCTCATCTCTCACATGTTGCTTCCAACCCCTTCTTTTGGCATTTCTTTCTTCGCAGACTTTCTACATCGACCTCATGACATTGCTGTGACTCTTTCCAATCTCCCTGTATAATACCAATGCCGTTTGTATGTGGAAATTTTATACATTGATGGTATGTTGACGCGACTTTCAGATTTCATGAAGCCATGGCCTCCCAATCAGCCGCATCATACTGAGATTCCACATCAACTACACAGATAAAACATCGCTTGGATAACCTTGTAGAGGTATTCTCATGTGAACCTCTCCCCTTTGGTTTGTTTGCAGTGCCATTAAAGCCATATCTTGTATGTCGAGGGGATCAAATCCTCCTTTTCCTCCCATCGCCTTAGGTATGGTAAAAGAATATTCACCGACTTAGAGTGTCCGAATAGATTCGTTGATCTCCCGATCTCAATTTAATCATCATCTTCCATCAACTCGTTTTGGTTAATCTGGTTTCACAACCAACGGGCTATCATGTGTTTCTCTTCCTTTTTGGCATCTCTCTGCCCAGAGAAAAAATAGTCTTGTTGCCACTTTTCTAATGCATCATTCTGCACTGGACTCATTATTTCTTTATCATTAGCATCTCTCAGAAATATCTTTGGGCTGGTTGTCATGAAATCTTGACAGCGAGCAGGAGGGACGATAGAGTTGCAATTCAAATTTTGGCTTTGTTCCGAACCCCTATCACGAATGTTTCCTTTCCTTTTGCTTTGTTAATCGCTCATTGCATCTCTTGGTGGTGGTAATGTAAGCCTTTTTTCTTCTCCCTTTAGAAATGATTCAACCTTCCCCGATCAATCATCACGAGAATAGTTCTCTTTGTGTTTCTACAATCGTTTTGTTTGATGTCCATGGAAGCTGATGAAGAACAAACTCAAGTGACCTTCTTTGGCTCAAGTGGTCCATTCCCGCTGCTCCAAGGTCTGGTACATCTTCCATCACAAGTAGCTTCCCAGGATCTTTTCCACACTAGCATTGGAGGCATCTAACTGTTCCATACTATTCAGGCTTCTCGCTCACCTCCGTGGTTATATTGCCTTCGTCCACCGTAGTAAGTTTCTTGCACATGATCTAGCCTCCAATCTTATTATTGTTTAACATACAGGTTGCAAGAGTTCCTTTCTTCGCTCAACTCTTCTTGGTCGTGGCTTCCATGTAGCTCTATCTTCCATTGTCCCTTATCGCCTTTCCCGCTTGGCCATGCGAAGTGCTCAATCACATGTTTATGAATTGAGGCAAGAAGCTTGCGTTATGAGCATTCGAGCATGTTAACGACTCGGATAAGAATTCATTTCATTCTCGTCTTTCTTCTAAGGCGATATATTCTTTCCCGTAACTCATGATTCTGCTATCGTGATTGTATTTTTTTGATTCTAAAATTTGAATGTATAACAAGTTAATCGCTAAGAGAGCATTCACAAATGAGAGAATGAGGTATCTTTCCTCAACCCGTCTCCGCCATTTCCCGGCTGCACATGGTCCTCCATCTTATCATCAATCGCTTTAAGCTCTAGCCAACCCTTTGCTTCAACCCGAATACATCTTGAATACAGGTCGTGAAGAATTGTTTACTTATGTATGGAGAAGAATGTGGCTTAAATGGTTAAACCATGTGATTGTGTTCCTTGGCACCCTCAAACCATTTTTAGTGGCTTTCTGTTAGGGCTATAGAAATACTTGCATAAGATAGCATCATGATTCTCCCACTGCAACACATCTCATATAAGCCTTGATGTATGTTGTACACAAGACAAAAAGGTTCCATCAAGATGTTGGTTAATGCAAGTAGATTGCACTTAGGGAGGTATTCCTCCCATCTGCATTTCTAGTGTGAAGGTTCTGCAGCCCTCTCGCGATGGCTTCGCCCAATTGTTTCCTTCCTCCTTCCATTCTCTATTGTTCATTAGTCTTCTCATTTCATTTGAGTTCTCTTAAGATTTGTTCATTTGCCTCGAGTTTGACTCCACTGTCTTTTTTAGCTCTGCTTCTCTCCTTAACCTCTCGTGCCTGCTTTGACCTTTCTTTTTCATTTATTTTTTTCTCTCCCTTTCCACACGCCTCTTTCGCTTTCTTTCTTCATTCGCACGCCATTATATCGGTTGTTCTTCTTGGTCATTTGTCCTCTCATCTGCGCCCTCTCATATTCTTCATTAATATTCTATTGAGTGATTTTGTTCCTCATTTCTTTCCGGTTGTCATGGTTATTCTGTAGGATTTAGCTTCTTCCATCTCTTGATTTTCTCCATTTCTCGCTCTTATCCTTTCTCTCTAGCGAGCTAGCCGCTTTTATTCAATGTAGTGCCCTCAATGTCATCCTCAATTTCTGCTTTTTCTCAATTCTTACTCTCCGTGCAAGATCATTCTTCCTTCAAAGGCTTGGGTCATTCGCCCTTGGAGTTGCATGTTTCCTGATTCTCCTTATTCCTCATTCAAGATTTTTTGGCCGAGGAATATAACGATCTTCCATTTCCCTCTTTCTCTGCCACGCTTTGTGCTTGGATTTTGTGTTTCTTGTTGGTTTCTTTCTTTCCGGTACTTTCGTTGGTAAAACTCTCCTTCTTTCTTCCCTAGTCGACCTTGAACTTGGATCTCACACTACTTCTTGATCTCCTATTTTGCAATCTCATATTTTCCATTCTCAATTCATGATTCTCGTCTTGTCAAGTTTGCTCGTTTCTCTGCCTCTAGTCGTCTCTCTTCTTCGTATTGTTTGTCTCGATCTTTCTCTCTGCGATTTCACCCGTTTCTGATTCATTTTCTCCATTCATTCCTTGCTCTTCTCCTTGTCCATTACTTCACCATCTGGGCCGCCTCTTCTCTAAATCTTCTAATCGATCTTCAAGTATGTACACTTACTCTATCATAATCCGCTGGTAGCATTTTGCTCACCGTGAGATCGGTGGCTGATTTTGATTTTCTCCATCATTTCTCCATACTCATCCTTGACGATTCTCCTGTTTCATTCCTCCTTTCTCCAGCTAGTCTCCCACTTCTTCTGATGGGTGGTTGCC
>JAJJWW010017727.1:0-21451 GCA_023531295.1 Papaver armeniacum | reverse complement strand
AATTAAGGACAAAAGAAAAAAGAAAAGCCACAACTTGAAAAACAAGAAAACCTCAACTTTCCTAACTGACTCAGAAGATACTCAAGTATTAGGATTTCAATTCCTAGGCAAGAAGCTGTCGCCTATATAAAGATTGTCTTTCTCCCCGCCTTCAAATTAGCACCTCTCTTAGCCATCAGGTCAAAGAGAAGTGAACTTCTCGTAGCAATGTTCAAATATTATAGAAGCTAACCTTGAGTTTGCTTTTCTCCATCTAGCTGAAAACCATGGAACATCACCTCTTTCAAACTCCCGTTCGCAAACTCAAGGAGTCTCGATCTAATTATGATTCTTGGAATTCCCCATTCCATATTAACTCACGCACAAATTATTGCATAATTCTCAAGAATGTAATTCGTTGCCATACCCAAACCACCACTGAGGGTACCTAATACTTGACAACATTCATCTCTCGACCACCATTCCAAATCCTCGCCGCACTAGATTTCCAAATGATGATCCATCACAACAAAACAGATGTAGCCATTTATTGGAGGAGTCCGAAACAAGTTTTGATGCACTTATATTTTATACTTCTATTTCCTGATCTAAAACTTTATTATCTCGCTTCATCATAGACTTGACTCCATTTGTGGCCTTTCATTCTCGACCTCCTTCCTTCACATACCGAGTCACTCTTCTTTGAATATTCTCGCACATTTGGATTAATTTCTTCAAAATACTTTCTCTTGTTTTTCTCAAACCATATTTCCTTAAGAGTCACACAAGAAGCAAGATCCAAATCTCCCGAATGAGAGGACTTTTATTCTTTTTGTGCACTTCCGATATCATCAAAAGATTTTGGGGCTTTGACTTGAAAATTGCAGAGATCCATTCCCATATTTCAACACTTATAGCACAATTTGAGTAAATGATTCATGTTATCTGGTTCCTTTTCACAAACACAACATCTAGATGCTAATTCATACCCATTCTTCACCATAATTTCATCATCAATATATATTTCTTGCACCAGTTTCCAAACATTACTTGCAATACTAGGGTGAAGGAAGTTATTCCACACATACCTTGACCAATGCTTCCTGGATTCTTTATGTCTAAGTTCATTTGTTGCTGCTAACAATTTAAATGCTCCTTTGATATCACCTTGCCGGATCAATTCATCCTCATTTTCACTGATTGCAGGTAAAGTCTGACCCATTATTACTGCTTGAATGTCACTTGGAATAACCCATGAGCCATCATGTAAAAGTTCAGCTAGCCTCATCTTCTTGTTGTTTAGCAAAAACTGAGAATTACCCATTTTATTCTCCAAGGGAGTATCACCTATCCAAACATCATACCAGACCGAAATTTCTTCACCAGCCCAACACTCCACCTTACATTTTCCTTTAAACTTCCCAAGCCCATTTGAGACCTGGCCACACAAAGATAGTTGCCACTTGTTACTCCATTGGCCAAACTTATCCATATACTTGGCTTTAAAGAAAACGCCATTGTTCATCTGAATGCATGATCTTCCACATCATCTTCATAAGTAATGCTCTGTTAATGACTTCAAGTCTTGGAATTGCTAGACCTCCTTCCTCCAATGGAGTGCAAACTTTCCTCCATGCTAAGGTTTTATATTTCCTAACCTCTCCATCACCTCGACCAAAGGAAATTCCTTATAATTTTCTCACATGTCTTGATAACCAGGCCATTTGTACACAGCCATATTGTAAATGGGAATGCTGCACAAAACTGACTTAATTAGAACCACTCTTTCTTGAAAAGATAGCATTTTTCCTTTCCAAGTAGCAAGCTTCCTTGAAGCATCTCCACCATAGGCCATATAATGAGGATTTCACTCATTCGCCGATAAAATGACTCCCAAGTACTTGTCGTGGAAGTCATTTACCTCCATCTGCATTATGTCTTGAATTATTTTTTTCCTTGAGCTAGAAGTGCCATTAATGAACAACTTACTCTTACTCTTATCATGATTTGACCGAACAATTTTGATATGTTTCTAACAAATGTTGAACATTTTGAAGACACTTTTTCCTCCATTACAAAACAGAAAACATCATCTCGAAAAAAACAGATGAGTAGGACCAATTCCATTTCTTACAACTATTGGACTGATCTTGCCATTTTGCACCAATTGAGTAATCTTCTTAGTTAGCACTTCCTCCATTAGCACAAAGAGAATTGGAGATAGAGGATCTCCTTGTCTGAGACCCCTACTTACTGGAAAAAAGCCACATGGACCTCCATTTATCAATAATGATATTCTTGCAGATTTAAAAATAGTATGCAACCAATCACACCAACTTGTGGAGAAACCAAATTTTTTAAGCACTTGAAAAAAAGAAATTCCCAACTCACTGAATCATATGCTTGAGAAATATCCAATTTGAGACCAACATTACCTCCTCTTTTTTTCTTCATTTCATTAACCATTTCAGAAGCAAGAAGAACTTGTTCTTGAATACATCTCCCTTTTATGTAAGCAGCTTGTTGAGGAGCTACCAGTTTCCCCATTAAAGTACTCATTCTCACAAGTCATAATCTTGGTGATGATTTTGAAGCTCAAATTACTTAGACCAATTGGTCTAAATTGATTTGGAGTTTTAGCTCCCGCACTTTTGGTAAAAGAACTAAGAAGCTTGAGTTAAGACCCTTGGGAATAAACCTTTTCTTCCAACAGTATTGAATTGCTTGCACCACATCTTCATTAATGATTTGCCAGCAGGCTCTATAAAAGCACCCAGAGAATCCATCTGGGCCTGGAGAGCTATCGGGTCCATGCTAAACACAAAGATTTTTAATTTCTTCAAAGACAAGGCACTGAATCCAACATAGTTTGATCTTCCTAGTAATTTGATTTGGAATGACATCCAATAACTCACTTGTGCTTCAACCTCTTTATATTTGAATTTTTCTTCATAGTGATGAACTAGAACCTTTGCTATGTCCTTTTCCTCGATCAGTGCATACATTCCCATTTGCATCTTCTAGCTCACTTATAAAGTTTTGGGCTTGCCTTATCTTTAACCAAGTATGTAAGAATCTTGTGTTAGCAGCTCCATCTTTTATCCAATTTACTCTAGCTTTCTGTTTCATCATTGTATGGAATTGTACTTCCTTAGTGTTCAAAACATTCTGAGCTTCAACCAAATTGCTAAGTTTTTCCTCATTAAGAGGATCTTTATCTGATATTTCCATAGATTCTTGAACTTTAGTTTCAGCTTCTTTTATCTGAACATTAACATCCCCAAAAACTTGCCAGTTCCATTCTTTGAGAATAATCTTCAATCTTTTCAACTTTGTTTGAAAAACAAAGGCAGGATCACCTACCACTTTTTCTGCCCAACTTTTTTGAACTGTCTCCATAAAATTGGGATGAGATATCCACATTTTTTGAAACTTATATGGAGAATTTTTGGTTTAGGAATATTCAAATTACCTCCAATTAAAGGTGCATGATCTCAAGCAACCCTTTCTCCCACTTTAAAACTCCAATCTTCATAATTTTGTAACCAAAGATGATTAAACATTGCTCCGTCCAAATTGCATAAAATCCTTTTTGCCGCCATGTTGACAGCTAGACCATGAAAATAGTTGACCTGTTTTTTGGAGCTTGCGTAACTCACACACATCAATACAATTGTTAAAGGCTAACATTGATCTTCTATTTGGAGCTTTACCACCGCTTTTTCTTCTACACAAGTTATAGCATTGAAGTCCCCCTTAATTAGCCATGATTTTTTTAGTTGACTTATAATTTCCATTTCGACCATAAAAATATTCTTTGAACTATTCCCACATGAGCATGAACTCGATATTAATGAATCCCCAACACTCCAGCTATCATTTGACTTGACATAGACACTAATTGCAGCTTGAGTTGTAAGTGTTTTGTGCCAAAAAAGCCAAATGTTTCCCTTATTATTTGAAACTGAATTATGAATTACCATACTCTGCATACCGGAAGATTTAATTTCTTGCAAAAAGATGAAGTACAATGAATTTTTGGTTCTACAACCCAAACTAATGAAGGCTTGATTTGATTTACTAAAGACCAAAGTTTATCTTGAGCCCTAGGTCTTTTAAGGCCCCTTAAATTCCAAAAGAGAGAACTTTCATTGTTTAGACTGGAGGCTTGTGCCTCATTTTCCTTGATTTCTTCTCGCATTATGCTTCACCGGTACAGTTGAGGTACTACCTTTGATCAACATTCTTTTGTATATCATTTTTTGTAGCCATACTTGGTTTTTGAATAACTCGACCAAGAAGTCAAGGAACTCTTTCTTCGTATACTTCACCATTTTTACCATTGACATATTTCACTACACTTGTATCCAAGGAATTGTCATCTACCACTTGTAGGATTTTTCTTGGACTTAACATTTCCTCATTAGTACTTTGTTTCTCAAAGCATCTATGTTTTGTAATACATCAAATCTTCTAAACTCCTTTGAAGAATACTTATTGATCCTCGCAAGTACTGCCCTTTAATTTGAGTTGGTGTATTAACATCATTGTCCTTACTTTGAGCTGGAGTCTCATCCACATGTTTTGAAATATTAACTGCTTCTTTTATTTGTGGTGGAGCTATATTCTCGATTCACTCTCTCGTCGTTTGCCCGCTTCATTTACTTTTTCTCAATTCATCTTTTGCTCGACTCAGCCGAGTATGACCAATTATCTTGCAATTAGGACAAAATTTGGGTAACTCAGTAAGAAGGACATTTTTCATAAATCCTCCATACTTTGTCTTAATCCATAACTTGTTAGGAATTTTCTTTGCTAAATCAATCTGCACCAATACTCTTGCATAGAGACCATTTTCATAGTTTAAAGTGACTTCATCTACTTTTACTGGAGTTCCTAATGCACCGCTAATGGTGAAAAGAGTTTTTCATCCCAAATATTCAAGACTTAAACCTGGATAATGAACCCATACCATTGCCGGAAGTTCTCTCGATATTCTGGTTTAAAATTAGGCATCCAATTCCTAACCCTCAAAATTTGATTTGCAACTTCCCATGTACCAAACTTGATTGTATTCTTATCCATTATGTTATCTAATTTGATTGTGAAAAATCCTTTACCCAGAGGAATCATTTTGCAAGAACCAGATAATTTCCATTGACTTTCCAAGATCACTACTGCATCCGCAAATTTAAGCTTTAAAAAATCCAATCTACCAATTAAAGAGAATTTCCATACATCATATCTAGCTTCCGAATTATTATCTATCAGATCAATTGATGGACATTCCTCAACAGGGGTAACCATATCTATAGTCGGAACCTCCATCGAAGAAACCCTTACTTGATTTGAAGGTGAGTAAAAATCGAAATTAAACAAGACTTAATGGTAATCGATCATTATGTTATCACTCCAATCATCAATAGTACTGTAATAACTCCTAATTATCTCTAATACTTCCGAAATCAGATTATGAAAGACAAAAATTCAAGCATAACTTAAACTCACCTCAATTCAGATCAATTCCACCCGCCTTAATCTTCTTCTCTAGGGTTCTAGACCAAACACAAGGTTTACAAAACTTAAATAAGTATAAACCCGGTTTGGAAGTGACTCAAATGGAATTGTAGGGGGCCGTTTTATTTTGTGTGCTTTGTAACATGCTTTGCAACAATTTTAGTAACATTTTTAATAACAATTATAAGTGTAATTTATGTGATACTTATTATCTAACAATTTTGTAACAGTTGAGTAACAATTTTGAAATAATAACAGAAGCTTTAGATCCGATGGCTGAATTTTGTTAGTAATCAACGGTCAAGACCAAAAGTGAAAGTATAGGTGACTTTTTTTTTTTTTTTTTTTTTTTGCCATTTTCACGCCGGAGATACCGTCAATCCTGCTCGACTTCCCATCGTTTTGACCGCGCCTAACCGTAGTCGTGGATCGATGACTATCTTATTGTCGATCCAATTTTGTGGAAAGAAAGCTAATGGGCGTTCAATTTTTACGATTAAAAACCAAAAAGAGCGTTACAAACTGACTACATTTTGGCTCCACTATGACTATGAACACTAAAGGGACTCCCTTCGGTCGTCCCAATAATAAGTATAGAACCCGGAACTGGAGGTTAGCCACAAGAGTTTAGAGAACTAGAAGATTAAGAAGAGAAGAAGAAGATTAGAGAGGATTAAAGAAGAGTTTTCGATTAATTTCTAGTCTTTTACAAAGCTCGATACAATATTTATAATCGTGAAGACTTATAGAAAAAAATTACTATCAATAGAGTTCTAACTAAATAGGGAATTTAAAGTAAGATAAAAATACAAAAGCTATGAAAGGAAGCTATAAGTCATAATTTTTCTTGTCCCGTCTTAAGAAATCTACCTCCATATAAGAATAATTGACATCATAATATAAATATATAACACTTGTCATACATCAAAGTTTAAGATGAAGAGATTCTTGTTACCATACTACAAGTTCATTTTGCTTCAAAATGGATTTTTTGATTTTTTGTGCACAACTTAATACTTAATATCTTCATACTCATATGATTTCATTTGTCAATTTTCGATGTGATAATAAGTGATGTGAATTGTTTTATTACAAAATTTGTATATACATCTTCACATTCAACACTTACATATCTCAGTTGTGTTTGAATGTGTTGTGTGAGTCGAGGAATCCTATGAAGGTAACCAAAGGGTCATAAATCTATTCTTAAACTCAATTGATTTAGCTTGTTAGAGCATTGCTTCAGAGAACTCGCATGCGTTGCTATCTCAAGCATGTTTGTCAATGTTAGTGATCAAAACTATAAGTCTTGATTTATAGTCTACTATAGCTAAGTCTTGGACTAGGATAGAAAGTGTAGTTGAGCTCAAGAACTCCATGGCGATCATCATATAAGATGAAGGACTACTCAAGGAACTGGTGGATCTTCATTGACTAAAAGTTATGTGGAGACTTGAACTTATCCATCACTCAAAAGTCTATCTACTCTATCTCCTATTTTGAGACAAAAGTCGTTTTTCTATATAGACTTTGATTATACACATTTTCTATTTCGAGCCGAGTTCATCTCGCCTATCTATTTCTCGAAATATATGTTGGTAAGCTTTTGCTTTGGCCAAGTTCATCTTTACCTAGTGAAGAAAGTCATGACACGTTTCAATCACTTTGAAAATTGCTTACTTTGACGAAATGTCCTCTAAGAATGTTTCAATGATTTAAATGAGAGTTTAGATTAAATAACAATGATGGATATAAGCATTGTGTGGCAACACATATATGTATAAGTCCTTTTTCCTTGAACTGAAGTTTGCAAACGTTGTAGATCAAGAGAACCGAATCGAGCCGTGGATCAAGTCCGCGAACTCGGCCCGCCAATCGGCGGAAGTTCTCTTCCGAGAAATTCTCGCCGAGTTTGAGAACTCCTTCTGGGAACTTAAGTCCGCAAACTAAGTTTGCAAACTTGAGTTGGTTAAATATAAAAATGATTGTTTGTGAACTCATTTATAAAAAACTAAGGAATGCAAAAATGCAAACCGTGGTTATATAGTTCATGAACCGATTCGAGTGAATCAAATCGTTTTTGCATCGATTGTGTTTGTGTAGTTACATAAGATTTCCTTTGCAATTGAACAACTCTCTAACTAGTTCATTTGAACTAGTTATGGTGAAGAAGATTATGGTTGATATGAAAGTGCTCATATGGCTAACCATTTGGTTAACTATTGTTGAACCAACAAATGTTCATGTTTGGTACTAACATAAACCCAAAATAGTACATTTCATTTGTGTGTAACAAGATAAGTTTTCGATCCAACGGTTGAAAGATATTAGCTTGATTCTAATCAAGTTTTCATCTAATCCAAGTGAATATTGAATGCTTTGTTACCAAGCTAACATTGATTGCAAACCTTGATTTGAAAGACTATATAAGGAGAACTCTAGAACCGAAACCTAATCCCCACACCTTCCGTGTGATACTAGTTGTATTAGCTAGAGTCGATTCTCCTTAACCTTAGGTTTTCTTCTTAAACTAGGTTAATGACTTAAAAACTTTATCGATTGGGAGCTGCATCGATACTACTTTCTCGTAGTTGTGTGATTTGATCTTGCCGATTCTATCGTTTTTGAGTACAATCGTAACGATTGGCTTGAGATATTTATCTCCGATAGGCAAGATAGAAAAGTAATCACAAATATCTTCGTCTCATCGTTTGTGATTCCACAATATCTTTTTCGCCGCGTCGATTAGGATTATTGTGAGGTGATTGATAATACTAGGATGTTCTTCAGAATATAAGTCCTGGTTATCAATTGGTTCTTGTTCACCTTGATTTATCAAAAGACTTAACAAAATTTGTAGGTTTATCTCGTAGGAGACAGATTTATCTATTCTCAGAGACTTTTCTCATGTGTGATACGTATTTGTTTATTAACGTCTTCGACTTTGGGTCGTAGCAACTCTTAGTTGTGGGTGAGATCGCCTAAGGGAATCAAGTGCGTAGTATCCTGCATGAATCGTAGACGTAAGGAGCGTAATCGCACTCTTGAATCAGCATGAGATTGATTGGGGTTCAACCACAATCCGTAACCGAAGTTAGTTTGTAGTAGGCTAGTGTCTTTAGCAACTTAATACAGTGTGTGTTCAATCTGGACTAAGTCCCGAGGTTTTTCTGCATTTGCCGTTTCCTCGTTAACAAAATTCAGGTGTCTGTGTATTTCTATTTCTCATTATATTTTGTTATATAATTGAAAGAAAAAGACTTGAACCTCCTACCGAGAAACCCGAAATTCGATCATTACACCTTTCTCAAGTACAACGAAATCAGAATGAATTCCTTAGAACCATTTAAAAACCACATTAATTAAGTCATGAAGATTAGAATCTGCAAAATTTTAAGTTATTTAAAAGTAAGTTATGGTCAACCTTTGTGATTAAACACCTACTTCCAAGACCAAGAAGTTATTCAAGAGCAAAAATGTACATTTAAATTTGTAATTGGAAATCAATGCATAGATACACAGATGTTGGCCAAAAAATACTTGAACCTCCGACCGAGAAACCCGACATTAAAATTCGATCATTACACCTTTCTCAAGTGCAACGAAAATCTGCAATGAATTCCTTAGAACCATTCAAAAACAACATTAATTAAGTCGTGAAGATTAGAATCTGCAAAATTTTAAGTTATTTAGAAGTAACTTATGGTCAAACTTTGTGATTAAACACCTACTTCTGGCATATTTTTTGTCTAAACAAAATAATCTAAATATGTAAAAAGAATTTGCAAGCCAAGGGCCATCTATGTGCACATCAAGTTTACTAATCATGCATAATGGGAAAAGTCGTGTTTCGATTTCTACAAGGTACATGTTGGGATAAATTGGCATAAGATTAAGAATCACCCTTTATTCACTACACATCCAATGTTGGTACTGCTCAAGTGATTTCTCTTGTATTCAATTAGACTCGAAATTTCTATTTGATTGAGAAAGAATTGAATCAAGAAAGAGAGATATAACTCTTTGATATACTTTATTAAGATTGAGTCTAGGTGATTCTCTTGAAAGTATATCGAGTTTGTCCATACAAATTGCTAATCGAAATATTGGGTGAGTTTGTTGTACCCCCGCTTTTTCATAGCTGCCAATACTTGGTCATTTTCATGTTGAGGTTTCTTGCCTCTTTCAGTTGGTGTAGCTGTCACTCGATGCTGAAGTTGTTCTATGATTCTTGGGCTCCAACGAGTATCATCAGACCTCATTGTTGTAACCATTTGAGTTATGGGAAGTAGTTGATTATCTGCATATATAGCAATATCATCACTCAATTTTTTTCTCAGAGGAACAATGACTGGAAAGTTGAAAGAACAATTGTGTACTAAATGTAAGATGGTACGTATCACATCACTTAATACTTGTTCCTACTTCATGGTCTGGGTGATCGAACTTGAGTGGGTTGTTCGCTTGTTTCTTCTATGTGTCCATGTTTGTTTTCACATTTAATTCTTGTTTTTCGTCTCTCATTAGCATTACGCCAAGCGTTTCTCTTTCATTTAAGAAATTCAAAAGAGAGTTTGAATTAAACATTATGATAATTCACTGTATGAGGTGTATACACAATTTCAATCACTGGCAAATACACAATCATAACTATCCATATCAATTATGATGTTTTAAACCCATCAAGACTTAAATTAAAACTACACTATCAGATGTAACTCTCAGTTACTTATTTCCCAAGTGGCTTATCAGAAACTTCTTTTTCCTCTCCACATAAAATCCAAGTACCTCCTGTATGTGTCACCTACTCATTTTAAGTTCTTCCCTAGATCATGGCATTGATTTCTCGTAGAAAGAATTTCACTACCTAAAATAAAAGCATGTAATTAATCTTCACTTAACTACTAAGCTTTTTACTTCACATCCAATTTATTATCATAAAATTTCTCCTAAAATTCCAAAACCTAGAGATAACATTACAACGTATGCAAAACATAGAGTTGTTTTTTCCCAATTTACAGAAAGAAAATCCCAAAGTTTCTAGGTTCAAAATCCAAACCAGATCGAACTTAACTCATACAACTCAAACAAAATCAGAAACTAAACTGATAAAATACTCTTTTAACTAAATCAGATTAGCTCAAACGAAAAAGAAAACTCGAGTAAGAAATATATAGGGTTTTAATTAGAACTAACAGTAATGAATTCACAAAAATTCAAAGTATTGAATTCGAAATTGAAACTAAGAAACTTCTAAAATCAATCTTAAGGATACTTATCACTTACCGGTGATCAACAAAATTGAACCATTGACGAAGCAACCTGAGAGTTAAGTGATTAGGTTCTAAATCAATCAAATTCCCAATATTGAGTGGCTTCCCAGGCAAATTTGATGTAAATCCGACAAATTTTATGACTTGAAGTATGGTATGAACCCAAATCTTAGAATCACATACTGAATTATGCTTCAAATTTCAATGGCCGAGGTTAGGTTTTTTGTTGTTCTCTCTGGAGACGGAAATTTGTCTGGGCTGAGTTTGTTAGGAAGTGAATAGAAGGGAGAGAACAAATTCAAATGACGAAAAGTGCCTTAATGCTTCTCCTAACATAAGATTTATGATGTGGCCTTCGTTTAATTTCATGGTCCATGTAAAATCAAACACCCGGTCGAAAACTCCTCCTTTTCTTTATTATAGTATAAGATAAGATAAGATGTTTCTTTATTATAGTAAGATGTATATACAAATTTTGTAATAAAAGAATTCACATATCACAATTATCACATCGAAATCGACAAATGAAATCAAATGAGTATGAAGATATTCGTATTAAGTTGTGCACAAAAAAAAAATCAATAAATCCATTTTGAAGCAAAATTAAATTGTAATATGGTAACAAGAATCTCTACATCTTAAACTTTGATGTATAACAAGTGTTATATATTTATATTATGATGTCAATTATTCTTATATGGAGGTAGGTTCCTTATGACGGGACAACAAAAAATTATGACTTATTATAATATGAAGTTTATTCTTAAATATAACTGTCCCAGACCATACATTTTTATTCTTATATGGAGTTTATTACTATATGGAGTATTCCTCCGGAGACGTTTTACTGTACTCAATTTACTTACTGTACTAAATAGGATGATTATTTTCATCATTTTATTATCATAAAATTTCTCCTAAAATTCCAAAACCTAGAGATAACATTACAACGTATGCAAAACATAGAGTTGTTTTTTCCCAATTTACAGAAAGAAAATCCCAAGTTTCTAGGTTTAAAATCCAAACCAGATCGAACTTAACTCATACAACTCAAAACAAAATCGTAAACTAAACCGATAAAATACTTTTTAACTAAATCGATTAGCTCAAACTAAAAAGAAAACTCGAGTAAGAAATATATAGGGTTTTAATTAGAACTAACAAGAATGAATTCACAAAAATTCAAAGTATTGAATTCAAATTGAAACTAAGAAACTTCTAAAATCAATCTTAAGGATACTTACCACTTACCTATGATCAACAAAATTGAACCATTGACTTAAGCAACTATAGAGTTAAGTGAGTAGGTTCTAAATCAATCAAATTCCCAATATTGAGTGGCTTCCCGTGCAAATTTGATGTAAATCCGACAAATTTTATGACTTGAAGTATGGTATGAACCCAAATCTTAATCACATACCGAATTATGCTTCAAATTTCAATGGCTGAGGTTAGGGTTTTTTTGTTGTTCTCTGTGAGACGGAAATTTGTCGGTTTAAGTTTGTTAGGAAGTGAATAGAAGGGGAAGAACAAATTCAAATGACGAAAAGTGCCTTAATGCTTCTCCTAACATAAGATTTATGACAGGGGCCTTCGTGTAATTTCATGGTCCATGTAAAATCAAACACCCGGTCGAAAACTCCTCCTTTTCTTTATTATAGTATAAGATAAGATGTTTCTTTATTATAGTAAGATGTATATACAAATTTTGCAATAAAAGAATTCACATATCACAATTATCACATCGAAAATTGACAAATGAAATCAAATGAGTACGAAGATATTCGTATTAAGTTGTGCACACAAAAAAAATCAATAAATCCATTTTGAAGCAAAATTAACTTGTAATATGGTAACAAGAATCTCTTCATCTTAAACTTTTATGTATAACAAGTGTTATATATTTATATTATGATGTCAATTATTCTTATATGGAGGTAGGTTCCTTAAGACGGGACAACAAAAAATTATGACTTATTTTAATATGAAGTTTATTCTTAAATATAATCGTCCCACCATACATTTTTATTCTTATATGGAGTTTATTACTATATGGAGTATTCCTCCTATACATTTAATTATGCACTAAATAGGCAGGGAATAAATGCACTAAGCACCAGGACAACATAATACAAGTCTAACTCAAGGCATTAGAGTAGAACAGTAAGTGGACTGTAGGGTTCAATTATGCCAACCATGAGAAGTATGCCAATCGTTGAGCCATCCTAAAAAAAATTGGACGATGATGTTTACTGGTAAAGTTATCATTTATTCGTATACAATTATTATCCAACCGATGCAACTAGCTGATTAGTTGAATCTAAATAAAATCAGAATCCTAGAACCCTAAAAATCTAAATTTAATCTAAATTTGGGCAAAACGACAAGAAATTGAAGTGTTTTGATGTAATTTACTTTTTGATGAACCCTAGCTTCCATCCGCATCTTGGCCTTGATCATCCGACATATCCCGTTAATTGGTTTCTAACTTCAAAACGAAGCCCATACTCCATACTAATTTACTTCCAGGACTCTTACCATGTTGCAAGACAAAGCCCATATGGATTCAATATGATTATGTCATATTCCTTAGCTTCAGGAAAATTATATTTTTATTTTTCTAATAAAAGTATCACTTCTTTTGAAACTGAGGTGGTATTTGTTGTTGGTGTTGTTGGACATTACCACGTACAGTAGAAACTCTTTTAATTAATACTCGATTATTTAATAAACTCTCTTAGATAATATTTTTGGCCGGTCCCGAGTCGAGGACAACGTGCCAAATTAATAATTCGCTAAAATTATAAGATAATACTTTTTTGATTACTTATGTAGGCCCCATATGAAATATAAATTAATAATGCAATATATATATTCAATACATTAATGATTTACGATTACTTTCTGAAAAATGATTTAATTGTCTTCTGTTTTTTGCTAAAATCAATATCTCATTGAATTCCATCTCTAATTTTTCTTATCATTGTAAGTATTTTTGGTGTTGTTGGATTATCCTTGTTGTGCTTGCATAATGCTCTACGAATTTCATCGGTCATTCTTGATTTTTTAACACCTTTAAGATGAGAAACCATATTGTGTGTATGATTTGTTTTTGTTAGTAATATGATTTCATATTGTATTTATATTAAAAAAAAATTAATTTTTTAGTAGTATGATTTCATATTGTATTTTTATATGAAATATGTTTTTTTGATAATAAATAAAAACATATTTAGAAAATACAGTTTGATATTGTGTTTATAAAAAAAATATGATTTGATATTGATATTGTGTTTATATAAGAAATAAAAATATGATTGTATATTGTGTTTATAAAAATATGATTTGATATTGATATTGTATTTATATTGGAAATATAAAAGATATAATATGGTATTTTGTTTGTATAAATACTACTCCCTCCGTTCCACTTTAGATGATGTTTTTGGAGTTTTCACGCAGATTAAGAAATGGAAAGAGATGTGAAGATTTTCCATTTATACTCTTGAGAAAAGTCTTCAAACATTAATTGCTATTAGTGCATTTAAAAATAAACTTATAGTTCCAAGACAAAATGTAAGGGTGTTATTGGTAGTTTTGTGGAAAAATATGAAAACTTTCAAATATTGTGAAACAAAAAAATAACCCTAAAACATAATCTAAAATGGAACGGAGGGAGTAACTATTTGATATGAATTTTATCTATAGGTTAATAAAGTATTAATTAATGTATAAATTAATAATTATTGATTTATCTGTTAAATAATATCTCTTAATTAATAAATTTTGATGGTCCCGACAGTATTAATTTATAGAGTTTCTACTGTACTTAAATTGGTGAAACTATGAAAGAGTTGTGATAATTCTTGAGTTGATACCCATTAATTATTGTTGTCTTATTCTTATATTTTTCACTAAAATTGACCGATAAATCAAGTACACTATACAAATTAATTGTGTCAATGGTTTATCTAAACCCGACAAAGGAGTTTATTGGATTAAACAAAGAGCCTTTGTCAAACTCATATCACCGAGACTGAATAGAGTTGTTACCGAACGATTTGTTGTTCCTTTATCGCTTGGAATAAGATCCAAAGGAATTGTTCCGGTGTGTGCACTTATCGAATGCTCGGAGCGCTGGGGTTGAAGAAACTAGGTGAACTATAGGTTTAGTTGCTTGGTCTCAACTATACGAAGTTGGTTTGTTTTTGTATAGCGGCTTAATTTCGAGAGTATTCACCTCGGACTAGGTCCCGGGTTTTTTCTCAGATTTGCGTTTCCTCGTTAACAAAATCTTATTGTGTCATTTACTTTGTTTCCGCAATTATAATTGTTGTTATTATAATTTAAAGTAAATTACACAAATGTTAACTCCGTATTACTTGATAGTGATCCTATAGAGTTTGGTTAAGTCCGAACCTATTATCAAGTAATCACAATTTGATTGTTGTATTATCTCGATCTCGTATCCATAGACGATCACACAAAGTGTGAATACGGATTTGTTGTATTATCTCGACTCGAACCCATAGACAATCACTTTCGATAAGAGGACTTATATGTGGAAAAGTTTAAGATTGTGGTATATTTTGGTACCCTCGCCTTTTTTAATTGGTATCGAAAGCAGTGCAAACACGAAAATATCTAACAATCTGTGTTTGGTGCGATCCAACCTATAAGAAATGATCTCGAAGTTCACATGAATCGATTTCGCTTAACGTATCGCCAATATTTGACTAACAAACTATCTATGGTGGAAATATGCTATGATATCTTTTCTTCAATCAAGAGACTTTAATACTTGGATATTAGTCGCTTTGGTTATAATCGCCAAAAATAGAAAATTCGAAATTGAGTTTAAACGCTAGTAGATTATCCTAACGTGAAAAGGCTTTTGCAAAGAAGAATTCGATGGTTTGAATGCTATTATACATGCCGCCAATGTGATCTACATCATCATGAATCAACATGCCAAACTTCAAAGGAAGCTTGGGATAATCTTTCAGATCGTATTCGAAGGAAATACTTTAGAGAAAGAAGCTAGACTTCAAACTCTTATGTATGATTGGGAGAACCTTCGAATGGATGACAACGATACTTTTGAAGAGTTTCATATTAAACTCTCGCCAACATCTCAACGTATCTATGTATTGATTTCCAATTACAAATTTAAATGTACATTTTTTCTCTTGAATAGCTTCTTGGGCTTGGAAGTACCTTTATCGTAATCAAACCATTTATCTCGTGGGTGGTTGGGGAAGGAAACTTTATTGATCCTTGGGCGTGACAATTGATTCCCTGAAAAGGGAAGGATATACCAAAAATCGATACTAGTCCTCGATAAAAAATTTAGAGTTCATTAATTGATAAATCATGACTCTAGAACTTGGGAAACAACAAAGCTAAGTGATGTATTTGATCAACCTCGAAAGAGAAGATTTAACAAATCCTCTCGGATTGTGCCTTTAGAGATAGAAGGGTGTGGATACCATCTACGGATTTCAGGGAATTTTGATGATCATGAAACTCTTGATATTAAGTTGATTAATTACAATATACAATAACAACATTAGAGATAAATGTAGCTAAAAACTTATGATTATTACTTTTTTTTTGATGTATTGTTGATAAATGTTGAATGAAATGGTTATGATGTTATATTCTATGTTAGATGTTGATTGAACCAAATATCATATACAAAGAAATTGAAACTAGAATCGTTGTTGTAAAGTATAATATGAGTTTGATGTAATGATTTTTATGATGGCAATGTGTTAAAATTTGATGATATATATACATATGTTGTGGTAGGAATGATAAATCTAAAAAAAATTAGCACGTTATGGGATATACACATCCGGGCCATTAGATCGGTAATAGTGATCATATGTCCACGAGAGTGTTTAGAGGTATAAGATAAAAAAACATCGATGTAGTAAAAGCCATCTTAATAAGTTTATAAGATCACTTGTGATAATCCCCATGCTGGAGAAATTGTCGATAATTGAGGGTTTGGCACGATGTTGATAATTAATTGATTATCCAAAACTTAATGTCATGTCTCTAACTAGTGGAATATCCTGGAGGTGGTGGCATACCACTCATACATTTTATTTGCCTAGTTTTGGAATAGGCTTTACACCATGAGACTTCAAACAAATATCAGGAATACTCATTGACCCAGGAACCCGCATTTGTCTTTTTACAAATGAGTCAAAGAGAATGGCATGAACTTGTTACTGAAACTATATATTATTTTCTCCCCTTCATTGACACGGATTCGTAAAAGAAAATAAAGAAAAGAGATGGTGAAGATGTCGAAGAAATAGAGGAGGAGAAGGAGACATGGAAGAAGAAGTTGGGAAACGAGAAGGAGTAGGACACCGAAAAAGGATATGATTACAAGAAGTTACACCTGAAAACATAGTTGCTTTGAGAAAGCAACTTATCACATGAGGTGGGATTAAGAAGAGTGTGATAAAATTGTTTCATGAGTATATACAAGCTAAAAACAATAATAATGAGTGACGGGTGTTGGGTATTTTCAAAATGATGCATTTTTTGTTGCCACTATCCAGGGGGTTTGGGGAGGCGTAGCCCCTCCCGGATGTGATCGACATGACCTTCCAACAACGACCATTGGTGCCTTTTTGAATGTGTCGTTTGGTGATGAACAGACACCTCCAAGAGACATGAAATCCTATAAACAGTGGTGATCGCTTCTCTTGTAAACACATCAAAAAATCATCATTGTTTTCGCTTTCTCGATAACATCATCGACCTTTATTAAATTTTAGTCTCGGTCAAGGAAGTACAATCCTTGAATTCGACATACGTTGTTAGTGCTTCATTGATCCTGAAGGCATAATTCGAGAGACTCGTTGTACTCGCCAAGTTACTCGGGAAAGGTCGAATTATTGTCTAAAAGAATCGAAAGAGCCTTTGAAGTCAGCGGGTATACTATTTTTCTATTTTGTTTTCATCGTTTAATTTTAACCTAATTTTTCCAACATCGGAAACAGATGGAAATGAGGTTTTTGATGTGGGTTATGGGAATATACTTTTGAAAAAGCTGGGGTCTAACAACCACACCCAATATTTCGTTTAGCAATCAGATGGACAACTCCAATATAATTCCAAGAGAATCAACTAGATAGTCGACTCAATCAATGCAAAAATATCCAAGATTTGTATCTCTCGTTTCACAATGTAATCAACAAATCAAACAGATAGAAATCCGCGAGCTCGATTATTATGCTAAACAACTTGAACAAGACTAAAGACCAATGTTCAAGTGTCAATTAATATAATCAACAACCAAAGGTTGATTTACAATTGATTGAACTTACGCACAACCTGGTGATATTTCAATTATATAAGTAAATATAATGCTTTAAAAGAAATAACACGTATACTTAAATTTTGTTAACGAGGAAACCGCAAATGCGGAAAAACCCCGAGACCTAGTCCATTTGAACACCATATTGTATTAAGCCGCTACGTACACTATCCTACTCTGTTAACTTAACGGAATGTAGTTGATCCATAACCAATCTCACACCGATCAAGGTACACCATGCTCTTCAGATCTCAATCCCAAAGAGACTCTACTGATCGGTCGTCAACCGACAAATATAATTTCACTTTCTTACGCACTAAATTTAAATGAAGCACAAGGTAAGGAAGAGTTCGTATCCACAGAGAGGCGTTTGTTGTTATGTAAATTTCGGCTTTCTAGAATAACCCAAGGTATGTTTGTTGTTTACAAATAAAAATAGTTGAAAGCAAAGTAAATAATTTGAGAAATCAATAAGGAGAAGATATTGGTCAAGGGATAGTATCATTCACAAACATGTATTTTCATCAATGATTAGAATTGGTATTTTAATCTCGTATTTATTAAAAGTCCTAGGATACCTTGATCGCAAGTATAACCCGTTAATTCCCTCGTTTTCATCACAACCACATTAAAAGATGCATATGTGAATTCTTCATCGAAAGCAACCTAAAGTGTAAAAGCACAATTAAGTTTAACTCCCTAAGAGCATTAAGTTTTATGGAATAAGACTCATCAATGCAAACGAATGTGTAAAAGCACTAGACGTTTTAACAAAAGTTATGATTCACTTGTGACTAATAGGATGTATCACTACAAGCACTAACCACAATTATGCTACTGGAATCAGGATAAACAACTTTTCGTATTGAAAACCCTAATATAGCTCTAGAGATGAACACAAATCGGATTGATTCCTACTCAACCTAACAAGTTTTCAAATCTTATAACACTATTAATTGTGAATCACAAACAATAATTACCGAGACAAAACTAATTCATTGAATCAAAAGCATGTTGAAAATCAACTTTTATCCCATAACCAATAATAAGTTTAGCTACTCATAGCTATGGAGTTCATCATCATCAATATTCAATAATAAAAAAGGAAGAAGTAGAACAAAAACAAAACCTAGAAGTGTAAACAAAAGTGGCTCTCCAAAAGAATTCCAAGCAAAAAGATATCCTATGTGTTGTCAGAAAAACCTCCCTTTTATAGCCTTTTTTTTTTCCTTCCAAAATTAGGTTTAGTCTTCAAAGTCCATTAGTGAGAGTCCACCAAGCCCACAAGGATGAGAAACCCGTGTAAAAAATACGCCCGGAAACGGTCGCTAATCTGCATATTATGGCTGAATCGCCGAGAGTCGCTGAAATCGGCTCGGTGACCAAGAAAGTCCGCCCGGCCACCGGCCAATCGGTCAAGACCGCTGGGGTCAACGGGCTGACCGGCCAACCGGCTTGAACGAGCGGCTTTGGAGTCGATCGAAGTTAGAGCACCGCGAGTCGTGGTTCATCCCCGAGTCGACCACTGGGTGAGCCGATTGGCTGTGCCGTGCCAAGCGTTTTGAACAAGCCAAGATCAAGTACAAAGATGGCGCATCATCCTTTCTCTCGCCATTTCTTCATGCGCCTTGCACCGCACTATAACAAAGATTCACCAGCTTACTTCCCTGCAACATCTTCTCCCTACAAAAAGACTCATACCCATTTTCTCGTTATCATTACCTCCACTCAACCACGCCCAATGTGCTTCATCACCTCCGCCATTCAATCCTCGCAATCATTCATCCTCCATTTGTTGTCCCGATCACAGCTCATAAGCTATCTCAGCTGCAGCAACACACAGCTCCAACCTCAAATTTCAAAGCCCTGTAATATCCCTCCGTCTCATCTCAAAGTAAACCAATCACTAATTCCATCAATCACAAACTCTCCACCACCACTACTCCACCAGCTATAAGCTCACACTCCGAACCTCTCGAGTCTTCCACTCCCTAGCCTAGCCAGCATTGCCTCACAACTTGCTGCTCGAAATGCAGCTCCCTAGCAAGACTTCCCAATTCCCCGATCCGCAATTTAACAACACCAAAGACAAACCACAACCCTATTTCAACCTCGCCATCACAGATTTCTTTCAGCTTTGCTCGCACTGCTCCTCAGATTGAGTTATACCCGCCATTCCTAACTTCAATGTACTATCGTATTGCCCATTTAGCCGCCCACTCGCCATCAACTATAATTCCCCAAAGATCAAGTCACAACCATTATAAAAACCCGTGAGTCAGAGCCTTATAATCCATCAGTGACCCACTCTCGCACCCGTAGCTCCTTGAGCAGCAAACACCACTAGATACACCGAATTCATCCATGGCCATCTCTGCAACTCCCGCCAAAGAATCACCACCAAGTTCTCTAGCTCGCAAAAAACCACCTCAAGCCATTTTCCTACCACCGACAACACTTTCCTACTTGCTATATCACAAACATCAACCATAGTTCATTTTAAGTCTTGACCGCACCTGCATTCTCCACCAGCTTCTTGGTGCAACACCAACTTTGGACCATTGCCCGGTCAAATGCCACATAGTAGCTTCCACTTCATCCACCCTCAGCCATTACAAAGATAAGTATAGCAAAATCACCACCAAAGATTCGCCTTCCTCCAAGGCTTTTACAGCTTCATACCAACAACAAAGATCTTCTCCTCGGCACTTATCTCCTCCGAATCTCCCCGAGTAGGCACAAGCCATCACAACACCAACCTCTTTGCTTTCAAAACCAGCCCCTCTCTACAACTTCTTGCATTCTCTCACATCCACCTTTTCAGACTTTACCAAAGACTCCAGCCATCACTGGCTGGCTCATTCATTCACTCGCAAAAGACCCATTCAACAACAAACCAAATAAACCCACTCGTATTCATCACTTGCCCCATCTCCCATTGACTGCAATGCCATCTCGCGTATTTTGAACTTCACCACAAACCGCCATCACTGTAATCCATACCCATTTCAAATCAAGAACAGCTTCTCGATTTCTTCTCATTTGTTTTGATTTCAACATCTCACAAATTCCTTCAAGTCTCCCGAGCTTCACCTGACAAACCCTAAATCTAAATCGAATCCAACTCAGCTTCTTCTCTCTCAATCTTTGAACAAATCAACAAGAAGACGATCGCTTCTACCGTAGCTCTCGATGCAAAATGAACATCTTCTCTCGCTTATTCATCTCCCGTTCGTTAATCGTCATGTTCTCTTCTCGACCAATCTCAACAGCCACCGAGCATCAACCTTTCTCTCGCATGACAAGAGCAAATCCTCTGTTTCTCTTCGATCTTGGGTTCAAC
>JAJJWW010017724.1:0-21107 GCA_023531295.1 Papaver armeniacum | reverse complement strand
TTTTGTAACTCTATCGTACACTCATACAAGACAATTGAAGATTTTCACGATAACACTCTCAGCAAAGCTGCAAGAGATGCCGATGATAGAGAAATAATGAACATTGCGAAGAGATCGCCACCGGAAGAATGGCAAAAGCAGACTATCTCTTTTACCGCAGAATAAGTACCCGAGGGTGGAGAAATGCACGACAACCCATTAGTGGTAAGATTGGAGATTAACCCAAAACCTAGCGAGGATGAAGATCATGAAGCCGAGAATTCATGGGCAATCAACAGAATTTTGATCGATACTGGAAGTTCCGTGAATATTTTTTTTATCATACTTATAAAACTATGGGAGGGAAAGATGAAGATCTAATACCTTCAACTTACAAAATCTATGGTTTTAACGGTACTGCAAATAAGCCTAAAGGAGAAGTTCATATGCAAATTAACCGAAAGGATTATCCTCTGAAATTTTATTCTGTGTAGTTGATGTGGAATCACCATACAACGCATTGATTGGACGACCTTGGTTACATGAAATTTTAGGTGTGGCATCGACTTTCGATCAATGTATCAAGTTCCCTCATCCCACTGGTATTGGCATCATAAAAGGAGATTGGGTTGAAGGAAAGAAGTGTTATGAAATTGATATAGAATCTTGCGAAGAAAGAGCTGCGAAGAAGAAGAATTGGAAACACAACATCAAAGAAAAACAAAAAGGTGAAAGATTGATGGTAGATGTAATAGAACAGAGAGAAGAAGAAATGTTGCGAAACCAATATATGATGAAGATAAGAAGTGGCGAAGGCTTCGCAACAGACAAGAAAATGATGGTAGAAAAATTCAAAAATGCGAGAGGCGAGAAAGTAGCAGAAGTAAGAGACTTAAAGAATGAATGTACTTGTTGACTGCCGAAGTATAAATTGGGAGGTGAAAGAAAAATGCATGATTGGTTTGATCTTAAAAAAAAAAAAATATATGATTATGAAAATTTTTCTTATGAATAACAGAGATGAGATTGCGAAAGAGAGCTAATATGCAGAAGAAGAAAATATATTTTATGAATGATAAAGATGAGATTGCAAAATTACAAAAGAACTTATATGCAGAAGAATCAACAAAATAATCAGACGGATGCGAACCAACTATGGCGTACACCCTAGTTCGCGAAATCAAAATTTCGCAAGAGGCAAATATAAGACCTAAAGTGCGTCATAGAAGGGGATACCTATTGCATGGATCAGGGAAAAGGTTACACCGCCCCTGGAACCTGAGTCATGGAGATTTGGGGTCCATAAAGCCCATCCAGGAGAGGTACCTTGGATTTTCAATTGTAGTAGCAGGTTTTCCCACACTACACCCCTCACTATATTTTGATTAATTAGTCTATTGAAAGTTGTATAATTGAGAATGTTTATTGATTAATTTCATCAAGTGTTACACAGGAAAGTAGAATTACACTTAGAAGTTAGAACACTCTTAAACTTTCTCTCTCCTAATGACTTGCCTAACAATTCTAAAAAGATCCCCCCTTACAACAGACTCACTCGACCCTTTATATAGGGTAATACATAGTGGATGACAGCTAAGCTATCCTTTATTTTCGGGAATGTCTCGCTCAGTGTCGCCGGTGTACAACTTATTCAATCTCGCGACACTTCTTAACCTCGCCGGTTCCATGTCTTTCAAATTGTTTTGTGTGTCGTTTCTCATCGCGTCGTTCATTTTAGTTTCCTGCGACTCCCTCGCGGTACCGCTGTTTATTGATCCCGCGAGCCCTATGCATTGCGATATTATGATCCTACATCTTGCCTCTTTTTCCTTGAATATTGCTTGAAGAGCGATCTTGAAGGAAAAATCTGTTGTTGTAGTGATCTTTGGTTTTTGTTGATGAGGGAATGAGCAAAAGAATACTGTACTTGAAAAGTACGTATTTGCCTCTATTCTTTGCGGCGTGCCAAGCTCCTATATTCGAAGTGTCATTTCTTGCCTCATGTGTTACAGAATAATCGAGTTCGCAATCTCTTCTCGCTTATGTCAGTATATTTGAATTCCCGCTAAAGTTCTTTTCGCCAAGCTTCCTTGGATTTGGGTAGTGACCGCTTTACACGTGTCTATATTTACCTCTTTTACTGTGCATTTAATGTTGTCCGGTCATAATGTTTTTCTCATCTATTTATAGGAGCACCCCCGTGAAGAATTTTCCTTTCCTTTTTCATCTTCTTCATCGTCTCCGTGCAAGTGTTCTTCTTCTTCATCGCTCGCAAGTGTTTGCTTATTGCTGTTTCTTATCGTCTTCTTTACCACTTTAGCTATTCTCTACCGCTTGTTACTCTCATGACGTCCGGTTTGTTAATTTTGCCATATCCGGCGATTTTGTTGTTGATCGATTTGAGATTAACTTTCTTTGTTGAAATCACATTGGTATGATTAACTTTGTAGTTCTTTTCTCGCCATTGTTGTTTAGCAAGAACCAACCCCAGAACTAGATTTATCGTGAAGGACCCTCTTCTTTCTTTGGGCTCGCCATCGAAATCTACTTCGCAACAAGAACCCTCGCACAACCAAAGTCCACTTCGCGAGTAAAATCTATGACTTCAAAAGACAAACATGAGCGACAAGGTATTCAAGAAACATTTATTTATTTTTTATCAACAATACATTGTTGCCTCGCTTTTTATTTAATTTGTCATTCGCAGGATGATAAAACTCACTGCCATGTTCCCAAAAAGCCTCGCTACTCCAAACTCAAGTACTCCCAACGTTCCATTTCCTTCATTCACATCTTCATCTCCTTCGCGAAATCTTCGCAAGATAACTTTGTGCCCCCTTCCTCTCGGTACTACTACCAATGACAATATTTCTATGCCTCAACTCCTCATAGATCAAGTTCCTTATAACTGTCCTCCTACCAACGATGTTATACCACCCTCTCGCTATCAATGTCCCTACTATTTCTCCAATCACTTTTCTCCCCGAAACTTCCTCTCCTCATGAGGTTCTTTCGCAAAAGGATGATTCATCTTTTTAGTAGAGCAAATTCCTCTAACTAGCGGAAAATTTGGAGGGTATAGATGTGGCCTTTAAGGTTCTCTCAGTCTCGTGAATGATGCCAAGAGGAATTCCGCCGATCCTATCAAATCCAACGTCTGCGAGATTTTAAGTAAGCACCTTGGTCCCGATAAGGTCTCGCAAGCATCTTTGGTTCAAGAAATTAGTAAGTCAAGGATGATCTCCAGGTTATGACCGCCAAGTGCAATAGTCTCCACCTTGATCGTGATAACCTTCGCAAGAAGAATGAAGAATTAAAAGGTATGCTCTCGCCATCCCCATTTTTTTTTTTTTTTTTTTTTTTTTTTTTTTACAACTCAAATCCTTGCTCGTCTTGAAGTATTAAAACCAGAAACGAATAATGGAGATATATCGACTTTAGTCTATCGCTCAAGAAGTTCGAGTTGAAAGAGATTCTTGGATGGAGCAAGATAATCTCTTAGATAGTCTTCATACCTATGCAAATCGATCAAATAAATAACTTGTCGAAAGAGAATTTTGATTTATCGCAAAAGCAAGACTCATTAAGTAATGACTTATCTCGCCTCTCTTATACTTTGACTAAAACTAATTTGGAGTTGGAAACTTTATCGATGAGAATCAAACTCTTTCTCAAGAGAAACGTTCTCTGTTGAATAAGATGGCGAGCTACTCGCAGAAGATACCGCTTGTCAAAAGTTATGTGAAGAACGCGAACAAGCTAAACATATTTTGAAACACCAACCGGAAGAAATTATCACGAGAGAGATAAACTTATTCAAGGCAGAATAACTTTGAGTGTAAAAGCGAAGCAATTCCAAGAACAATGTGTCAACTTAGAAAAATCCAACTCTACTTTGGCGTACCGAAAATTCCATACTTGTTTCTAATGAAAAGAATTTGCGATCTCGATTGAAAGGCTTAGTTGGAGATTCATTTGATGATGTCATGGACCGTTTGGGGAATAATTTCGCAGCTTTTAATCCAACATCTTACTTCTCAAAAGGAAGGTAGTCAAATTATTTGACTATCTTAATTTATGTATTTATTCCATGAACAGTTTATTACCCCGAAAATGCCAACAATGTTCGATAAGAGTTTTCTCTGATCTTGTGTATTTGTTATGCAGATTCTGAGAAAAAGCTTCGTTCCACTATCTCCACCCCTCGTGTCCGATTATTCTAAAATTCGCAAGGAAAATGGACTACTCTCCGCGCATCTTGCTCGTTCTCGCGATCGTGCAGAGCGAAGATTTGATTATATGTCTTATTGTAAGGACATTGATAGTAAGAATCAACAAAAGGCATTGCTTCGCCAATTCCCTCTAAAAGCGGAGGTTCTTGTGAATAACATTTTGCTGTCGAAGTCTCTTGATCCTATTCACGTCGATCCTTTGGAAGTAAGTGATGATGAAGTTCCTAATGCTCCCTGATAGTGATTATGAATATGAAAGTCACGAGGATCTCTCTGATAAGGAAATCGTCGATGAAGATCCAAATAAAAAGACTCCTGATGAAAATCCAGTATCTGGAGAGAACGAAGGCAATGAAAACATTTCTGATGAAAATCAACCAATTAGAGGGGGCGAAGCTGATAAAGGCGCGTAAAAGTCTCAACCATCTTCTGTATTTGATAATGTTGATGTAGAGAGTTAAATGCTCTTTGTAATTTGCCAGAATTTCTTTCTGTTTGAACGATTTAACTCTTTGATGGAGTAATTCCCATATTTCTTTCTTCCTTTCTTAGTTAATACCTCTGTGTGAGCGTAGTTGCTCACTGAATATTTTATTAAATAAATCTATCCCAATTAGGGATTTGATTTTAATTTTTCTTTCTGCGACAGAGTCGCAGGCCGCCTTTACATTTTCATGCAGAGGCCCATTGACCCTGCCTTATCATTTTTGTGTGGTCTTCCGAGTTAGACCTCCCTAATTAGAGGTCCTCCCCTGCCACCTTTCATTGCGACAAAATCGCAGGACGTCTTTACACTCGCATGTAATGACCCATTGATCTTGCCTTATCATTTTCCAAGTATTTTTGCCTCTGCAGGATGTTTTATTTGCGACAATATGATGACCTAAGTCTTCTTGCGAAAACAAAGCTCCATGACATTTGCGTCGTGCGACGAAATCGCAGGACGTCCGTACACTTTCATGTAAAGACCCATTGATCTCGCCTTACCCTCGCGTAGTATTATTGCCTCTGTAGGATCATTTGCACAAATATGACGAGCCTAAATTCTCTTGCGAGAACAGAGCCTCATGACATTTGCGTCTGTTTGACACCCCCTAATGGAGAGCGTCGCCCTTATCATCTCCCCAGGTTGCCCCTTCAAGGAGGCGAAACATCGCCATACAAGACTAGCTCCTCCCATCCGGTCTTAACAACAACCGATTGTTTTCGCAGCTCTTATCCCTTATACCTATAGGGTTTATGGTTACGAGACTGCACCCTAAGTGGAGTTTTCTTCGGGCGAGTGCAACGCATGCCAAGACTTGCCAAGAATGGCCAGGGTAGGTTCATCCATCCCGGCACTCGGCTCAACCGTGTACCTCGGCGCCTTGAGCATACATTGACTCCTAGGAAGAGACCCTCGGTCGCCCAACCAGGGTATAACCTACATATATAGTTGGGAATCCAAGGTACCTCTTCCGGATAGGCTTTCATGGGCCCCAAATTTTCATGGTTCAGGCTTCAGGAGCGGTGTAACCTTCCCCCTGAACCACGGCGAGAGATACCCCCTTATATGACGCACTTTAGGTCTTACATTTGCCTCTTACGAAATGTTATTCGCGAACTAGGGTGTACGCCATAAAGGTTCGTCCCATTCATTTGCGCATTTATATTTGTTAAATCATTCAATCATTCATGTTTCATTATTTGCTTTGATATTTGTTTGCGAAGTATTCGCACAGTTTTGTTTCACTTGTTGTATTTCACTTTTCTTTCTTAGTCGTATTCTCATTTTACTCTTGGCTGCGAGATTCTCGCACATCATTACTTCAGCTGTTACTTTGCATCCTGCTGTTATTGATTATTCACTTCTTATGCCTTTTGTTCCTCATATCTTTTGCTTCTTCATTGTTATAATATTGGTCTGTCTCTAAGCATTCACCTCGCGGGGTATGTTCAGCCCTCACTTCTATAGCATCTACCATCAGTTTTTCCTTTCTCTGTTCATTTCTCACATGTTGCTTCCAACCCTTTCTTTTGGCACTTAGTTAATATTTAATGTTCATTTGCTACATGTTGCGTCAAAGTAGAGTTGCAGTTCAAATTCTTGGCTTTTGTTCCTACTTCTATCACAAATGTTTCCTTTCCTTTCGCTGACACTGTTCTGTGCATCTCTGGTGGTGGTGGTAATGTCTGACCTGTTTCTTCTCCCTTTAGAAAGTGATTCAGCTTCCCCTGATCAATCATCCTGAGAATAATTCTCTTTATGTTTCTACAATCGTTTGTTTGATGCCCATGGAAGCGATGGTAAGAACAAAACTCATGACTTCTATCGCCTGGCGGTGGTTCCATTCCAACATTCCAAGGTGCTGGTACATTTTCCATCACAAGTATAGCTTCCCAGATCTTTTCAACGCTAGCATTCAGTGGAGGCATCTTAATCTGCTCCCATACTGTTCTATGACTTCTCTGCCTCCACTTGGTTATTTTGTCTTCGTCCATCATAAGTTTCTTGCACATGATCTAGCCTCTGAATCTTATTATTGCTGTTACGGTTGTAGTAATTCCTTTCACGTTCAAACTCTTCTTGATCGTGGCTTCCCATGGCTACTATCTTCTGTTGTCCCTCATGCCTCTCCTTGCTCTGCTGTCCCTGCGAAGTGCTCGCCATCAGTATTTATGAATTGAGGCAACAAGCTTGCGTTCGCGGCGTTAGAACTTGTATCCACGACTGGATAAGAATTCATTTCATTCTGTCTTTCTTCTAAAGCGATGTATTCTTCTTGTGATTCTCGCAGTTCTGCCATCGTGATTGTATTTTTGATTCTAAAAATTTGAATATATAACAAATTGGTCGCGAAGAGAGCGTTCACAAATGAGAGTATGAGATATCTCTCCTCAACCCGTCCCGCCATTTCGCTTACACATGGTCCTCCACCTTATCACAACCTGTCTTAAGCTCTCGCCAATCCTTTGTTTCAACCCGAATACATCTTCAATACCCGGGTCGCAAGAGTTGTTACTTATGTATGCTCCCAGAATGTGGCTTGTAAATGGTGAAATGATGTAATTGTATTCCTTGGTAGACTTTCAAACCACTTTAGTGCTTCTCCTATTAAGCTTGACGCGAAATATTTGCACAATATAGCATCATGGTTCTCCCATTGTAACATACATCTCATATAAGCCTTAATATGTTGTATCGCACAAAGTTGTTCCATCAAAGATGTTGGTTAATGCAGGTAGATTGCACTTAGGAGGTATTCCTCCCATTTGTACTTCTAGCGTGAAGGGATTCTTCGCGGCTTCTGCGATGGCTTCGTCCGCTTGTCTCCTTCCTCCTTCTCTTCTATTGTTCAAGAATCCTCTCATTTCAGCTAGTTCTCTTAAGATTTGTTCATTTGCCTCGGAATTTGATTCTACTGGTCTTTTTAGCTCGCTTCTCTCCTCCTTCGCTCGTGCGTGTCTATTTTGACCTTCTTGTTCGTTATTTTCTTCTCCTCTTTCCTCGCGACGCTCTTCTTCGTTTCTTTCGATAATTCGCACGCCATTATATCGGTTGTTTTCTCTTCTTGGTGGCCTCTCGGCTCTCATCATCTGCACCTCTCATATTCTTCATTAATATTTCTATTGGTACGATTTTGTTCCCTTCTTCTCTCGCGGTTGTCATGGTTATTCTCACGGATTGCTTCCTCCATCTCTTGATTTTCCATTTCTGCTCTCATTCTTTCTCTTTCGCGAGCTAGTCGCGCTTGTTCTATGTAGTGTCTCTCAATGTCATCCTCGATTTCTCGGTTTCTTCTCAATTCTTCTCTCCCCGTGCAGATTGTTCTTCCTTCAAAGAAACTGGGTCATTCGGCCCTTGGAGTTGCATGTTTTCTTGATTTTCCCTATTTCGCTCATTTTGAAGGTTTTCGGGCTGAGGAATATAACGATCTTCTATTTCTCTTCTTCTCTCGCCATGCTCTCGGTCCTGATCTTGTGTTTCTTCCTCGGTATTCTCCGTTGGTAAGACTCTTCTTCTTTCTTCTCTGTTCGATCTAGAACTTGATCTCACGCTACTTCTAGATCTCCTACTTTGCAATCTCATATTTTCCATCCTTAATTCATGATTTTGTCTTGTCAAGTTTGCTCGCTCTTCTGCCTCTAGCCGTCTCTCCTCATGTATTGTTTGTCTCAATCTTTCTAACGCTGCCATTTCTTCGTTTCCTGGGTTCATTTCTCCATTCATTCCTTGTTCTCCTTGTCCATTGTTCACCAATTCTGCTGCTCTCTTCTCTCTCGTCTTCGAATCGATCTCCAAGTATGCACACTTACTCTATCATAATCCATACCGCGTTTGCTACATCGGGGAGATTGGTGGTTGGTTTTGACCTTCTTCATCATTTCTCATGTTCATCCTTGATGATTCTCCCGTTTCATTCCTCCTTTCTCCAGCAAGTCTCCCACTTCTTCTTACAATCGTTGGTTGCTCCCGTACGTTTCTTCTTCTAGCCATCTTTCTTTTTCAATGAATTCTTGAGTATCTTTTTCGAATCTCTTCTCTCGTTAATCCAAATTCTTTCCAATTTCTTCGTCAATCACAATCGTCCCCTTTTCTAGCGCATATGTAGTAGCGAGGTTTTCCCACACTACACCCCTCACTATATTTTGATTAATTAGTCCATTGAAAGTTGTATAATTGAGAATGTTTATTGATTAATTTCATGAAGTGTTACACAGGAAAGTAGAATTACACTTAGAAGTTAGAACACTCTTAAACTTTCTCTCTCCTAATGACTTGCCTAACAATTCTAAAAAGATCCCCCTTCACAACAGACTCACTCGACCCTTTATATAGGGTAATACATAGTGGATGACAAAATAAGCTATCCTTTATTTTCGGGAATGTCTCGCGAAGTGTCGCCAGATGTACAACTTATTCAATCTCGCGACACTTCTTAACCCTCGCCAGGTTCCATGTCTTTCGGTTGTTTTGTGTGTCGTTTCTCATCGCGTCGTTCATTTTAGTTTCCTGCGACTCCCTCGCGGTACCGTCGTTTATTGATCCCGCGAGCCCTATGCATTGCGATATTATGATCCTACATCAATCTAAGCTTATGACTTAGATTGGACGACCGAGGGTCTCTTCTAAGGAGTCAGCATTTGACCAAGGCGCCGAGGTACACGGTTGAGCCAAGAGTGCCTGGGGCATTTGAAGTGTCTCGGCCATTCTTGGCAAGTCTTGGCTATGCTGCACTCGGCCCGAAGAAAACTCCACTTAGGGTGCAGTCTCGTAACCATAAGCCCTATAGGCAAAAGGGATAAGAGGTTGCGAAAATAATTGGTTGTTGTTAAGACCGGATGGGAGGAGCTAGCCATGTATGGAAGAAGTACGCCTCCTTTAAGGGGCAACCAGGGGGAAGATAAGGGCGGCACCCTCCATTAGGGAGCTGATAAGTGTCTTAAGACGCAAATGTCATGAGGCTTTATTTTCGCAAGGAAATTTAGGCTTGTCATATTTGTGCGACAATCCTGAAGAGGCAATAATACAAAAGACAAAGATAAGACGAGATCAAAGGGTCAATACATGAAAGTGTAAGGACGTCCTGCGATTTCGTCGCAAGACGACAATGTCATGGGGCTTTATTTTCGCAAGAATTTTTAGTCCTGTCATATTGTCGTAACAAAAATTTCAAAGAAAGAGTTAAGACAAGATCAATAGGTTCTTGCATGCAAATGCAAAGACGTCCTGCGATTTTGTCGCAATGACAAGAGGTGGCGCAATAAGACCTTTAACTAGGAAGGCAAAATAAGACCACATAAGAGAAAAAGAAAAAAGGAAATCTTGGAAAAAACCAAGATTTCCTTACTTGCGAAAATTCAGCAGCAACAACTGCGAGATTGAGGCATGAATACATATCACTATTCGAAAGTAACTTGCTCAATCTTTCATTTGAATGCAAATAACAGAGGCAAGTATGGGAATGTATAGAATAAAAACATGTTATTTGTCTTCATATGATAGATTTACGCACTCATAAAATGAAAGGTTGATAATATATTGATTAACTATATTGCAAAAAAGAATTGCTCTTTTAACATGTGCAGAAAGGAACAACAAAGGTAGAATTTGTATTTGAAGATCCAAGAAATTTGCAGCAAAAGATTACAAAAATAAAAGATTAAAAGAATGAATGTACAGATATTACAAAAAGATAAGGAAGAAAATAAAACTATTTCTCGTTTGATTCCTCTTCTTCATCATCTTCATCAGATCCTTCTACTTTTTCATCTCCATCAGATTCGTCTTCTTCACTAGCATCGCTATCACAGATATCCAGAGAAGGCACATTATTGGGTATTTCTTCAAGAAGGCAAGGATATGCAGAATGAGGGATACTATTGTCGTCATGACCATTTTAATAGTTTGATTGCGAAAAAGAGTAGCATCATTCTTAAAATTCGCAATGAAGAATCTGTAGTTGCTTCTTCAACCTAGAATATTTATCATCTCGAGAAGAAAGGTTCTTTGCGGCTGCTACTTCTCGAGACTCAAGTTCTTCAATTCTTTTACTAAATCTCTCTTCAGCTCCTGCGAATATGTGACAATGAATCAAAGCAACTTAACAACAATTTCATGAAAGACAAAACAGCTTAAAAGAGAAGAACAATTAACAACCTTCTATGTCGAAATCATATCCCTAACCAAGGCCGTATGCTCAGCTTGAAGACTAACATTAACACCTAAATTATTTCTGGCATCATCTAGAACTTTCGCAGCCCAAGCGAATTCATCGTCATTATTTACGAGAAGAAGGGAGCGAATTTGGTTTTCTCTTTCGCTAAGTGTTGATGGTGGATTTTCATTTAAGGTTAAAATTGTAAAAACCAGAAAATTATGCGCTAACATCTTGTAAAAGATAAAGCCATTAATAAGTGTTGAATACTTCTTCACTTTACTAATTCACCTAGAATGGAGCATGTGGCAACAATCCCATTCTGTGAATTAAATACATGAAATTCATCCAGGTTGGAGCATGTAGCAACAATCCCATATACCCTTTGAATTTATAGCATTATTAATTAATGCGTGAGCAGCCTTGTATTTCTTGTACTCATTATTAGTGCGGCATGACGACTGAGTGTTGCTCTCTACAGAGCAACACGAACCTCCAAGCATTATAATGAAAGCATGTACGAAATACCCGTACAGGCTGCAACTCTCGGTGTGTTATACTAGCCCGATTGAGCATCCATACTCGTGTCAGTATCGATCTGGATATGATCTCGTTCATCCAACCTCACCAACATGATTGGATGGCCCAAATCAATTCCATAACCCCCAAGCAGGTATGGAATATTCACTGCCGAACCAACGCGGACCCCGCATGGTCGGCCTCCCCAAAATATTGGCATAGCTTGCCAAAAACGTCCAAACCAGAGCGGTATGGATGGAAAACCCTAAATTAGGGTTTGCGGCATATTACATGTGTCGCAAAACAGTCTCAACCATCCATCTTCGCAGGTATAGATGGAGGGTGTAGATGTAGATTCAAAGAGCCAAGAGCATGTCAACACAATCACCGTGGGCCCGCCTACATACCTGACCAATCGGTCAGGACCAACCATGGTTGGTCATCCCAATTCGTGCGCCCGAACAGAATATGGTTACACGGCCGTGAAAGCCAAAATTAGGGTTTCGAGCATCACGAGCGTCCATCTTCTCCTACGAATGGAGGGTCCCAGTTAGATTAGCGGTCCGGTCATGCCAGCATGACCACCGTGGGGCCCGTCTCTCCCCTCACCTCGATAGGCCAAGGCATATCATGCCTGGCTATCCCAAAACGCGTCCAAACTAGCGTGGTCACACTTCCCAAATCGCAACCGATCTCGACCACTCAACTTCACCTGGACGATTTGAGTGGCTTAGATCACGTTTTCATGGGACAATCAGTATAGGCGTGAACACCAGCCTACCACCTACACTCCAGACCGATCGGCCAAGATCGACAAGAATTGGTTGTCTTGGAACGCGCGCCTCGAAGATAGCATGATGTGCGGCTCTTGCGGCACTAGTTTTCATCACAAATTGATCTCGACCACTCAACTTCACCCCACGAATGAGTGGCCCAGATCATACTTTCGTGAAGTAATGGGGTATGGGCGCCTACACCGTCACGCCCGTCTACACGCATGTACGATCGGCCTGCCAAAATCGTCTCCCAAGCTTGGATTCGACCAAGGCGAAGAATGATGCATGCGCACCTCTTCAAAACCCTAATTCCATCAACGGTCGTAGATGATGAGTGTCTCAAAGATCATCTCGTCTGTCCAACTTCACCCGGCTTGGTTATACAACCACAGTCGAGTTAATTGGTCGAGTGAGGCGTCATGGTAATCACCACCCATCACTCTACCACACCATGATGCAAAGAATGCATAGAATACACATGATACTTCACAAGTATCGACTTCCTAAATAACTTAGTTATTTAATCTAGCATTACATGCAACTTTACGTGGGTCCCACGATCCACACACTCGAGACATCAATCATGTCACAAATCGGGGATACATACTTGGGGTATTGGTCGGCAGTTTACAGCGTGCAGCGTGCAACACGCCATCACAAGAACGTGTCAGGAAGTCATGGACGGTTAGAGATGACGGGATAAGTGGGCAAGACCGGTCGTGTAACACCAACACACACCTCCACTACTCCATCACTCCACTTCCTCCACTTCCTACGAGAGACGTGAATAAGGCTCAAATGACTTGTATAAATAGATTCTCCTCCCTATTTTCCACACAGGAGAAACAAGACAAGTCCGAAAATGAGGCAAGTGTTGATACAATCGTATTCAAACACCGAATCGATAGCTTACACCCACGCAAGCCGCCCCGACTTTTGTTTATTTAAAGTCATAAGCAAGCCAACACCTTCACAATCTCAACACCTTCTTCGTTTTCCTCCTAAGATCAACCCCATCTCCTTCACTTTGGACCGAATCAAGTCCGAAACGACCATTTCTTGGTTTAGGCGGACTTGCATGATTGATTTCCAAATCTACAAGCACTCACCGCGCAAAGCATTTGTTTAGGGTTTAGATTCATTCCTCATCCACACACCCCAAATTACCAAATCCGGCAGAATAGTTTTCACCCATAAACAATTGGCGACCACAGTGGAGGTTAATCTCTCGGTTATAAAGTCAATTTCTTCAAAATCCGATTCAATTTTATCAATTTCAAAAAGGGTAGATCTTAGGACCAATTTAATCATCAATCCATTTCAAGATGGTAGAACTCAGGTCTGGACCTGCAATCAATTCTGATGGAGCTAGTGTGGATAACATTCCCGGTGTCGATGTACCTATCAGTGGAGCTACCGTGGTCAATACATCTTATGGAGCCGTCACTTCTACCACCAAAGTGCCAGGCAGAGCAGGAGATGTTCCAAAGAAGTGTAACACCTCCCATCACTGAGAGCCAGGAGTAGCCGCAAATCCGGGCATCTCATCAAGTGTAACACCTCTCCGTAGTCACCAGAGCAACAACTTCCACTCCTTCATCGGGACGAGGAGCCGGGAGGGACGAGAGGAGGACCATCCCCATTACCATTGGGTGACTTGATGGAGAAGCAGGAAGTTCTTGCTAAGACTCAAACGGATATGGCCGCAATTCGGGAAAGAGGTACTCACTTTTCTTAAGACATTAATCGATCGATTGCCATAAGAGCCGCGACAGCCCCCTGAAGAAAAAAAGGAACACATTCAACGCACTGGAGAAGGTACTTCAGCGGCGCGGACCTCCATGGACAGATCAAAGAAGCGACATCAGATATGAGCGGTCCTGTCATGGAGACTCCTACACTGGGGACTGATCCTCACAACGATCCTCCTCAAGTAAATAGTTTCACTATGAACCATAGGCCGGTGGATCGGGAAGCGGTTTCTCTAGTGGAAAGTTTATGAGAACTTTCACACCTCTCGAAGAATCGCACGCACGGAGACGTTTTGCTGCAATCAACCAGAGAAAGGTCACGACCGTGCCCTACATGTCACCGCACGCATCAAGGATTCAGAGTCCAAGACGGACATTATCTACACAGGAGCGTCTTCGAATGTGATTACTCTCAAGACTCTCAGGACACCCAAGGTTCTCCCAGGCAAGGTCGTACGGAAGCCTACCACAATGACGGACTTCAAGGGAAACCAAACCAAAGACATACGGGAGAAGCTCCGCGGAAAGAATCGAACAAGTTCACATACGTCCCACTCCCCACGTGGGCGTCAATTCGGGAAGAAAACCGGCTTGCATCATTGAGGGATAAAACCCACGATGCATCTTTTTTGCGACGAAGCATTCTTCTCCATCCCGTGAAGCCACGACCCAAGTTCACACGAAGAGGGAACGAACTTTTTTGGCGTAGTCGTGACCGAAAGGGAAAACGGTATACCGACACTGCCATTATCAATTAGCAGGGGAGACTTCTACCCAGTCTCTCCACCCAATGTAATGCTACAACAGCAACGAACCACAAGAACAAGTGCTAGATGCTCCACAACAGCTGCAAGATGGCACCAACTCCACAACTGATGAGATTGAGATCGTTGAGAAATCTCCTAGGCCTATCTCCATCATCTCAACCTTGTGTACGGATAAACGCATGAAGCTCGTGGAACTTCTCAAAGAGTACCAGGACATATTCGCTTGGAGAAATGAAGAAAAATCTTGGATTTAGATGAAAATTGGTCACCCATCACCTACATGTCATACTTGGATCCAAGTAGGTTAAACAGTTGTAGTTCATACACGAGGAAAATGGATAGATCAGGTGCTGCACAGTCTCATGCCACACTGATAATGATTCATTATAGTGCTTGGAGGTTCGTGTTACTCTATAAGAGTAACACTCGATCATGCCACACCGATAATGAGTACAGGAAATACAAGGCTGATATGAAATTCACAAGAAGGGATTGTTGCTACATGATCCATTCTTGGTGAATTAAGTGAGGGAATATCCAACACTTATAAATGGCTTTATCTTTTACAAGATGTCAGCGCATGATTTTTCTGGTTTTTACAAATTTAACCTTGAACGAAAATCCACCATCAACAATGGTTACAGGAAAACTAAAAACCCGGGAGATTTACGGATGCACGAGAGTGAATTTAGGAATTTTCTTTATATTGGAATATTGAGTTTTTTAGTGTTATTTTCTTTTCAATTTTTTTTAATACGATATACACAGTTTCCCTATTCTAATGCAAGGCTAGTCATGTAATCTAGTACAACAAAAAATTAAATATGGGTTCTACATACAAGCTTTCTTAATGATGGGTTTCATATATAAGAAAAACTAAAAATGGGCTAGAAATATTTTTCCCCCCTACAAAAACATAAAAAAGCCATAATAAATACAAAATCGAGCACTAACAATATATACAATTGAGATTATATCAGACACAAAAATGTGTCTATCAAATACCCCCAAACTTATTATTTGCTAGTCCTCGAGCAAATCAAATCTAGAAAATAAAATCCTAACTCACCTGTCACAGCATCGTCGATTTCATTTAGCGTATGCAACAAGCCTTTAAACCCTAGGTGGCCCTAGTGGCCGAGTTATAGTCTCGGGAGGGTTTACCGAGGTGTACCCACAAAACCTTTACTCTGCACTCCAAACGATTTACGCAGAACCTTGGAAGGCACTAAAGAATCTCCTTGGTTGGCATACTTATTGACTACGGGAGGAAGTACCCCCGATGCGAAATTCCAATTCTTGTACAACGAGTTTGCACTCAAGCATACTAAAATCCATATATAAGTCACAAAGCTCTACTCAGATAGTTTCTGGACATCATAACCGGAGTCAACCAATCACATGGATAGATTAAGAGATGGATATAGAAAAACATAGATGGTTTTGATGTTGACTAAGGTGAACAATGTTTCCCATATCTGTCTGAAGGCCACTGCCAAAACGAACCTATCCTAATGGACTGAGATACTAGTCTGACTAATATAAACACACTGGCATATACAAGGGAACCAGTGGTCGATAATCCCAACTCTAGGTCAACACAACTGGCATATACAAGGGTTCCAGTGGTCGACTTTATTGAATTTATTCCGGTTGGTCTGATGGTCTGGTCTCATTTTTTTTTTTCAATTTTTTTTCAATTTTTTTTTTCTTCCAAGTATCTCAATCACCCTATTTTACCCTAGCAGTGGTAACAACTTGAATCGTGAGCCCCACCTAATCACTTAGACAAACATATTTTGAAGAAAACAAACAAAAAATATAAGTGAAAAGGATTCAACGAGATATGGCGAAACTACCATGTTTTTTCTTTAATTCTAACACCTGAGCTCTGTGCTTTTATGAATAGACTCTTTAGATGTTTCCATCTAATCAGATTGGTTCCTCAACTCCTATAAACAAAATGCTTCCATCCACTTAGATTGGTTAGTGCCGTCCTTAATAAGCATAAATTTCTAAGCTCTGGAGTTTAATAATGCAACTAAAATTTTCTCCCATACCCCCAAACTTAAATCTAACATTGTCCTCAATGTTTTAAAGATAAAATTAAAAACATGAACAAGGAGAAACTGTTACCATTTGAAGTAAAAGAGTTAAGTAAAGATATTACCGTGTCGCATTATGTTGGGTTACCTCCCAAGAAGTGCTAAGTTTAAAGTCTTCAGCCAAACTAAGAAAGGATTAGTCACCTTATAAAATCATAAAGTTATAGCCGGAATTTCTGTGGGTCATCAAAACCAAATAGAGATATCACAAGTAAAAGGAATCTGCAACATGCCAAGAAAATTAACAAATAAAGCACACCCTTGTCTAGTTTCCTGTTTAAGACAACTACATCTAGTTGTGGTTCAGGTTCAGGTTCTATAACTGGGTCGAGATAAAATATTTTCATGGGTTGGAAATCCTCGTAGCTAAGATCCGGTTCAGGTTGTAAAGTCTGTAAAAACTCAAATAAGAACTTAGAAGCTCATAATAATAACCTGAATAATTGTGGATCCTTAAAGTCAATCAGTTTTGACTCACACAATTGACCACGATGAAATCAAGGTCAATCATAACAAAACGTGTCATTTCTATTCTCCTAAAATAATTAGGTTTGGTCTCAGAACTTAATAAGGGACACATTTTGGACTCATACATTCCCACAATTGGTTGAAAAATATTTGGTGGGAAAACAAAATCAACTGGTATCATAGCCGGGCAACCACATCAACCAGGAGGATGGGTGTCTAACAACCGAACTTCTTCCCTGGACATTATTAGGTTCTCGAGAACTAGTATGAAGGCAATCTGGCACAATGGTTGAGGCACATATATCAAGTCCCAAGTGAGGGATCTCTACAAGAGCTAAAGGTAAAGCACGGGAGAATGATAATCACCCCCAAACTTAGAGTTTTGGGTGTCTCTAGATAGACTATCTACAATTTCCTAATTTCTAGATCATCTAATCCACGAAAATGGTCAATTGCTTCTTCTAAGTTATAATCGGAAGGTTCATCCTCACTTATCATATTTGAAAGCTCTACGAGTTCATCTTCTTTGTCTAAGACAAATGTTTCTAAATCGTTAGACTCTAAAACAATGTTCTCAGAATAAACTTGTTCCTCAAAACTATCATCGGCTTCGTAATCATAAGGAAATACTACATCATCTAAAACAGTATCTCTAGTCAAATCCTCGTCCTTTTGAATAGGTGAATAATTGTTAAAATTATTAGGATCTGAACTAGAAATAACATTATCATTGTGAAGCTCAATTGGAGTAATAAATTCCTGATCACTATGCATATATGTTTCAAATTCTTCATCAACACTATCCTCATCATAATCATTATAATAACATGAAAATGGTTGAACCTCATCTAAACAAGTAGTGTTACCAATTTTATCCTCTTCATCTTGATTATGCAAATAACTATCCTCATTTTCAAAGGTACTATTGGAAACACTATATTGGAAATTAAGACTATCTTGAGCGCTTCTTTCCTCGGGCCTCTAACAACATTTTTCGAGTCGACTCACATGACATCCCGATTTTATCTAGGAAAGAAGGTTCACACGTTGCATTGCTTTCGTCCAAAACTAAGTTATTCATCTCGGCAACTACGTGTCGACTTAAGTATCTTTTGTCTTTGACTCGGCTAACTTACGTGCGGACTCTAGTAGAGAGGAATTTTGCTCGTATGACCGATGGGAGTATGGATAGTAATTGGGCTCACCATGGTATGGACCATAACCTTCAAAAGGCTGATGTTCCCAACCACTATTCACATTATGGTCAAAGTAGTAACGTCCATTTTGAAACTCGACTCGGATATTCGTTGTATTGGCTATTGTAATACCCAGTTCGACATTCTATTTGCGAGGGTGTGAGTTGTCACACAAAAATAAAACCCAATGATAGGGGATTCGTGGGTGGATAGAGTCTTACCTCCCGCACTTACGGGCGATGAACCGTTGAAGTCGACTCAGGCCACCGACTCCTATGTCAGTGTACGAACCCGAGGGGCCGAGATAGTATCGTAACTGTCGTCCTTCCCTGCAAACAGTTTATATTTAATTTTCTTAACCCTTCCTTAGGGTTTAAAATAATAAAGTCCAAGTCCAAAAATAAAGTCCAAAAAGTGTCCGAAAATAAAAAGAAAAATTACAAAAATACAACCCTATTTACAGCTTCTAAAAATAAAACAAAATAGTTATATACAAAATCTTCTTCTTCACTCCTTTCAGATTCCTCTTTTCTTTCCTTCTTTGGCGATGCTTTCCTTTTATAGCACTTTTTGTTTCCTTGTAGCTTCGTCCAAATCTGAAAAGAATCGAGAAAAACCAAAGGCGTAAAAAAGAACAAAAAATAATAATAAATAAAAATAGAAATAACTCTAAAACCTAAAACCTAAATACAAGTCCGTCATTGCGGCGCCCAAAAATTGATGTGATTTTGAAGTTGTTTGTAAAGTGGTAAGAAAGATGTCATTCCTCTCGGACTTGTAAAGGATTTTTTAGATTCAAATAAAACTAGAAAACTCACGAAATTGTTATCAAGATTATAAAAAGCACCGAGACTTAGGATTCCACCATTGACCAATTAAGTGATTCAATCTAATCAATATTCATGCAATTCTTTGCGTTTGAAGTGATTCTAATTTATTGCCTCTAGTAGATTTTCAAGTAACAATTGTATACATCAAGCATGAAACATCAAAAGTCTTAAACTAAGCATGCTCCATCAAAACGAATCACAATCATTCAATAAAAATCAATTTTCCAATATTAGTTCCATGCAAATAATCATAAAATAAATTGCAAATAAATAATTAAAATAGAAATATACCACTTTTCATTGAACAATGGCTTCCTCTGTCGCCTCGTGTAAGGGGTTTAGCTCCTCATGTTAATCACGTGCTCAAAATAGGTGTTCATAGCTCAAAAGTGTGAAAAATAAGAGAAACCTAATAAAGCAGCGAGTTTGTAACAGATATAATTGTTACTGAACTCATCATTGGGTAGAAACTGCAGAATGTGCGAATCCAATATAATTGTTGGAAAAATTGTTACAAAGTTATGGAATTCAAAAGTAAAGGTCACGGTTTCTGCGACTGCTCTAAGGTGTTGTTCTTCTTATTCTTCTCCGGTACTCGCCTGCAACTATTGTTCTTCACTCTGCAACTTCCCGTTCTTCTCCTAACAACCCATTAATTATTTCCCAAGGTCTCCACCCCCTTGGTTTAACTCCTCCCAGCTATTTATACACACAGGCTTCCCATATATCTCGATACAACCCTTCCTTTTTTTCTCTGCCAAGGTACGATAATTCCTCCTCACTCTTCTCTGTACGCGGCAACTACCAAATATAAGAAAACTTGTTTCCCTTTTTATGTTCTGAGACACGTCACCGACCAGTAATAAACTCATCCTCGCGTTCAACTCTTCTCGTTCACACGTAATTGCCAAGATTAACACAACGAAATCCCGTCTTCCTCGTTACTCTGTGTTATCCAAACTCGACGAACTGGCTCTATTTAATCGATATTGTTGGACCTACTCACCTTGTTCAGTCTTAACAGGACCAACCCAAACAAATCCCGTGATCGAATCTGCTAAAAAGTCGACCAAATCATGTCAAAGTTCTGTTCTTATTTTTCTTCCCTTCCCTTTAGCTTGATCTCGATGATATAGCCCATTTCCGATTCGTTACATCACCCATACCACCCGATAAGCCCAAACAGTCCATTGAAACAAATTCTCGCGATTGAATCATCTCCAAAATCTTCTAAAATCAACTCTAATCTGCCAGGGGAAGAATATTTTTTCCCGCCAAATTTGAGAATTCAAATGAAGAGGATGAGTACCCCTTATCCATTCCCGGGGTGCGAATAGCAAGTGGTTTCCCCTTATCCAAATGAGGGGTCCAAATAGTAATTTTCTCCCACGAGCGCAAAAACCACTTTTCGAGCCAATTTCGCCGCAAAAGCTTATTTCTCCAAAAATACCTACAAAAACATAAAAAGCCATAATAAATACAAAATCGAGCACTAACAATATATACAATTGAGATTATATCAGACACAAAAATGTGTCTATCAGAGGACAGCGAAGTCACAAGGTAATATGGGAAGCTATAATCCTAATGGAAAACATACCCGCACCATGGAACATGGGGAGTGAACCACCTCCAAGCTATAGAAGTAATGAATTTTGCTCTTATCATCATTGCCATGGACATACAACAAATGACTGCAGAAATATAAAGAGAATCATTCTCAGGGTGATAGATCAGGGAAAATTAAATCACTTTCTAGTAGGACAAAGGCAAACTCAAGCATTACCAACTCATCCAGATATTCGCAAGGAAAACACAGCAAAATAAAGAGAAACATTTATGATTG
>JAJJWW010017723.1:0-53495 GCA_023531295.1 Papaver armeniacum | reverse complement strand
TATTATCAATATTAATAATCTAAACTAAATCTCCATGCCCACAAATGTCATTAGCATTCTCTCTTTCCTTCTTTAAAGTTCAAAACTTACATAACTAATTTTCTGTCTCAAATATTACATATATAGTAAATTTTCACATACAATAATTAATTTGCAAAATGGTGTTATTGGCTGCCCAAATAACCACACATAGAGGCAAAACTCAGTTCTTAACTAAGATGAAAATGAGGCTGTTAAATAAATTATTCTTAATTAAAGTGACATCATGATTTAACAGTTCCTTAAAGATCAAAAGTACTCTTCTATAGGAATAAGTGACACACCATCTGCAAACTAAAAGAAAGAAAAAGGAAAAAAATGATTATCATATCTGTTAGGTAAAGTTCTGTTTTTAACCAAACAAAGAAACTATTCCTTTCAGATATTAACAACAACCCTAGTAAGAAAGAATATTAAGAAAGTTTTGTTTTGTTTTAGGGTTTTCAGTTTTTGTTTCCAAGTCATAAAAATAGTCATAACTCATATATTTACAAAATAATTGGACACTACTATTAAGAGATAACTGAATAACTTTTGGGAAACTATTGATGATTCTATTTCTTGATTATATAAATACCATAAATCACTCTATAGTGACTACATCATGTTGAATAAAGCCACATTCTTTCGTTTTCTAATTTAGTAAGTGAAAAGCTATGGCTAGCTAAGCTGTGGTTGGGTTTTTTCCTCATTTTTATTTTCTCCAACTACAAATTGACATCCAAGGACCTACTTATCAATGCCTGTGATGGAAAAAGTTTTTTAAGGATTTTGTTACGAGTGGTTCTTTTGCCCCCGATATTTATCAGGATCCTCTAAAAAATACTCCCTCTGTCTCTAAAAGATAGGCAGGTTTGTGTGTAAATTTTTACACACAAACCTGCCTATCTTTTAGAGATGAAGGGAGTAAATTGGAAATGATCATTAATTATAGAAGGCGTCCTAGGTATTAGACACATATTTTTTATTTTTCTTTGTATCTAGATCTTTATCTTTTAAACTTGTGGTAATTTTTTTAATTTTGAAAAAAAAAGAAATATCCACTTTGACTGTTTACTTTTAGAGAAAAATAAATTAGTTTAGAAGTAATGAAAAAAACAACACGAAGAAATAATTACAACAAAAGAAAGCTGCATAAAGAAGAAGTAAAGAAAAAATTCTGCTAATACATTAGTTAATTTAGAAAAATGAACCGCTATATATATCCCGCAGTTTATTTTGTAAAATGCAACTAACTACTAAATAAATAGTTCATCTAGCGAAATTAGATGATATTCCACAATTAAATTATTTTAGTTGTTCATTTTTGTTAATAAACTGCGGTTCTACCAGTTCAATACGTAATTATTAGCCCATTTAACAAAATGATTTGTCTTTTTACAGTTCAGTTATTTTAGAATTTCATTTTGGTAAATGAACTGATATTTTTATAATATTAAGTTAAACCAATGATGAGAAAACTAAGATCACTTTGATAAATAATATTCTTATTGCGTTGTTTATTGTATAGATCTTGTTAAAAGCTTTCTGATATAAAATATTTTTTGAATTACAATTTGTAGTTTGAAAGATATGTTATTCTCAAAAAAAATATATATATTCGTTAGACAATGACTCAGTTGAAACTTACAGTCGCTAGTATGTCAATTCCTAAAGCTAGTCATCAAGTTATATCAAAATATTTTTGAGATTATATAAATTTGTTTCGTGTAAAATAAAGTAAGGTAATTAAGTCATATGATAGATTTCATTGCAATTTAAAAAAGTCGAACTTTGAAAGACTTGTATACAGAAGAACATCTGAAATATTTATGAAGAACTTCGTTATAAACAAAGACAGAATTTGAAGAAAAATAATCGAAGATCATTGATTTATACATCCTTATATATCTTAGAAAAGTACTCAATCACCGGCCTAATATTCAAGAAAGTAAATATACTTAAAAGTATATACATCCAAGATGAAATTGACTATAAGTTTTAGCGTGCGGAACCTTGATCATCGAATTAATCAATTGTAGAATGAACCAAAACATAAGTTTGGTTCGATAAACATACATTAAGAGTATTTAAAAAAAAAGAATTAATAGAAACCATTTTCATCGGCTGCGGTTCCATGGTTGATGATTTCTTTTTCCTAAGTTCTTCTCATAAGTTTAAGTGTTGATGCATAAACTTCATTAATAGTCGATTTTGTTTTGTTGAGTTAAAAACTGTGATGGAGTCTTGTAGATCTCAATTTCACGTAAAATGGTTTACTGAGTAAAATAAAAAGCCTCAACTTCCTAGCATCCCCGACTATTTGCTTATTTAAGTCTATTAATTCGTCCCTACGTAACCATGGTTTGATATGGGTAATGTGTATCAGCGAAACTATGTTTAAAATGAGAGGGTACCAAGTACACCACCAACTTTTTTTCGTTCGGAACCAAAGATGGAAAAACCTAATACAATCAAAAATAGGTAATAGTAAAGACCCTTGAAGAAGATTGTATATAAAGTTTTTCTCTTTCTCTTCCACAATCAATATGTATAGACAAAAGGTCCATGTACCTGATTATGATGAAGAGTTCTTGGACAATCTCAAAATCAATATCCAAAATCAATCTAGTATGTACCCGAACTATACAAGATTTGAATTTTAACAAGCACGAGACTTGTTATCTATCTTTCAAGATGTGAAGAGCGAGTCTTGTATGATCTTAATTAATTAGGGCTTAAGTATCTAGATTGATCACGTACTACTTATGATATTCTTATTATAACGATAAACAATATAATACGGAAAAGGAAAAAAAAATACAAGACACCAGAATTGTGTTAACGTGGAAAACTGCATTGGCGGAAAACCCCGGTACCTCATCCAGCTTTGAAAATCGTAATGTATTAAACCGTTGCAGACACTAGCCTGCTATCAAACTTCGACTAAACTATAGTTGAGACCGAATTCACCTCCAAGTAATTCAGCTTTAGTCGTGCTCATGTACGTCTCTGACCCAACGTTATTCTACGCCCTTTATTCACTTAGTTGACGTCCTTTACAGCCTAAGAGTTGCTTTAGCCTCGATGAAGAATTTTGATACCTAAATCTCTTTGATTTTTCTTTCGATAAGTATCAATCAATATCTGGAAATCTGTTTGCAGCAAACAAGTTTAGGAAATCTCATGGACCCGAAACACTTACACTCTTATCAAAGAGGAATCCTAGTGTTTGTACCCAAAATTAATTTTGGGTACAAACACCTAGATCACTAGGAACCTCACAAGAACAATCAAAACAAATTAAAGAAGTGTTTAGATATCTATCTTGTGGAATCACAAAGTCTGAGACGAAGAGAATATTGTGATTTTTATCTATTTGTTCTGATCTAAAGTTCATGAACTTCAATAACCAGTAGAACAAGATCCGAATACAAGAACAATCAGGTAAAAATATAGTCTGAATGGGATTTACAAATCTCTAAGTGAAGTCTTCAAAGTCGTAACCTAATACGGTTTCGTAAAGAAATTTAGGTTATAGAGGACGACTCTAGCTTTGGAACTGCGACACACTAGTGTCATGGAATCAGAATTACAACTGCAAGAGTATGTTTCTTTGTAGTTTTTTCAAGGCTACGGGTAGATTTAAATTCAAGCTAGGGTTGCTTGGAGTTCAAGCTAACACTTCCCTAGTTTAGATGAAATTCCTAATTAAGAACTCATGTAATTAAACATGTGAAACGTATACCTTGAAATTACACAGAAGAATATGCATTATGGTCCGTATAGAATGAAACTATACACAATGATATCCATAGCGGCTAAGTAAGACTGTGAACTTACAAGCAACAACGATGTTTAAGTACTTAAGAATAAATAATAATCAACATGAAAAAAAATATTTAGTGAATAAAGTTGTATTAGAAGTTGATGAGAGATATAGCATGTAGCGCCCCCTAAGCTAGCAGCTGACTAATCTAAGAGATTAACTACATAAAGAGGCACTAACGATCTAAAACATCTAATTAAACATTAAGAAAGTAGTTCTAAACAAAGATTAACCCGAATCTAAACCCTCTCTGATATAAATACAAGAACTCCTCTCAAGTGATACATATTCAGTAATGAGTTGGTTTACAAATAAAATATAAACACATAATAAACATAGCGGAAGCTAACCAACTAACAAAACCAACTCCTCGAAGCTTTCAACGTCGCGTGCGCATCTCGATCTGTCTCTGAAACTGAAAGTGGGAATGGGTGAGCACATCATCCCTATAAGGGGTGCCCAGCAGAAATAACAACTAACTTTCAAGTAATCACTAAAATAATTTAAAAGCAATGCAGGTTTTACTGAAAACCGATAAAACATGGAAAACAGATAAAACATATTAAGATAATAAGTTGTTTCTAAAGATCCAATCCCATCCCAAAATGTAAAAGAAAACTAGTTTGTATTACACACAGATAATACATGCATACACTATCATATAGTAACAAAGATATGCATGAATTTCACAAAAGATAGATTTATAAACAATAATGAATACAAGAGAGTTCGTCATCGATTCCCACCTCTTTTGATGACAAGCCTCGCATACTTTGAGATCCATAATCCACTAGTTCATTCTTTAGATCGTTCGTTGTTAATAAAGATTAACTGTTAATCACACAAGCACTCTAATGATTAGCCAAAAGGCTCACACAAGGCTCATAACATAATCTCATACAATTCACTAGTTATAGGTTAAGTGAACTATCTAATAGTTCTAAGTTCATTTATGGTTCTACACATTTTTATTATCTATCTTTAGCATATCTAAAGTTTACTAATCCAATTAGATTGATTCTACAGTCCATTAGCTAAGTCTTATGAATATCTACAACTTTGTAGAAGAAACCAAAGGTTAATTCAGACCACAAGTGGTCCAAAAGATCAAAATAGGAAAACTAGGCCTAAGCCCAAGTCCACTACACAGGCCCATTAACACAAGGCCCAAACCACTCGGTCAACTAACAGTCTTTAACAATCGAGAGGTCAAAGAGGTCTAATAACAAATCAACGTCCAAAGTCAGTCAATAAATCAAAGTGTATGGTCAAGGTCAAGTCAAACTGTAAAAGTATGGTCAACGGTTAACTGGTCAAGGTCCACTGAGTTAACAGGAAATCGGTGAGACAACTCAGTCAACAAGACTGAATCATATTATACAAACTAAGGCCCTTGCACAGACCAAACTTCTATTTCACAAACATGAAGCAATACAACTGATGCCAAGACTATCATGATGCATTTCTAACTCTAATTGCAAACCTACAAATTTAATCAATTTACAATACTCAATTCATACTCTTGAATCTCAATCAATTCCATTACTACTTCATCAACACTCTTACATAATTTGCAACTTCTCTTCGCCACATTTCACCTCAACAGAAACTTCATCAACATTTGCTCCATACTTATATCTAAATACAATTAACTTAGACTAACATCTTCATAATAACCAACTGCTACTTCATCTCTAAACACTCATATGCAACATCAATTCATTATGTAACTTCAGTCCTTGCATAAACCAAACACTTCTAAGATTCAAACATCACACAATACCAAAATCAGAATCTCGCTCACAAGAATATAATTCGTCCTCCAGCTTCTAATCACTAAATCAGAATTTAAAACTCGTGTTCCTTCATCTAAACTTCAACTCAGACATCTGCAACTTCCAACACAACCAACACTATCAAGTCACATCCTTCTCTGCCATTCTCAATAGCTCTACTATCCTACATAATAACAACAACAACAAAATCTTATTTTGTTCTTCATCTACAAACTTGAACTTCATCGCACTGTAATCTCGCCATCTTCAACTCGGCCATAACCTCCATCTATAATTCTCACAACCTTAACCAAATACATCACTACCATAACCAACTTATCTGGCTAGCCAATAACCAGTTCATCTCCATCTTCTAATAACAGCCAACAACAGCTACAGAACCACCACCATTGTTACCAATTGAACATCACCTACAACTCCAGCTTAACTATTTCAGCATCAACACAAACATCACATCCATCTGTTCATTGCCTCCACCAACAGAACATCATCTTCATCAGGTTCAATTCAATATCAACCTATGTACACAAAACTAATAACATGTACTTCAATCCCTTCATCTGATTCCAATTCTTCCACCACCAACCCAAAATTACAGTAACAAACTCTAACCTGATAAGAACCCTAATTCCTAAAAAAACTCAAATTAAATCCCATGCAATCATCTCTACCTTAAATTAAGAGGAAACCCACTTATAATCAAACACTACAAGAAATTTTCATTAAGAAACATCAATCCATTCGAAACAATTTAACATTCAAATTAATAAACCCTAATTTACCTTTTTCTTTCGATTCCTCAACAGAACTGCATCATATCATCAAATCAACAACAACCCCTCTTCTGTTCATCCATTAATAACATTATATCCTCACCGATTTTACACAGACCCTACTTCAGAAAAAACTAACTTCAATTTACCATTAACATCATTTTCTCCTTCTCATGGAACTCAAACAACTTCAATTCTAACTTCATCTTCTTCGATTCATCAAGCTACCTAAATTTCTATGAATAACTCACACAAAAACAACTCTACACTTCTGAACTGAGCTCGATATTGAGGAGAAGAGAAAGAACAGGGAAGAATGGGAAAGAAGAATGAAAGAGAAGAAGAAAAGAGAAATGAGTTTCTCTTCGACACATTGAGATGATAAGGCTAAATATATTTATTGAGGCACCAACAAATTTGATACGGGAAGCCAAGCGGCTTAGATGCAAAAATGATTATTTTTCCCTTCTCATTAATCTGATAATATCTTCTTCGTCCGGTATCCGATTGACACGTTCGAGTAGTCTAATTCGCATAACTTTTCGAGGTCTATCTAGTGATACTAATTTCGCATCTAGATCGTTGTTAGATTAATTTTCTATTAATTAACATTAGTCTCTAATTAATCGAGTCAAAAGCGGCTTAGTCGTGTCATGACTGGTCTAATCGCGTTGATGAGCTTGAGGGTCCTTACATTCTCCCCACCTTATTCATTTTCGTCCTCGAAAATCGAATCTTCCTTCTAATCTTCAAAACTCCCCACCTTATAGAGAAAAACTATCTCTCGACTAAATGTAAAGTACTGCTCATACTTACAAACACGCGAAAAGGAAAACAACTCATTTTAAACGAGTTCAAAGCAACAAGAAATGGGTCACAAGCCTATGTGGTTCGCTACAACTGGAATCTATAATTTGTAGCTCTATGTTCAAAAGACTAATCTCTATTTCATAATATGAACGTCTCTAAGCTCACTATGGTGAATTTGATTCTAACAGATAAGTATGTCTAAGGTCTCTGCGCTAAAATTTATAATCTGTTGTAGGGCTTTAGCCCATGGATGTGCGGGCCAATATAGTATATAGGGTCTTATTCCTATTGTATATAAGGGAATATATCTATGTAACATAGTTTCTCTCTAATGAATGAAATCTCCTTCCCTGCTTGCCTATTTATCTTTTCCATCCACTACAATACGTTATCACCACGAGCTCTAACCCTGCGGCAATGGATTTTGATTTTTTTTTTCTTTTCTGGGTTGCTATCAAACCCCTGAAGGATTTTTTTTGGATATCGTTGGAATCAATGGAATCGTCATCGTCAAATAAGCTAAGTTGGATCTAATTTTTCTTATACATTTAATATATTTTTTCCCCTAATTCTGATTTTTTTTCCCCCTAATTGGATCCATTTTCTCCTAATTTTTTTTTTAATTTATTTTCCCTGGAATCAATCGGTAATGGTTGATTTGACCATAAACAATCAGATGATTACATTTTATTTTAAAATATTTGTTTATGTATGGTTGTTGTGGATGATTGAAAAATTGATTTGATCTTACTGTATGCACTAATTTTTTTTTGTGATGTACAAGCTATGTTGGTGCAAATCTCGTAATATCAATTGAGTAATTGGACTTCATAATAGATGTGTATGACGTTTGTGTTGTGATAATCCCATAACTAATTGAGTGATTGGATTTTACAGTAGTTGCGATTGGGTATATCTCACAAGCGATAACTAATGGTGTTGCGATTGGGTGCCCGCCCGTTGGGAAATCTCTCGTAAGAGAAAACTCATGTTCGCGTCCGAGAAGAAATATGTTCATCTCCTCAGATCTGTTCGTCTCCCCGCATCCTTTACCTATGGGTGCGGATCTGGATTTACGCTTGGTGGGAATGTGGGAAGAAACCCTCACTGTTCGTGTGAAAGAGATGAAGAAAAGACGAACAATCCTGTCCTGGTCCAAAGAGGTGTACGGTCTTGTCCGGTCCTACCTAACTCATACCGATCCAAATCCTGCCCAACTCGGACCGATTCTGCACTGCCCAACTCTGGTCCGATCCAAAGGCCGTTTCAACTCGGTCCGATTCTCGTCCTGTTCAACTCGGTGATCCAACTCGTCCCCGGTTCACTCCGATCCGAGTTGTCAGGTTCCGGCCGGTGTGACTGCGTCCTGTCCTGACTCTAACCGGTTCTGGGGTGTGCGGGACCAAGCATGTTCTGGTTTTGTGTAAATGCAATGGGAAACAAAGTTTGAGGTATGTGACAATACTTTTTGGGCTTTATTTGTTTGTCCATTTTTTTAGAACATGCCTAGTTCTATTTTTTTTTAAGATAAGTCCATAGGCGGTCAATTTAAACTATGACTGTTGATCTCGACCATTAAGAATTTTGGTTTTATTATTATTTTGTTCTCTTGAATATGATATTGGCTATTTTTGAATGATGTTTATTTTTTGTTCAATTGGTTGTACCAACTCAATTCCAATGTATTCATTTGGGGCTTAGAAGTACTTGAGCACCATTATTGGATACTTGATAATTTCCCAAAAAAAATTTGAATGTTTCTTGAAATGTATCCACTTGCTCGACTATTAATATGTCAGTTGTTTCAAAACATACGTTCAAATAAAATCACATGTATTCCATTTTTTGTGGAAGAACTCACAAAAGATTATATCAGTCAGAAAATTTTCATTTCTCTACTTCATCCATAATACTAACGAACCGGTATATGTTGAAGTATGACAACAAGAGAATTAAATATTTTTAATAATATATTCAACCTAAAGCAAGTGGTTGACATGTGTAGTGAGATTCTCTTGGCCCATTGAGATAAAAAAATTTCTCAAATTAAGCTAAATGTAGCAAAATTGAAAATGGAAAGAACCCCAAAGTAATGAGGGTTAGACGTACTGACTCATATAAAGCATGTGAAAAGGGACATATATATCATGGAAAAAAAAATTATTATTTTTTTTTCCAGCAGTAATGACACCAAAGTATAGGTATCAATTGAACATGGGATCAGCTAAAATGTAATTCTAGCTCCCATCAAAAATAAAAGAGTTGGAAATGCACCTTGGTCATAGGTGTTGGTATATACAATATAATGTGTATGTGTATCATAGTAACAACCAATTTTCACATCAACTTTAATGGCAACAAGAACTTTGCCTGTCCAATTGACTATCTTATCGAGCGCAACACTGCTCAATTTTTTGTTTTCAAGATAGAACAAAGACGTAGCAAAATCTCTAGATGTACCAAGAGATAATCACACCTTGTTAAATTCCCAAGTAACCCGTGCAAATGGATATCATGTGGAACATTAAAATGATGATAATGTAATTGATTGCATCTTTTATAGTCTCTAATATATTTTAGAATGAAATATATTTTAGAGAAACTAATGAGTCAATCTAGTGCAATGTAATTCACTATAATATTTGGATTATTGAATGATATTGACTCCAACGATGAAATGTTGGAAACCGACTCATACAAAGCTTTGGGCATAACCATAAAGGAACTTTGGTTGTGACATGATGATTGTTTTGAAAGAACTCATAAAATATCACTTTATTTGAGTGAACGAAAATGGGAAAAAGATTGATGAATGCAAAGTGACGATATATCTCTCAATAAGTGTTTTCTAAATTACTAGATGCACAACCCCCCTTCCCATTATGCTTTTCGGTAAGAAAGCATATCACTCATTAATTTTTACAAATTCTTCAGTAAAACAGGATAGAGACCATCCTAAGATGCAAATGGTAAAAATTCCATATTACAAAGAAAACAAGGTGAAATTTAGAAAAATATTCATGCAGAATGCGGATCATTAAAGTGACTGATGGATCTGGTGAATGTTTTGAATTTTCGGACTAGTTATAGTTCCCAAAAAAAAATTGCGTTTGAAAACTACTAGCACATACCACACAATGCAAAGTGCAAAGGCTAACCACCATTGTTAATGCTAGAGAATTTACATCAAAAGGACTTGATGAATATTGCATGTTTAATAGGATCAATATAGAGCATCTTATACCCAATGGTCTCACAGAGGCTACCATCAAAGGTTACAGATGGTGTCTAAGAAATAGGTTATGCATACCCACCTATCTATTATTGCATTGGGGATATGCAATATTACACGCATCTTACTTAATTTGTTTTTATAACCCAATATTAGTCAACCTTTTCTGCGTACCAGTTGGTAACTGGATTTAAGCCCGACATTCGTGTTTTTACGCATTTTTGGTTGCACTATATATGTGCCATTATGAGTCCACATCGTACTATGATGGGTCACGAAAATGATTAAGTACGTAATTTTGTTGGATATTTACTCTCAACAATTATCCGCATTTTAAAACCTTTGGCAGGAGATCTCTTACCGAGTTGTCATTTTAATGAGACAATCTTCCCGCCGTTAGGGGGAGATAAGAAAATGTATTTTCTAAGGGACGTCAGGAATTTTCGTGGTGTGTTCCCACTGTGTCTCATATTGATTCTAGTACTCCACAAATGTAAACGTAAAGTGACAAAGAATAATCGATTTTCAGAATGTACACTGACGTCGCTAAAGTGACAAGATCACACATACCAGCTGCAAATATTCCTGCAAGGTTAGAAATCCTCAGTATGGGGTACACCATAGACTAAGGTGTTGCAACTACACTTGGTGGAAGTGTAGTTGAGGCCGTGGCTCCATAAAGGAAGATGGAGAGACCACCAGGTTCGATCAATGCTCACCTAGAAAGGAAGTAGGTGAGTAAGGCACAACTTATTTATATCATCTCATAATATTGTCTCTGAATATGTCCATGAATCAAATGGGAGGACGCTCCGAAGTTTTAAATGATTCTAGATAACAATGAAATCCTGACGGATTATGAGAGTGCACATGAATCAATGGAAGGAGCATGCGTGCACAATGATGATATAATCCATAACTAGTTGCTCTAGAAGTAGAGCACAATGAGATCGAACCATTCTTTATTTTGATTAATTTCAAATAAATAGCATATTTGGCCTACACAATCCAGGTAGAACTTAGTTCTTTGGCAAATATACGGGTATTTGGCGTGGTAGTGCTAACCAAACCAAGTGTAAAGCCTATTGGACATACATAATTAATTTTTCATAAAGCATAATAAGAATAAAGTAGTCTTAAAGTACAAAGACTCGCCTTGTGGCGCGAGGTTTCTCACAAAGCCCTGGAATTGTTCTCTAAAAGCATCAACAGATAGAAGATATTTACAAAAGTACTTGGTAGACTTTTGTTTCCCAAATCAAATGAATCTAAACCACAGAATGCGTTTATAGTTAGATAGAACGCTTACTTATAGATTCAAGCAATCAGGCGGATGTGGTATACCCGTCTAAGTGGTTATTTGATTTGGAGGGGATAGACAAGTAAGTTATTTTTCCTTGCGTGTTCATAAAAAAGTTCCTGATTTGGAATTGTAGCTATTTATGTTGATGTTACAGACATGATATGTACTCTTGATATAATAAGAGACCTTAAAAGCTATTTGAAATCCGAATTTGAGATGAAAAATCTAGGGAAAGCTCGATCGAATACTGAGTTTGTGGTATAGTACCCCACCAGTTTGCATTTGTCTAAAGTTGTCAGGAAATTTAACAAAGACATGCATCCTGATAGCACTTCCATGATTAGTCGAGGTTCAAATGTAAGTATGTGACCATTTCGTCTAAAGGAAGATGACGAAGATGTGTTGGGAGATGAAATTACCTTATCTAAGTACAATAGACGCATTGTTGTACTTAGTATAATAATGTACTCGATTAAATTTTACATCATCTGGGAACTTGTTAGCTAGATATAGCTCCGCGCCAACGCAACGTCATTGGAATGGTATAGTGAATGTAATCATGTACTTAAAAGTAATTGTTGCTGTAAAATTGTTTTATCCCTGCAAAGACATAAAAAGGAATGCTAATGAAAGTGCAATCCTAAGGTTGTTGATTATGAAGGAATAATAATCTCTTCTCAAACGAAAGTAATCAGGGGGAGATACGGTAGGCTATTTTCCAGGTCATTACCGATATTCAATTCGAAAAGTACATGACTAAAGTAATGTGATCTATAACAACTCGAAAGTAATGGGGGGTGATGCCGACATCAGGGGGAGGATTCAAGGATATGATGTCGACATAATTTACTTCGAAATTGAAGCTGTGTTGTACTCTTTTTCCCTTGGATCGAGAATAGTTTTTCCCGAAGGGTTTTTTTACTCGACAAGGTTTTTAGCGAGACAACACTAAAAGCATCAAGTGTGTTGAACGTTGAAGACATAAAGATCGCGTTGATATTACCGAAAATATCTGAATCAAAGAAATGAAATGCGATAGTCTGTTAAGCAACGTAACTTCCAGAATCAACAACATGGTCTTATAAACATTCAAGTCACAAAAGTAAAGTGTGATAAACTCCTTTTGAATGCATTAGACTAATGAAAATTGTCTGACATCATGGGGAGAATTTAATGGTGTGTTGAACTATTTTCCTTCACCGAGGTTACTTTTTCCCACAGGGTTTTGCTACTCGGCAAGGTTTTTAATGAGACAACAACAAACACCGGGAATGTAATTTCCCAACTAAGGCTATTATCTTTCCCACGAGGATTTTCTTCCTTAAGAGTTGTGAAACAACTAGTCAACTTCAACTGAGCAAAGTGATCATCTGCAACGGATCTCCTTTACTTGCATCTGTCACGTTGTACTCTTTTCCCTTCGTCAAGGTTTTATCCAACTGGGTTTTCCTTGTCAAGGTTTTAATGAGGCAACATATTCGAGTCCAACTATGTTCTAAGTTTACTTAATATTGTACTCTTTTTCTTTAGTTCAGGTTTTTTCCCTATGGATTTTCTTGACGAAGTTTTAACGAGGCAATTAACTTAGACTCATCGATCTTTGAAGATCGTATTACATGTGATGAGCTACATGTACAGTACGTGACAACATGTGAAGTACTACATGTGAAGAGTTGTACCAAGGTTTTATCCCACTGGGTTTTTCCTTGTCAAAGTTTTAGTAAGGCAAATGATTTCGGCACAAGTCATCAAGGAGAGAACGACATTTGAAGAACTACATCTGAAGCACTGCATATGAAGTTCTATTGGACCGCACAAGGGGGAGTGTTGTAGGGCTTTAGCCCATGGATGTGCGGGCCAATATAGTATATAGGGTCTTATTCCTATTGTATATAAGGGAATATATCTATGTAACATAGTTTCTCTCTAATGAATGAAATCCCCTTCCCTGCTTGCCTATTTATCTTTTCCATCCACTACAATATAATCTAGTATTTAACAATTTATTAATTTGATATAATTTATCCATATAACTAATTCCAAATTTGATTTCACGTAAATCTATGATACCTGATATTTTAACTTACTGTTATATTATATATAAATTTTCCAAATATTATTATGTACTATAAATTTGCTATTAACAAAACTATTGAAATACTATTATCAGCAGTGTTACTATTCTTACTATCTTGATTATTATCGTTATTGATTTGTTGAATAGTCCAGTTCGTACACTAAGTCTTAATTTTCTAAGTATGACTATAATTGATTTTACCTAATCATCTCAAGTCTGTATACTATATATAGCTTATTCAATATTAGCGTTGGTAACTTAATATTATTTCAATTTAAGTCTGTATAAAATTGTAATGTATCCTAACAGACTTTAGATTTTTCTTTTAAAGTAAAGTATCCTATTAATATGCGAATTTATTTTCTTTAAAGTCCATTTGTGTACTAAACATCCAAATACTATTATTATTTCTTCATGTGTATTCATTTAACTTTAATGACTCACTAAATCAGTTATTGAACTAAAGTTAATTTAAGTATTATATTAAGTCTTATATTAACTAAAGTTAATTTAAGTCTTATATTAACTATCTGATAGTTACTTCAAATGCAAAAGAAAGTATTTCAAGTTTTATTTAGCGTATTTCTAATAGCAAGTCTAAAAGCAAAATCTAACCGTACATAATTACTAAGAATTTTGCGTAGCTACTTGATCCTAATTATTAATTTTATCATTGTACATTTACTAATGAGATTTTAATTAGATAAAGTTCACTACAATACTATTTGATAAGTGTTAATATTACTTTCGTTATGATTGTTAGTCATCCAATTATATCATTTATTATTATTAACACTAATAGTCGAACTATTATCTTAATTACTTTTACAATTTAACTTCATTTCTACTTTGATAGATTAAAGGTTCTAATTATTAGGGATGACACTCTATTAGTTTCTAAGTAAAACTTGGGATATATTGATTAACTAATAGAAGCAAGTTCTCCTTTTACGAATGGATGTAGTTGCCCTGTCTAGGCTGATCAGATCTGACAATGCTTTCCTACGGCCAAAAGACGACACAAACATATTTGAATTACCAACCTCACTATTCTTTAGTGCTAGATTATTAAGTATCATTCAATTGAGACTAACTAATTTCTAGATATCTTTTGAAATTTCTAACTTATACCACAATTGGTTTCAGCCTACAATTTTTTTACTTCATAGATATATACACACAAAACAAGAGGCAAGCTCAACGTATTGGACAAATCATGCCAAACATTTCAAAAATTATTTTAGTTCTTGATTGCTTTTAGTGATTAATATTTATCTCAAAAACCCAACCCGGTTCTAAACTAGTCTAACAATCTATCTGGCACTGGCTATTATCTATTGTTTCCCATGTAAGATCTAATAGTGAGCTCTGATACCAAACACTGTAGCGTCCCCTAAGCTAGCAGCTGACTAATCTAAGAGATTAACTACATAAAGAGGCACTAACGATCTAAAACATCTAATTAAAAATTAAGAAAGAAGTTCTAAACAAAGATTAACCCGAATCTAAACTTCAACTCAGACATCTGCAACTTCTAACACAACCAACACTATCAAGTCACATCCTTCTCTACCATTATCAATAGCTCTACTATCCTACATAATAACAACAACAACAAAATCTTATTTTGTTCTTCATCTACAGCTTGAACTTCATCAATACCTGTAATACTTCCATCTTCAACACAGCCATAACCTCCATCTGTAATTCTCACAACCTTAGCCAAATACATCACTACCATAACCAACTTATCTGGCTAGCCAATAACCAGTTCATCTCCATCTTCTAATCACAGCCAACAACATCTACAGAACCACCACCACTGTTACCAATTGAACATCACTTACAACTCCAGCTTAACTATTTCAGCATCAACACAAACATCACCTCCATTTGTTCATTGCCTCCACCAACAGAACATCATCTTCATTAGGTTCAATTCAATATCAACCTATGTACACAAAACTAATAACATGTACTTCAATCCCTTCATCTGATTCCAATTCTTCCACCACCAACCCAAAATTACAGTAACAAACTCTAACCTGATAAGAACCCTAATTCCTAATTCCTAAAGAAACTCAAATTAAATCACATGCAATCATCTCTACCTTAAATTAAGAGAAAACCCACTTATAATCAAACACTACAAGAAATTTTCATAAAGACACATCAATCCATTCGAAACAATTTAACATTCAAATTAATGAACCCTAATTTACCTTTTTCTTTCGATTCCTCAACAGAACTGCATCATCTCATCAAATCAACAGCAACCCCTCTTCTCTTCATCCATTAATAACATTATATCCTCACCGGTTTTACACGTGACCTTACTTAAAAAACCTAACTTCAATTTACCATTAACATCATCTTCTCCTTCTCATGGAACTCAAACAACTTCAATTCTAACTTCATCTTCTTCGATTCATCAAGCTACCTAACTTTCTATGAATAACTCACACAAAAACAACTCTACACTTCTGAACTGAGCTCGACAGAGAGGAGGAGAGAAAGAACAGGGAAGAAGAAGAAAGAAGAAGGAAAGAGAAGAAGAAAAGATAAATGAGTTTCTCTTCGAAACTTTGAGATGATAATCCTAAAGATATTTATTGAGGCATCCACAAATTTGATACGGGCAGCCAAGCGGCTTAGATGCAAAAATGATTATTTTTCCCTTCTCATTAATCTGATAATATCTTCTTCAACCGGTATCCGATTGACACGTTCGAGTACTCTAATTCGCATAACTTTTCGAGGTCTATCTAATGATACTAATTTCGTATCTAGATCGTTGTTAGATTAATTCCTATTAATTAACGTTCGTCTCTAATTAATCGAGTCAAAAGCGGCTTAGTCGTCTCATGACTGGTCTAATCGCGTTGACGAGCTTGAGGGTCCTTACATAGCAAAAGTGAACTCTAGCCATGCAAAATAAGTATGCCTAGTCTTAGGCAGTTTGCATACATTTGCCTGCACTTTAAGTTCAAGAAATGGGTCAAATTGACCAGGTATGCATATTGGGTATGTGTTTGGTATTTTGCGAACTCAAATCTAAAAGGTATGCAAGCCGGGTACGCATAACCTTGGCAGTTTGCGAAGTCAGATCAAAAGGGTATGCAGACCAGGTATGTGTAATCTTGGCAATTTACTCATCAAAAAGGTGTGCATACTAGGTACGCGTAACTTTAGCAGTTCGCGAACTCAAATCAACTTGATATGCATACTAGGTATGTGTACCTTCAAGCATTTCGTGAACTTTGCTCTCATCTCATAACATTTCTCATAGCCACAACATACATACTAGGTATGCATACCCTAAATAACTCGTAAGCTATTTGCTTGGGAAATTTTCCAAAGATCAAATAAACAAAAACAGTTTGTGAACAATAAATTTCTCTAACTAAGATTTGCTAAAGATCTATGAACATCCATGCTAGAATCATACTTCGAAAGTTAAACAAGATAAGCTTGAAATCGAAATTATTTTATTGCGATATATTAAATCTACTAAAACCATATGACTAGTCTCATAAAATAGAATGGTAGACCATGAGTAAATAGGATATGTCAGTCTTCACATACCTCTTTGTGAAAGAAATTATCGCAAATGCCTTCGTTTGTTCTTCAGTCTTCAATCTTCGAGTGTATTCGGTGATATATGATACTCAACTACCATGAACTAACCCTAGTCCAAGACTTGTCTTTAGTAGACTAGAAATTCAAAATATAGTTTTGAACATCTAACATTGACAATAAGCTTGAAATATCAAAACATGTGAGTTCAACCGAAGGATGCTCTAACAAACTCACGCTTAATGAAACACCATGGTTTAATATATGTATTGTGTATTGGTGGAAATTGATGTTTAATAAAACCATAAATTAGTTTTCTTATAAAAAATTAGTAGAAATGGTATACATTTTTATGTTACATATATACATAATTAAAATACCAGGGAGAATTTTCTTTTTAGATATGGGTTAGGAAAAAAATATCATTAGATAATAACCATTGAATAAATAAAAATATGTTCATGACCATTGATATGAAGTGAACATCGCCTCAAGAAGGTGAGGTTAACCCAATACATTTGAGTAGTGAGTATGAAGGAAATGCACTTTTTAAACGAAAGCAACCACTCAGGTGTGGCCACGTATCCTCTCAAGAATTTTTAATGCTCTAAGGTCCTTTTCAGCCAACAATAACAAAGATTTTATTACCAATCAGCCTGGAAGCACATATGGTTTAGAATATTAAGTTGAGAGGGGGCAATAGCCTTTGAGAAATTTTGTTAGGGTTCATTTGGCATCCATGGAGTTTAATTTCTAGGTAGTTCAAACAAACCAGAAATCCAACTACCTAGAAATTCATCTACCGCCAGTAGAATATTTGTTGTTTGACATCAAAAGAGCAGCCAAAAGGTTAAGACAGTTCTTACTAAAAGTAAGGTTTCATCACAAGATATAAGAAGAACCAAAGCTCTTTCTAATAGTGTGAATCGTTTGAAATCAGGATCCATTTGTGCTGATATTTTCTGATAAACAAATTTGGTTTTCTAATCTGTTCGATTAGTACATACGAAAGTCAGGAAATTAGAGGGGGGAAGAGTAGATTAGGATTCACTATTGTACTGAAACAAAAATATGAAGAACGCCGTTTGATCGTGAAAACTTCTTTTCCTCTAGATTAGATTTACAAAACCATATTTATTTGGTTCTAGAGAAATCTAGGGTTTAATATATCCATCAAAAGATGATTAATAGAAGTACATGAGAGGAAGAAGAACATAAGTTTAACAATAATCCATGATGAAAACATGGGAAAATAGTGTGATTTACCCAGATTAAGCTTGAGAAATTTTGTCTCTACGACTGAACAGGAAAGGAAAAGAGGAAATGGGGAAGAAAAAGAGAAGGATATGAAGAAAAAAAAAGGAGTTGGAAATCGCAGGGGTAGAGTGTCGACTTCTTTTACGTTAATAGAAGGAAAATAAGTTAACAAGAAAAAAAAAAGTTAACAAGAAAATAAATTCCACCCGAAAAAGTTCTGCCAGACAAAGGTAATATCGCCTCCTCCAACCACCTCCCCTAACTCCACTCTAGATTCAACTCCGCCGGTGCCAAACGCACTCTTCCTTGGAGCTACTCCCTCCGTCCTGATTTAGTGCATAAAATTGCATTTTACAAGGATATTAAGAAATAGATAAAGAACAATTTTCTTTCTACAAATATCCTTAGCTATAAATAATTAAATGGAACAATTAATGGTTCCTGGTAGAGATAAACACAAGTTTCTAAACTAGGGACTGATTACTTTTTAGGGACAAATAAGGAAAAATTAGGAGATATATCAATCTTATTAATTAAACCTGGACAAGATAAAAATATGATTTTATCAACTAAATCCGGACAGAGTGAGTATATGCTTGAATCGTCATTCGGGGCATACAGGCATATTGGATAAGACAAAACCGGGAGTGGAAATAGGGTTTCTACATTGCTCCATATCCAGCCATTTTTTATAATGACAAAAATGCCCTTATCATTTATATTTTTTTTACTATTTTCAAAAAAAATATTTTTTTTATTTTTAAATATTTTTTTTTCTTTTTCTTTTTTTCTTTTTTTATCATCCGCTTGTGAAATTGCATCTCAGTGCAAACTTGATTTGCATGCTTGGTACCTTGACGATGGGACTATTATTGGAGACACTCTTGAGGTGTCTAAAGCTCTAAGTATCATTGAGTCTGAAGGCCCGGGTAGAGGTTTACATATTATATTAATTAATATAAAGAAAATGGAGGTTTTCTGTCCGACCGTTGATCCTAGAAGTTATGATGAAGATGTTTTTCCCTGGATATCGGCAGGCCAACTAATAGTGTTAAACTCTTTGGGGGTGGGGTGTGTGTGTGTGGGTGGGTGGGGGGTTTGGTGTGAGTCTAGATTTGAACTTTATTAGTGACATGGCGATGGCTCGGGTTCACAAGACCATCCAGCTGATGTCCGCCATAAAAAAAAACTCAAGGACCCTCGTAGTGAGATGTTATTACTTCGTAATTGCACCGGTGTGTCCAGATTGTACTTCGCTATGCGCACCACCAACCCTGCTGTTTTACAAAATGCCACTGAACTATTTGATGATCATTTATTTCAGTACTTGAGACTCCTGGTCACGGGTGATGGGGCGGGTTTTGGACCTTTGCAACAGCGCATTTCTACTCTTCCCATTAAGGAAGGTGGATTTTGCATTTACACTATGGCAGACACCCGTAACTATTGTTACCCGGCTTCTCGAAGTCAAACGGTTTCTTGCAAAAGGCGATTCTTGGTAATTTATTCTCTTCGGACAAAGGTTCTGCTTATCTATCGGCTCTTCGATCTTCACCTGTATGTGGTTTGCCTTCTAATTATTGTGTTGATGATACTGCCCCCCTTCTATGCACTCCTTGACAGTTATTTATTTTGACGTAATTAAGAAGCAAATCCCAAACCAATTTTCAATGTCTGCAAGAGATTCCATTTTATGGCAGTGAAATTGTGTTAAGCACGCTCAAGATTACCTATTGGCCGTTCCCATTAGTGGTCTGAATCAATGCCTTGGACCCAGACAATTTCGAGTTGTTGTTTGTTATCATCTTGGTATTACATTGTTTGTCGAAGGTGGCCTATGTTCAAGTTGTAATAGACCCATGGATATTTTTGGTGACCACGCTCTTCACTGTGCCAAGGATGTTGGGCTCAAGTTTCGGCATGATCTGGTACGTGACGTTATCGCTGACATCTGTTACAAAGTTGGTGTGCCCGCACGTAAAGAAGTAGCCCTTGGGTTTTTGTCTGATGATAATAGAGACTTGCGCCCGGCTGATATCCTTGTTCTTAATTGGGAGAATGGCCAAGACGTTTGTATGGATGTTACAGGTGTCTCGCCCTTCACAGGTGAAGGTATCCGTGCTTTTGTCCCGGGCCAAGCTATTTCAAATGTTGTTTTACGTAAACGCAACAAATACTTAGATCAGTGTGTTTCACGTGGTTATGGTCTGGGTGTCCTAGCATTTACCACGTTGGGGGAGCTTGGTGATGATACTGTATGTTTTTTCAAGAGATTGAAGAATTGTCTTGTTAACAATGATGTCAGTAGTGGAGTAGGTAAATTTCTTTTCCATAGATTAGGTGTTGCTATTCAGAAGGGTGTTGGTGCTCAGCTTGTTGCTAGGCTACCAACAAAAGTTTTGTACGATTTTATTGAGTACAATAAACTTTTTAATAAGAAAATATATTACCATTAATGTTTTGAAAAGGTTAATTATAAGTAAAAAAAAATATATTTTTTCTTAAAAGAAACTTTTTTTTCTAATTTTTTTTATTTTCTTAAAAAAATTATTATTTTTGTTTATTTTTTTATTTACAAACCTAAGTTCGGTTGACAAGTTATAGGCCGAACACATACGTAGGTTTGGCTGATAACTTGTCAGCCGAACTTGGGCATTGTGAAAACATACCTAGGTTCGGATGAAAAGTTTATCAACCGAACTTAACTCTGAATTACGGAACTTTGGTTCTTGGGCAGATTCGAACAAAAATAGGACATCTGAACTTAAATCTGTAACTACGGAACTTAGGTTCGATCGACAGATTCGAACAAAAAATAGGACATTCGAACTTAGTATACTTTTTTTGCATAAAGTGAAGTTCGACTAACATGTTCGTGTTTAATTATCAGCTGAACTGTTCGTCAACACTTTCAGGATGAAGAACAATGAGAAGTTTAGGAACCATCACTTACCCGGGTTGAGATGATCTTACTAGGCATTCCCCATACAGGATTGACTTCTTTTGCGAGTTAAGGGTGACTAATAAAAGAAGAAAACCATCCTGTCAGGTTCGTGTCTTCGGCTGATAATTTGATTTTATTATCGGCCGAACTTCGCTCTGGAACTGTCGTAAAACTATGATTTTTTCGATTTTAAACATAATCAATCAATCGATCACAAGAAATTAGGATTTGGGTTTGTGGAAAACATTTTGTTTTATATATTTCCTTGTAATGAGAGAAGAAAGAAGGGAACAAAAAAAAATTAATGCTTTTCTTTAAAAAGAATTTATAAAAGAAATTTAAAAAAAAAAGTTTAAAAAATTTGAATTTTTTTTTTTTTAAATAATTTTAAAAAATTATTCCTATTCAAAAAGGTGTTGGAGCCCAACTTGTTGCTAGGCTCCCATCTAAGTTCTTGTAATAACTTTTCCCTTTTTTAATTAATAAATAATAATAATTTTCATAATTAAAAAAACCATCTAACGGGTACCTAGCTCAGCTGGTCATCCCCGTTCCCCGAAGTTTCATGCGTTCCAGGAGGTCCCAGGTTCGAGCCCCCAATGGCGTAATATTGCAGAAATTAGCATGGAAGGTAGAGTTAGTTTTCCCCCCTTGTGAACAATCTCAGCCCCCCATCCGCTTCGGCTCCCTTGGCTAGGTTACCCATGAGGCTCGCTGGTAAGCTAGCTCAGCAACCTGTTCAATTAATGTAGTAGTATGTTGTTGGAGCTTAGCTTGTTAGGCTTCTAACTAGTTAATGTAATATTCTTTATCCAATAGTAAAAATATTTTAGGGGGATTTTGTGTTTCCCTCTCAAAAAAGATAGCTATTTTGCAATACCCCCTTTTTAAGTTAATAATTGGTGAAACCCCCTTTCGGTTAACTTTGCCGTGACTGCTTAGTTAACTTTGCACGTGCAGCACACGTGTGTCATAATAAAAAAAAATGAATTCTCCATGAGACATAAATACCCTTGTACAGCTAATGATTCTCAATCTTTAAATTTTTCTGCTTTGAATCTGACGGTCCTAAGCAAAGATCTAAAATAAACCCTATAATTATCGTAATCTTCTTCCCTTCCTACTCGGACATGAGAGTAAGAATACCAGGTTACACCAGTACATCTTCCCCTCAACATCAATCGATCAAAAGGAAAATATTCCCATTGAATTAGTTTTATGCATCAAACTATCTTCCCGGCCAATCATTCACAAGCTCGAAAAATACAATTGCATATATGGGTGAAAATCATAGTGTCAGTTTGTTGCATATGAAGACATGTGATCACGAGAGAACCACCACCAGTAATAGTTATTTCTTATTCGTCTTATTCATTTATTTTTATGCTTTAATGAAACAGATCGTGAGACAAAAAAAAATGGATGTATTTTGGATCTGATGGTAATGGTTAAGTTTATTGAAGGAGTAAATTTCAGATTCAGGGAATATTGCCGATCAATGATAGATTTGTTATTCAAGTTGCAGGGAATCTTGTCGACCAATGATTGAATTGATTTGCAATTTTGGGTTTAAATCTCATATTCAAGTTGCAGGTTTAATGGCGACCCCTCTTTTCTTTCTTCTCTTTCCAAACAAAGAGAAAGAGCGATGGGCATCTGAAACCTGTGGAAAGTATAATACGTGTGAGGGTATTTTGGGTAATGAACCGATCTTTTTGTTTAATCCCTACAACGTGTACCCTAATACTGAGTCAGCTAACTAGGTCATCACGGCAGCTACGATAGAAAGGGTTTTTCACCAATTATCAATTTAAAAAGGGGGTATTGCAAAATAGCTATATTTTTTGAGGGGGAAACACAAAATCCCCCAATATTTTAATAATAAAAAAATTAAAAATTAAAAATAATTAATTAATCAAGGGTATCTAAGTAATTTAACCACCATTAGACACCCCTTATCACTCCATACTAGTTGGGGTCATAACTATGTTTGCCCCAAAGGTTCTCAGTATGCCCCAAATAATGGTTCATATGTTTCGTCTCCTGTTGCTAGCGTAGAAACTTAAACAAAACATAAGCCCAAGTGGAAAACCACTGACGCCCAGGACTTGGGTAACAGTTGAGCCCACTTTCTAATTAGCTCACGAGCCCATCAGCACCACTAAATTTAATTCACTCGATCACTTTTGGTGGAGATTTATTTGTGGTAATTGAATATATATCCCTATTTTTGATGGGTTTTTACAAATATTCTTATCACACAATAAATATATCCCTCTCCTTGTACAAGCCCATCAGGGGCCCAATAATAAATTAGGGACTTCCAAATATACCCCCAGTATATATTCAATTAGAAAATCAAATTTCAGTTATAAATGAGAATAAAAACTGAAAGAGAGAGAGAGTTTCAGCTGCAGACGAGAGCTGAAATCGTGAAAAAAAAATTGAATTTTTTTATGTGAATCGACGAGAGTCAATATGAATGATATTGGAATTCTTCTTCTCCTCCTTATTCTTCATCTTAATCAACGAATCGAGATTTTCAAATCCGTTTTCAATTATTATTAATCAAATGTAAACCAAATGAGATCTGTTTTCCCGAAACAAATTGGTAATGTTAGATGCTTATTTGAAGATTCATAAAGTTGTTTTTGATGATTGCATGTTCGTTTCATAGATTTATATGTCCTTACTTTTGATTTCAGTGTTTTGTGTTTTTTTTTTTTTTGCAGAGATCGTGATTTATGTGGGAAGATTGATTTCGTGATTTTTCTGTTAGAATGATTGGTTGATATTGATATAGTTTGATCTCGAGATCCTTATTCATCTCTTAAACAGGTACGTTTTAATTTTTTGATTTGTTATTTATTTTTATTTTTCTTAGATCTGCTCATCAACTTTGGTTTTATGTTTATGCTGAAATGTTGAAGAATCTTGTTTGTGATGAAATTTAGACACTACTGATTATGTTTTTGATGAATTTAGATATTATTTTGGATCAACCTTGATTGTTGATACAAAAACTGGGATGATTTTTAGTTTATTTGTCTCAATTGTTGTTGATCCAAATTTTTGAACACAAAATGTTTTTATTTTGTGTTTTTATTTCTTTGGTAGATTGCAGGTAATCATTATGCATTCATTTTGTTGATAATGTAGCTTTTATTTTAGGTTTCTCACATTCTACATTGAATTTAAATTTCACGAGGGGGCGTAGCCCTCGAGTGAGGTGCGACGTAATACTATATGTAGCTTAGGGTAGTTTACAATGCTTTCTTTTTGGTTTGCATTGAAATTCATGCTTTAACTACCTCTTATTGGATCAACTGTGATATTTTTACACAGATTTATTGGATCAACTGTGATTGTTTACACATATTTATTGGATCAACTGTGATTGTTTACACATATTTATTGTATCAACTGTAATTGTTGATCCAAATTTCTGAACACCACTATATGTTATGTTGTTGACTCAAAAAACTATGATTGCTTACACAGATTTATTGGATCAACTGTGATTGTTTACACATATTTATTGGATCAACTGTGATTGTTGATCCAAATTTCTGAACAACACTATATGTTATGGTTGTTGCGGACCAAAGATGGTAGTTGCAGAGTTCAAATTTTGCAATCAGACCGTCTCGCATCCTGTTTCAGGATCAACTACTGTCAAGGAGATGATAATTGTGGTGAAAAAAAAGTGGTCTTATGTTCCTGAAGACCTCATACTTTTTGGTTACACTGTAAATGGGATTTATAATGTCATCAATCACGATTTGGATTTGAGGTTTTTCATTCACTACTGCAGCTCACAAGGGATTGATTTGTTGAAGTTTGAAATCCAGTTAAGGACTTGTGTTGATTTCATTTCTTCATCATCTTCTTCTGCTCCTGCTCCTGCTTCTTCGTCATCATCAAGTTGTATTTCAAGTGATGAGGTAGTTGTTGTGGAAGACGTCACTGATGATGCGTGTTTGATCAAAAAGGTCCCGAAGAAGTCTGATGCTTGGGTCAACATCTTAACTGGAGTAGGGAAGTTGTTTGAAGGTGGTATTGCTGAAGTTAAGGACTCTGTTACAAAGTATGAAATATGTAGTGGTCGCAAATACAAATTAGTTAAGAATGACCTTGAACGATCTACTGTGGAGTGCAAGTTCAAAGAGAAGGAAAATTGTCGTTGGAGGTTTCACGCCTCTCTCCTGCCAAATCAAATGGTGTATTTCAATGCAAGAGATATATTGCAGATCATTCATGTAGTTTAGCTTGTTCAGATCCATCAAAAGTTAGGATGAGAAAACCGTTTATGAAGAATATATTGTCAGATGATTTACGAGCATCGAAGAAGAATAAGACTGCTTCTGACGTTATAGATTTACTCTGAATGGAATATGGAGTTGACCTCACGTATAGTCAGGCTTACCAAGGTTTACAATTCACCAAGCAATTTCTTTGGGGTGATGACTTCAAGTCCTATTCAGACTTTGTTTGGTATAAAGATGCCATTGAACAGTACAATCCTGAAAGTGTTTTCAATTTTGAGTATGATAGTGTGACGCGTCGGTTCAAAAGGTTTTTCATTGTCAGATGATTTACGAGCATCGAAGAAGAAGAAGACTGCTTCTGACGTTATAGATTTACTCTGAATGGAATATGGTGTTGACCTCACGTATAGTCAGGCTTACCACGGTTTACAATTCACCAAGCAATTTCTTTGGGGTGATGACTTCAAGTCCTATTCAGACTTTGTTTGGTATAAAGATGCCATTGAACAGTACAATCCTGGAAGTGTTGTCAATTTTGAGTATGATAGTGTGACGCGTCGGTTCAAAAGGTTTTTCTTTGCTTTTGAAGCTTCCATAACTGGTTTTAACAATTACTCATGTCCGATGCTATTTATCGATTATACCTTTCTCACTGGGAAGTTCAAGGGTGGTCTTATGGTTGCTTGCGGCAAAACTGGTAACCAAGGTATGACTTTTAACCTTTTACTCTTTTTCATTTGGTATCCATGTATGTTTAAACTTGGTTACTCATTTAGTAGTTAGAATTCTTTTTTGTTTTTGGATTTTTAGTTTTGGGTAACCAACTTGTTCTTGAATCTATATTTTGTTTTGAATCAACTTCTACTGTTGATCCATCAGCATGGATCAACTTCCATTGTTGATCCAACTAAAATGGATCAACTTCTACTTTTGATCCAACTGAAATGGATCAACTTTGTTTGTTGACACTAGTTACTGGTCACTTATTTTTGTTTTTGGTCACTTATTTTTGTTTTTTGGTTTTTGTAGAGATCTATCCAGTTGCATTTAGAATTGTTCCTTGTGAAAATTATAAGAGTTGGCAATGGTTCTTAACCAATTTGAAGGGTATTATTGGTGAAGATCGTCCATTGACCATCATATCAGATCGTGGAATCGGCCTTTTGAAGCATGTGCCTGAAATTTTCCAAAATGCTTACCATTCGTACTGTTTGTACCATATGAAAGGAAATATTCATGTTCCAAAGGTCAAGAGTAGACAAACTGCAGCCAAGTTATTCGAAGAGTGCTACACTGCATTAACAAAGGAAAAATTTTATGCTGCTGCGAAGAGTATGAGTAATCTAAAGTTGGATTCAGTGATTGCTTGGATGATAAAGATTCCATTCGAGAATTGGGCTTCTCATGCATTTCTAGGAGAAAGGTGGGGTGAGAACACATCTAATATTGCTGAGAGTTTTAATAACGTTATTAAGCATGATAAGCCGCTTCCAGCACTTGAGCTTGTCGATATTATTCGTGCTAAGGTAATGGAGCAGAATTACAAGAGGTTAGTGGAGTCTAACAAGTGGACTACAAGGCTTACTCCTCGTATGCAAGCGAGGTTTAACAAGAGGATAACTGACTGCCGTTCATACAAGTTTCGGAGATCAAGTGGGAAAGTATTTGAGATCATTTCTCCAACAGGAAAGCATATTGTCGACTTGGGTTCTAGAACTTGCAACTTAAAATGGTAGCAAAAACATAGCTTCCCTTGCACTCATGCAACGAAAGCCATGTTGCAGATTGGAAATGATGAACCGTACAACTATATTAGCCCTTACTATACATCTGACTACTATAGAAGGTTGTACTCTCGACCCATATATCATATTCCGGACTCTGAGAAGCCACCTGGAATTAATGAAAAAGGGGTATATTTTTCCTCCCAATGGTGGTCGAGGACAAGTTGGAAGGCCTAAAGGTGTTTGGTATAGGGGTCGTCGTGAAAAGGTTCGCAAGAAAAGGAAGTGTGGCCAATGTGGGATGCTCACCTTTCATAACCGTCGAACATGTCGCAGAGCTCCTTTGGCTCCTCGTACACCAACTTTACGCAAGGAATCTCATTCCAGGATGGTCAACTTGTTGAAGAGGATGTTGTTCTGAAGTTTTTGTGGTGTTTTCATATTCTGAACAACTTGTTTTAGGTTTCTTACTAGTTGGGTGTTTCTTTTTCATTTTTATGCTTTTTTGGTTTGCACTTGTTATTTTTTTTAATGACATACATTCTTATTTGTTGTTATGAATTTTATTCTTTTGTTTCTTAAGTATATGTCAGTTGGCAGGTTCCAGGTTTATTGATTTTACAGGAAACATACTTATATAAATGGTATCAACTGCATTTGTTGATCCTTTTTATGTGGATCAACTTTGATTGTTGACACTATAGTCTGGAAATATTGTTCCCGGGCTCCAACTTAATTGGATCAACAATGGTTGTTAGTCCAACTTATTTGGATCAACAATGGTTGTTGACACACAAAACAAACAAAAAATATGCATGGTTCTATCTGTATTTGCTAGTAAATTCATCAAGCTATACATACCTGTAACATTCATTCATAATCAGACCAACTTAATTGGATCAACAATGGTTGTTGACACATAAAACAAACAAAAAATTTGCATGGTTCTATCTGTATTTGCAAGTAAACTCCTCAAGCTATACATACATGTAACATTCATTCATAATCAGACTACAAATACATCCATAATAATTCATTCATAATGGTTCATAATAATTCATTCATAATCAGACCTACAATAAGATTTACTTACTAAGATAGATATTTTTAAAACTACAGTTAGATTTTTTTTACAGACCATGAACAGACTATGACATCAAGCTCACTCTAATGGTTCAACTACTGGCTCAACTACTGGTCCAACTGAGTCTTGCAATTAGATTATTTCTTCAATAGAGTCAGTAGCTGAATGAGGAAGTTGTTCCGGTTTCTTCCATGAACCCAATTCTGCCAAGATTTTTGCTGCAATCTTCACTCTCTTCTTGTTCAACTTCTCATCTAAGTTAGTGATTTCGAGATAGGTGTTCACAGTTTCCACGATTTACCAAATTCTTCATGTACATGCAAGTGTGCAATGTACAATCGCATCCGTCTTGTGCTGGTACAGTGTAGTGTGAAAAGCTTGTCTCGATATCACCACCTGTCTCTGGATCTTTGTGGCCCATTTCATTCAGCAATTTAGTCAGTGGTACTATCATCACAAGATACTGCCAATTGTAAGCCGGATTGTGCCTTGCAGAGTTGTACACTATCTATTTTCCTTTTACCAACGCCAGAAACACCCAATGGTATCCAACACCGTCCTTATCAGTCAAGCACATTGGTATAATGATGTATGTGTCTTCAACATTCCCTATGTAACTCTTCCTTAGCTTTTCCGGAATCCCACATCTCTCTACCTTTGCCATATTTTTCGAGGCTATTGTGATTCCCAATAACGGCTGTATCAATATTTTTTCAAATATATTAGTTTGCCATATTATGAATCATCTTAACTAGAGAACAACATATTGTAACCAGTAAATTTCATTTGCCTATTATTCTCTAGACCTACATAAATTTCAACTACCATTGTACACAGATAAAATCACCAAGATTATTATGAAAATTCAATAGACAATCAATTGGACGGTGCATTTGAACAAACCAAGATTTTTATATTATTTACATAATCATTTGTTGAGAGAATATTGTGATTCTTGTATTCTGGTTTATGCGGCGATTCCATCTTTGATTTCAGCATGTTGATGTAGTAATCAATAATCTCACCGTGAATGTTTTGATTATCCATTAGACACTGTATATGCTTTCCATTGATGATTACTTCCAAATCAAGATTGCCGAAATAAAAACTATAAGCTTTGTCGCTGCATTTTCAACAACAAGAAAAAAAAACAAATGAATATGTTATTAAAAAGAACTAGCATAACCCAAAAAAAAACTATGTGATCTGAGGTGAATTACATACCATTCAGTTGCATTCTCAAAGAACGGCTGGATGAGTTCTTTTTCGTTCTTACTGCATGATTTCCACAATTTTAATCTTTGTGGCTTTTTCAGTTTTTTGGGTTCGGGTGGTGTGACGTCAATGTGACTGTCGAGGTCAATTATTTCCCTTTTCTCCTCCTGCTTCTTCTTTTTTCCTTTTCCAACTTTCCTTTGTGCCCTTTTACGCTTAGGGGGTGTTTGACTTCGAAGTTTATACATCTTTTTGTTTGGCTTTTCTCCCTTCTTCACCCGTTTGACAAGAGAACTGACATGTTGTTGTTGTCTTTATGATGCTTTTGTATCATCGGATTGTTCCTCTGATTCGGTTTCCTCTTCAGTTTGCTCTTCAACTGCATCCAAATTCTACAATTGCTTCAACCCTTCCCGTATTGCAGCTCCTGATATAGTGTCAGAACAATCCTCTTTTATTTCTTGTGTTGCCTTACGATCTACCTCATCCATTATTGCACCGAAACTCGGTGTGGTACCTGTATGCACATACCCAGACTCATCAGGTTTTATTGTTGTAATTGGAGGAGTTTCAAAAACAACCACTTCCATTTGTATGTCATCATTGTTCTTCTCATCATTTTTTCAACAGACGGACTCTTCTCTTCCATTTGTATGTCATCTTTCTCTTCTACTATTCCAGCAGATATTGCAATATTTTCGACCACATAATCGATCTCTGCAATGTTTTCGACCACAGTATTGAGCTATAAATCATCAACTTCCCTTATTTTTCTTCCTGCATGAAAGTCGTCCCTCCAATTCTCCAAAGATTTGCCACTTTTCGGTTCTTCCGGCAACTTCATTCCACTTTCAAAACCCTTCCGCCAACACTTTTCTTGAGTTCCCAAAGTACTTGGAGTTCCATCTTGAGTTCCCAACGACTCGTTCATTTCTTGAGTGTCTTCATTGTTCACAGCCACTTAATCTTCGACTTTCATGTTTACTTTCGTTTCATTCCCATCTGTTGGTTGATCATTCGCCACAGAGTTATCATGTTCATTTACTTTTCCAGATGATTCTTCGTCTTGTTGTTGTGTGAACACATTGTCCAAATCATCAAATTTCTTCCCTGTATACTCTGGTTTATTTGTTTTCATTGATTCCTGAAAAATCATTTCCTCTTCTTGCCATTCCTTTATGTTCTTGTCAATCTCAGCAAGTTGCTCCGGTTCTCCAGCTTGCAACTCTACTTTGTCTTTGTTCCTATCATATAAATTTCTCAAGAATATCGTGCTGCTGAAAAACAGTTTACTTTGAGCCTTTCCCATGTAATGAATTTCGTGTTTGTCGCATACAAGATACATGTTTTCTTCCTTTAGTTCCTTTATCTTATGCCTCTCTTCTTCCAGTTCTCTTGCAGGTGTCGATAGGCCAATTAAATAGTTCTCATCAGCAGACACTGGATCAACAAAGTCTTGATGAAACTGCGAAGCATGATCAATACAAATCAAAATAGTGTAGACACTAAAACTAGATCAATATTGGTTGTTGACCCCATTCACATGGGTCTACTTTCATTGTTGATCCACAAAAAACTGACAATAAAACTGGATCAACATTGGTTGTTGACCCCATTCACATGGATCAACTTCCATTGTTGATCCACAAAAAACTGACACTAAAACTGGATCAACATTGGTTGTTGACCCCATTCACTTGGATCAACTTCCATTGTTGATCCACAAAAAACTGACACTAAAACTGGATCAACATTGGTTGTTGACCCCATTCACTTGGATCAACTTCCATTGTTGATCCACGAAAAAAATGTACATTTGTAATAGTAAAGATAAATATAGTAAAAAAAAATTACCTGGCGGTCGAACCAAGTCATATCGATTTCCTTCTTTTTGATTTTGTTGCCAAAATCAGTTACAAGCTTCTTGCACAATGTGTGCTGGTTCCATCATAGGAATCTCGGAGTTGCATCTTCAAAATTCTCCCTTTTGTCGATGTACTTATCGGTATGTTCGCAGAACCAACACTACATAATATAAACAACAAGGTTAGTTTTATCCAATAGTATGCATTTCACTCTACAACAATACACATTTTACTTTCGCAAAATTAGCGTTTTTCTTACCACTAGGAGAGTTGTGCAGCCAAATGATAGTTCCTTGTTCCGCTTTCTTTTTTTCCAAGTTTGAAATCAAATATTCCACAACGTGATCCGTCCATGACACTTTGTCCATCAGTAAGATATAAGGCAACAATTTCTTTGGGAAGCTTGTAGTTCCAGCATTTGGGAATAAGAAAACCGTACATAACCACATAGCAAAAAGTCTCACAAAATGCACCGGATCAGACTCATCTTCTGCTGCTCTTTTCAGTTTGCTTACAACTTCATTCTTCAATATTGCGGCTGAACAATCTGCTGGTCTTTCTGGTCTGAACTTTTTATTTAAGAATTCATTGTAGTCAAGTCCTTTCTTCGGTTTCAGTTGTTGCTTCAAATCTTCACTCTCTATCAGTCTTCTGATCTTAAATATCAAAGAGAAATCTCTTGCTTCTAGAGAGCACTCTTCGGATTCTCCAAATTTGAACTTCTTGGTTTCTTCATTAAATGCACTCATCAGCAGCTGCATTGTAAGATTAATCTTCTTCAACCATTTATCATTCATAATTTCACTTATGTCTGTTACGTAAAATGGGCTGATTAAGTCCCAGAATGGAGATTCCTTCAGTGCTTGTGCAAGTATCAGTTTCTTCTTATTATTTGCATCTTCTACTTCAAACAGTTTGCATAGAAAATTCCCCATTTCAACCAATGGTTGGAGACCTGCTTTGAATTTATTTTCTTTTGCTCTTGACTTGCATGCATACATGAAACTCAAATCATTTTCATTTTCATTTTCGATTTTTAAACAACATATTTCATATACCAGCACAAGTATTCAAATCAATGTTATTACCTTTGAGCTCTCTCTCTCTCTCTGGTTTGCCCTCTTTTGCTACTTCCTCTTCTTCTGATCCTTGATTCTCTTCATCTGATTGTTCTTGCTCCTTCTTCATCGGATTCTGATTCTGATTCTTCCTCAACTACCTTCTTGTTTTTCACCTTTGGTTGTGGTTCTGCTTTGAATTTGTTTTCTTTCGCCCTTGACCATCCTGCATACATGAAACTCAATCATTTTTATTTTGTTTTCCATTTTTTAAACAACATAGATAGATATACCAGCACAAATATTACAATCTATGTTTTTACCTTTGACGACTTTCTTCGGTTTGCCCTTTTCTGCTTCTTTTTCAGATTTATCTTCCTCTTCTTCCGACTCTTGATCATCTTCATCTGATTCTTCTTGCCCTTCTTCTTCGGATTCTGATTCTGATTGTTATGGTTCTTCCTCAAATATCTTCTTGTGTTTCACCTTTCGTTGTTGTTCTTCATTTGTATTCTTGTTCTTCCTCTTTCTTGTTGCCTCTTCTTCAATTATCTTCTTGTTCTTCGCATTTCGTTTTGGTTCTTTAGCTTGCTTAATCTCTTGCGTGACATTTTCATCTCAATTCTGCTTTTTTACCCTTGGTGATCTCGTAAACGTTATGTTTTCTCAACCTGAGTTCAACAATTATTATAGTTAGCATTCATATTTTCATATTAGAAAACAACATAACTAGAAACATTTCATTTTTATGGATCAACTACTGTTGTTGATCCCCTAAATTGGATCAACTTCTAATGTTGATCCTTTTTTTATTTGGATCAACTACTGCTGTTGATACAAAAATATCTAAAAATCCTTCAGAAACACATTTTCACCCGTTACCAGTAGAACAGATTTGCATACAATGGATCAACTTCTATTGTTTATCCTATTTTTATTTGGATCAACTGCTATTGTTTATCCCCTAAATTGGATCAACTTCTACTGTTGATCCCTTTTATTTGGATCACCTACATCTATTGATATAAAAATATCTAAAAATCCTTCAGAAACATATTTTCACCCATTAACAGTAGAAAAAATTTGCATACAATGGATCAACTTATATTGTTTATCCTATTTTTATTTGGATCAACTGCTATTGTTTATCCCCTAAATTGGATCAACTTCTACTGTTGATCCAATTTTTATTTGGATCAACTACTGTTGTTGATCCCATAAATTGAACAAAAATATATAAACTAACCAAACCTCCAAAATCACATTTTTCAACCATTTACCAGTTGAACAAATTTGCATACAAGATCACTAGCATATTCAACCTAGAAAAATACCATTTTCAACTTCTCACATTTTTCAGCATTTGAGCAAAATATTCTGAAAAGACGAGGGTACCCAAATACACTACAATCTTTTATTTTGATCACAACCTATACAAGACCCACTGTGTATAAACCTCTCGGAGCAACAACCACTCAAGGAATATTTCAACACAGTGTCCACTTGAAATAGGGTTAGTCCGAACTGGCCTAACACGTGAATAATTATATCAGACAAGTGGAGAAATCCAATACACTTTGTGTGATCGTCTACGGATATGAAATCGAGACAATACTACAACAAAGTGTTCACATGATAATAGTACGGTATAACCGTGTTGATGGTGGTTTTTAGTTCAGGGCCAAGTTGTAAAATCCTGTATTTAATGCGCCATTATTTTGCAAAGAAGATTGAGCCATTTAAAAGTGATGAGTGCCCAAGCCTCTTTACTTACATATGTATTGATCAATTCGATATATTTGGATATATAAAATTCACTCAGAATGGTGCATATAGCAATGATCCCAAATATTCTATGAATTTTATTCTCCACTGGCATTATTCACTAATACATGGCCTGCCTAGTATTTTCCTATGCTATGTTCCCAGCCGAACTCTCAATATTGGCATGACATGATGGTTAATGTTCACTCGCAGCGGAGTAGCATGAATCTCCCGAAGTGTCAGTATTGAGACTTGCATGAAAACACTCACGTAGGCTACGCCACTCTCTGACAAAGAGATCAGCGTGTTTACACACTTTTTAATTAAAAATTAGCGCGATCGAACGCGTTTAAAATCCTTAAGGAAAATCTAGACTGTTCGTATCGGTCTTAAAAAATGATCACGGCCACACGATTTGGCCACGTGATTCAATAAGCCTAGTCTACTCCTAGCGAAGCTAGGCAATCATCATGACGACCACCGGCGGGCCCACTAACATCCCAGCCGGTCGGAATCCATTTAGTTCAACCGCAACACCCTCAAATGTTAGCCAGAACATGGGTGATCGCGTTTGTTGAAAAATGAGCTCAACGAGCTAAGACCAAGAAAAACCGGTCTCAAATTCATCACATCCGCCCAACTTAGATAGCCTAGTTGGACAGTTTAGATATTCTTTCGAACGATCAAAGAAGTGTTGGTGTATTCACCGCCGACCCAACTTCATCCCTAGTTGATCGACCTGCCCATGGAAAGCAAGAGCACGTCAAACCGATTTCTCAAAGAAGGGTGAACGCACTGTTGTTACATTAGCTCAAACGTTCTAATTAAGACCGATTATAACGGTCTCAAAACTACCGCAACCTTCCAACTTAGCCAGCCAAGTTGGACGGCTTAGATCGTGTTTTGGACGATCAAAAAGGCGCCAGTGTGTTCACCGGCAACTCACCTTCATCCTTAGCCGGTCGAACCTCAAACGGCAATCCATAGGCGCATCGAAACGATTTCCCAAAGTAGGGTGATCGCGTGTGTTTAAAAAAAAAACTAAATTGAATAAACGGAGTTATGCAACTGCCGCAAATCAATCGCGCTCATCCATCTTCGCCAGCTTAGTCGAACGACTTAGATCGGATTCTAAATGACCAACAGGGTGACGCTGTGATCACCGGCCACCCCTCTTCCATGAGGAGCGATCGGCCAAGCCGCGACTTGCTCATGTGGCCTTTGAACGATCACCCAAAAGAAGTTGGTCGCGTTGTTTGCATAATCTAACGGCAGCCATCAACTGCCGCAAATCATCTCAGCCACTCAACTCGGCTAGCCAATTTAATCGGTCTAGATCTTACCTGGGCTGACTGATAGGGTGTTAGAATGGCTACCAACCTCCGCTCTCTCATAGGGACCGACCGACCAATCCTTGGGATGTGCGTGTAAAGGCCCTTAAGCACGTCAACCTATTAGACCAGTCAAGAGACGAATTAACCGCTAATAACTCGATTAATAAGAGATGAACCTTAATTAATAGAAATTAATCTAACAACGATTTAGGTACGAAACTAGTATCACTAGATAGATCTCGAAAAGTTATGCGAAATAGACTACTCGAACGTGTCAATCAAATACCAGACGAAGAAGATATCATCGGATAAGTTTGAAGGGAAAAATAGTAATTTTGTTTCTGAACCGACCTAGCTGCCCTTATCCGTTTCTCGGGTGTTTTTATCATTTTGGTCGGCCTTATCCCCAAATGGACCGAAGAGAATTTCATTCTCTTATTTTCTTTCTCTTTCTTTCTTCTTTTTTTTTTCTTCTTTGTTCTTTCACTTCTCCGTCGAATTCGGTTCTGCCATATTGAAATTAGTTTTGGTATTAATGATTCATAGTTAGGTTGTAGGGTGTTGGTTAGGAGGAGTATGTGATGGAGCTGTGATAGTTTCATGTTTACGCTGAGAAGATCGAAGTAGGGTTTTATATGAGTTTGAGAAGTGAATCGAGATACTGGTAGATGAAGATCGAATGGGTTGGTGATGAATTGATGATGTGAGGCTGTTCTGATGAAGAATCACAGAACCAGGTAATTAGGGTTTCCTTAATTTGAAGATTAAATTTAGGGTTCTTGTGTTGATTGATTTTATTTATGAAATTGAGTTTGTTTTGGTGAAATATTTCATGGGTTTGTTCTTAATTGAAGTTTAGATGAAGTATTAGTTTTAATTTTGATTTCAGGGAATTAGGGTTTTCCCACCAAATTAGTTGATTAGGGTTTCTTTTAGTAATTGGAACTTAAAGTCTCTAAATTTGGAGGGATTAGTTATAGTTTATCAGGAAAAGGATGAAGATTGCTTTGTTGTTTGTGAAATTAAAAAGGTTAAAGTTCTATGTTGAATTACAGAGGATGAATATAAGTAAAATAATAGAGTTATTAGTGTGGTGTTGAGATTTGTGTAAGTATAGATGGGTTTGCTTCAAATCGAGAAGAATGAAGTGCAATTGTTGATGAAGTCGAATATGAACAGTCGATGGTGGTCTTAGCTGAAATGGCAGTGGTACTGGTTGTGTTATTCCTAGTGGTGTTGATAATGATGATATTGAGACTACAAATGTTAATCAATAAAGAATTGGTATGGGTTACAGCTAGATAATGAATGTTATATGGAATAAGTGGTGATGATTGCCCGCAGCTGTATTGATACTGGTACATGAATGTTATACAAGGTTGAATGAGTATATAAGTGGTACTGGTGCGATTTGTTGTCAGTAACTGGTGATGCTGTATTGAGATGCAATTGAAGTTGTGAAGTAGCTATGACAGTGAGGTAGAAGGTGGTGAGATATGGAATGGTTATGCAAATAAGTATAAAGTGAACAAGAGAAGCTGTTGGTGGAGTCATTGGACATATGGAGGTGATGATTGTGTTGGTTGTAGTGAACTGAGAAGGGAAGTGGTACTGGTGGTATTTTTGTTGGATATTGCTGCTATAGTTGACTGTATTGGTAGAGAATCAGATTTAGTTATAATGTTCGTTTGAGATGGAGTTTAAAGAAATAGATCAATAAATGAATGAACTATTGTAGAAGTAAAAAGATGATAGAAATGTTATTTCAATTGAAAGGCTTGTTGCAGTTAGAAATGCATATTTTAGTCTTGACATGTGCTGTGTTGCATCTTGTATGTGCCAAGGCTTTGGCCTTGTGTTTTAGACCTATTAGTCATCCTAGTCAGATTGTCTGTCTGACTCTGTCCTTGGCTGACTTAGGATATCTGACTGGGGTGAATCAGTCTAACCTTGAGTTGACTCATTAACTAGTCTTGACCAGACTTGACTCAGTGGACCTCGACCGAGTTAACTCGTTGACCTGAACTTGGACCCGTTGACCATTGACTTGACCTTTGACTGACGTTTACCGTTAGTTGACTCCATTGACTGTTATCGTTGACTGTTAGTTGACCAGAATGGACCTTAATTTCCTAAATTGATATTTTGGACCCTTATGGTCCGAATTAGCCTTTGACTTCTTCTACGAAGTTGTAGATGTTCATTAGACTTATCAAATGGACTATAGAATCAACCTAATTGAATTAGTAAACCTTTATTTGTGCTAAAGATAGATAATGAAAAGGTGTAGAACCATAAGTGGGCTTAGAACCATTAGATAGTTCACTTAACTTATAACTAGAGAATTATATGAGATTGTGTTATGAGCCGTGTATGAGCCTTTTGGCTAATCTTTAGAGTTCTTGTGTGAATAACAGTTAATCTTTATTAACAACGATCGATCTAAAGAATGTACCAGTGGTGTAGTAGCGGGATTTCCCACACTACACCCCTTACTCGATTTTGCTTAATTAATCCATTGAAAGATGAAAGATCAAGAATATTTATTGATTGAATTCATGAAGTGTTTTACACAGGAAATAGAATTACACTTAGAAGTTAAAACACTCTCAAACTTTCTCTCTCCTAATGACTTGCCCAACAATTCCAAAGAGATCTCTCCTCTTATGGCCCTTTATATAGGGTAATACATAGTGGATGACAATAAGCTCCCCTTTATTTTCGGGAATGTCTCGCGAAGTGTCGCAGTGCACAAACATTCACTCTCGCGACACTTCTTAACCTCGCCAGTCTCACGTCTTCTTTATGTTTTGCTGTCGTTATTCATTGATTTTAGCTCCCTGCGACTCCCTCGCGACGCCGTCGTTCATTAATCCCGCGAGCCTTGTACGTTGCGATATTATGATCCTACATCTTGCCTCTTTTTCCTTGAATATTGCTTGAAGAGCGATTTGAAGGAAAAATTCATTGTTGTCATATTCCGTGGTTTCAATTGGTGAAGGAACGAAAAAGAATACTTTCCTTAAAAGTACGTACTTGCCTCTATTCTTTTGCAAAGTTAGCTTCTTTGAGATATATACGAAGTATCGTCTCCTATCTCTCCTTATATTTCTCCTGCGAGGGGAAGAGTATCATGAGATTTTTACAATATTGTTTCCGCGACTGCTTATCTTTATCTGTTTCAATTTTGTACTTTTACACGGATTTTGATTATTAATGTCTTTTTCTTGACACGTTTCTTTCAACCGCTTATTTTTGACCATTCATGTCTCTTCGCATTAAATGACCTCGTTTTCTCGAGGATCTTTTTCCCTATATATAGTTTTCTTTTCCCCTCCTTTTCATCCTTTAGTTTCTCTCTCGCAACTTTTCTTTGACTCTCTCCTTCCGCAATTTGCGCTCCCGTGCTACCGCAAATCTTTTCTTCGTCCTTTCTAGCGCCGATCTTAATCTCAATCTTCCATCCATTCCCATCCGATAAATGGCTTTCATCGGGTAACAAAGCTTCTTTTGAAGAAGTTCAACGAAGTTGCTCGAGAAGGGTTTTACTCTCAACCATTCCCGATCAAGAACCTTCATCTATTCTTTTTCGCAAAGCCGTTTCCGATCATCAATGTGATGATCAAAAGATTATAGTCTCGCTAGGTCAGCTTCTCTCGCGGGACTTCCCATTCCTTGTACAATCAGATGCCTTTATTTTATGAAATCTTGGCCCATGAAAAATTCTCTCAGGCTGTTTATCAATTGAGTGGCGATTGCATTCGCCTAATGCTTGAATTCGAATCGTTCTGGCAAAGGATCTTTATATACCCGGTTAGAACCCCGATTTCGCACTTGGAAATAATACACTAAGAACTTTTTTTGAAAACTATTCAACAAATCTCATTTGGGGCATTCGATAATGTCCCCGAGGATAAATTGCTCATGCGGGATATTGATTGGCACCCGGTAATAATACTACTCCTCGCCACTCCAAAGATGAGAAATGGTGGGTTGTACCCTTGATTTTAAATGGTCCTTATATCGCGGGCCCGCACGTTCTTCCCGCGAATCTCGCGGTATCATCCTTGGGAATTCAAATGGCCCGATAAGGCAAATGAGGTATGTTTCCATTTTAAATCTTGCCTTTGCAACTTTCTTTTTACATATGTTGAGTTTGTATAATTTCTCGGATCGCCAAATTGAGAAGAAAGTACAAGGATAATCCGTTGGAGAGTACTCGACCATACTTCGATCAACTTTTAGTGAAGTAAGAAACATTTCCTTTGTTATTTGAAACAATATTGTTGCCTCTGTTTCTTATCTTTAACCGTATGCGAAGGTTTCAAATAAGAAGCTGTGAACGCGAAGATTAAAAGTACGGGTAAAACTGTCGTTCGCAAGGGTAAATCTTCTGCTCCATTAACTAAGAAGCGAAAGGTCCAATCTTCTTCTCGCCTTAGCTCAAGCTCTGAATCTTCTGACGAGGATAACCATGACTCGGATCCTTCTCTCGCCAAGAAGATTCCGTCGACCCGGTTCTTCTGGATGGATCATCTAGCATCTTCTCGGACTTTCCAAGGAATGGGAGATGCTCCCTAGCTTCTCTTTGCGGGGCTCTCGCAAACGTGTGTAATGCTACTTTATTAGAGGGCAATAATTCTTTCAATGGAACCTCTAGAACTCGTGTCTCCCGACTTCTTGAATGCACTTGGATCTTTGGTGTATGCAAATCGTATTTCCCTGTTAATTTTAAATTTTTAAATATATATATATATTAATGACTTTTCTATCTTCTTTTATAGGTTGGAAGAACTTCTTTTGTAGTTGCCTCAGATCTCGAGAGAAGACGCAACAATCTTGAAAAGAAGAATTTGCAATTGAGCAAGAAGATTCAAGAATTAGAGACTGAAGCTGCGTCATCTCGCGATAAAGACGAGAGAATTCAAAAGTTAAACACCGAACTTGACTCCCAAAGGGATAGGGTGTCCACTCTTCAGAACGCTAATCAACAGCTTTATGGTATAAGATTTTACTTCCTTTTATCATTTCTATTTCATCGGTTGCATATTGCTGCCTAACTTATTACCATCGCAGATGTATATAATCTCTCCGATGAGGCTATTCTTCTCCATACATTTCCTGAACCTATGGATAATGATCTTCTTCTCGCTCACCTCAATCAATCTCTAAGTAGTTCCTCCAATAAAACTAACCTCCTTTCATTAAAGGATCTTCAATCCAAATATCATCTCTTGGAGATCGAACACGAGATCTAGTTTAAATTTAACTAATCGCTTTAAACGAATGTACCTTGATTCCGAGAAGAAAATCAAGACTTTAAGGAAGAAAATTAGTGATCTCATAGATGAGAACGATCGTATTACTACTAACAGGTGCACAGCATTAGCAGAATTCCACAAATCTCTTCTTGGCGTGCAAGTTGAACGAGATGAACTCCTTCATCGTAATACCATACTTAAACGTTCGTTCTCTTCTCGTGATTAATAGTGATGATGAATTCGCCGTCTGGCTGCGAAGGTTTTAGATAATGCCAGGAATAACCTAGGTGTTGATGTTAGTCTTCATGCCGAGCATACTTCCTTGATTAAAGATATGATATCGATAGAGAAGGTTACTTATTATACCTTATTGCTTCTTACTTCGTAGTATTGCTTGTAAATTGTTAACTTGTTGTTTCTTATTTGCGAGAATCTGAGAAGAGGCTTAAGAACTTTAATAATGATGTTCGTTTTTACTGCAATGGAGGCATGGAGTATGTTTGTAAGGACCACAATATCCCTCTGCATTCGTATCCTGTCTCCTTGAAAAGGTTCCTGAGAATCTGCCTTCTCTGACGTTTACGATAGCGATGCCGGCGAAGAAGAAAATTAGCGATGAGAATAATCGGTCAAGAATCGAGAAGAAGAAGAATCACCAAAGAGATAACTCTTTTGTTTTCTTTCTCTGCTTGTAATATCTGTACATTTCTGTATCCTTATTATAGTGTATTTCTTGGATTTTTCCCCTCTGAATTCAATCTTCACTCCCCTTTTTTTTGGTAGTTCTTCCTTGTAATATAATTGGCTAACATTATTGATGTATAACTCTTTCATCAGAAGATGAATAACAATATTTCATCTTTTCCATTCCCATACTTGCCTGTTATTTATCTTGAGGATGGAAGATTTTAGTTGTCATCATGTATGTTGTTGGATAATTATTTTATTGTTATTGAAATATATCGTTGCGGCGAGGTCGCGATTTCATATTATCTCGCCTTATCATTTCGGTAGTCTTTATTTTATCTCTTCTTGTTGCGACAAGGTCGCAAGCCGCCTTTACACTTTCATGCAATGGCCCATTGACCTTGCCTTATCATTTTTGTGTGGTCTTCCAAGTCGACCTCCCTAATTAGAGGTCTTCCCCGCCACCTTTCATCGCGACAAAATCAGCGGGACGTCTTTACACTTGCATGTAAAGACCCATTGATCTTGTCTTATCATTTTCCAAGTATTTTTGCCTCTGCAGGATGTTTTAGTTGCGACAATATGACAGGCCTAGATATCCTTGCGAACATAAAGCCCCCATGACATTGCCGTCGTGCGAAAATCGCAGACGTCCGTACACTTTCGTGTAAAGACCCATTGATCTCGCCTTACCTTCGTTAGTATTATTGCCTCTGCAGGATAATTGCACAAATATGACAAGCCTAAATTCTCTTGCAAAAACATAGCCTCATGACATTTGCGTCTTGTTTGATACTCCCCTAATGGAGAGCATCGCCCTTATCATCTCCTAGGTTGCCCCTTCAAGGAGGCGAAACATCGGCCATACAAGACTAGCTCCTCCCATCCGGTCTTAACAACAACCAGCTTGTTTTCACCTATAGGGTTTATGGTTACAAGGCTGCACCCTAAGTGGAGTTTTCTTCGGGCGAGTGCAACATATGCCAAGACTTACCAAGAATGGCCAGGTAGGTTCATCCATCCCGGGCACTCACTGGCTCAACTGTACCTCGGCGCCTTGAGCATACACTCGACTCTAAGAAGAGACCTCGGTCGCCCAACCAGGGTATAACCTACATATATAGTTGGGAATCCAAGGTACCTCTTCCGATAGGCTTTCATGGGCCCCAAATTTTCATGACTCGAGGGCTTCAGGGAGCGGTGTAACCTTCCCCCTGAGCCATGTCGAGAGATACCCCTTATATGACGCACTTTAGGTCTTACATTTGCCTCTTACGAAATGTTATTCGCGAACTAGGGTGTACGCCATAAAGGTTCGTCCCATTCTTTTACTCATTCATATTTGTTAAATCATTCAATCATTCATGTTTCATTATTTGTGATACTTGTTTGCGAAGTATTCGCACAATTACATATTTTCATTTTCTTTCTTAAACTGAATTCCCATATACTCTTGTCTGCGAGATTCTCGCACATCATTACTTCAATTGCTACTTTTCACCTGTTTTTGTTGATTATTCACTTCTTATGCCTTTTGTTCCTCATATCCTTTGCTTCTTTATTACCATAATATTCGCTTTGTCTCTAGGCACTCACCTCGCGAGGTATGTTCCCTTACTTCTATGGCATCCACCATCAATTTTTCCTTTTCTCTGCTCATCTCTCACATGTTGTTTCCAACCTTTTCTTTTGGCATTTCTTTCTTCGCAGCTTTCTACATCTACTTCATGATATTGTCGGGTGTTGCACATACAGATCCCTGTATAATACCAATGCCATTTGGATGTGGGAATTTTATACATTGATGATATGTTGATGCGACTCCCAAGATTTCATGAAGCCATGGCCTCCCAACCAGCGCATTATATGGAGATTCCACGTCAACCACACAGAATAAAATATCGAGTTGATAATCCTTGTAGAGGTATTCTCATGCGAACCTCTCCCTTTGGTTTGTTTGCGGTGCCATTAAAGCCATATATCTTGTATGTAGGGGATCAAATCCTCATCTTTTCCTCCCATCGTCTTGTAAGTATGGTAGAAGAGAATATTCACCGAACTTCCGGTGTCGATTAAGATTCGGTTGATCGCTCCAGAAAGAAATGGTCTTCAAACTGCCACTTTTCTAATCATGTCGTTCTCGCCAGGCTCATTATTTCTTTATCATTAGCATCTCTCGCAAAGACTCTCACACGTTGTCATGAAAATCTTCGATTGTGCGATAGGAGTGGACGATAGAGTTGCAATTCAAGTTTTTAGCTTTTGTTCGACCTCTATCACAAATGTTTCCTTTCCTTTCGCCGACACTGTTCTGTGCATTTCTGGTGGTGGTGGTAATGTCTGGCCTTTTTCTTCCCCCTTTAGAAAGTGATTCAGCTTCCCTTGATCAATCATCCTGAGAATAATTCTCTTTACGTTTCTGCTGTCGTTTGTTTGATGTCCATGGAAGCGATGGTAACAACAAAACTCATGACTTCTGCCCGGTGGTGGTTCCATCCCCGCGTTCCAAGGTCTGGTACATCTTCCATCACAAGTATAGCTTCCCAGGATCTTTTCCACACTAGCATTCAGTGGAGGCATCTTAATTGGTTCCCATACTATTTTGCGACTTCTCTCCCTCCATGGTTATATTGCCTTCGTCCACCGTAAGTTTCTTGCACATGATCTAGCCTCTGAATCTTATTATTGCTGTTACGGTTGTAATAGTTCCTTTCTTGTTCAAACTCCTCCTGGTCATGGCTTCCCATGGCTACTATCTTCCGCCTGTCCCTCATGACCTTCCACGATCACTGTCTTGCGAAGTGCTCGCCACACTGTATTTATGAATTGAGGTAACAAGCTTGCGTTCGCAAGCATTCGAGTTTGTGTTCGCGACCGGATAAGAATTCATTTCATTCTCTTCTTTCTTCTAAGGCGATATATTCTTCCCCTTAACTCTCGCAGTTCTGCCATCGTGATTGTATTTTTGACTCTAAAAATTTGAATGTATAACAAGTTAGTCGCGAAGAGCATTCACAAATGAGAGAATGAGATATCTTTCCTCAACCCGTCCTGCCATTTCGCTACACATGGTTCTCCATCTTATTGTCAAAAGCTCTCGCCAACCCTTTGTTTCAACCCGAATACATCTTCATTTGTTACTTATGTATGCTCAGGGAATGTGGCTTGTAAATGATTGAATGACGTGATTGTGTTCCTTGGTAGACTCTCAAACCATTTTAGTGCTTCTCCAATTAGGCTTGATGCGAAATATTTGCAAGATAGCATCATGATTCTCCCACTGCAGCATACACTCATATAGGCCTTGATATGTTGTACTGCGCAGTTGTTCCATCGAAGATGTTTGTTAATGCAGAAGATTGCACTTAGGAGGTATTCCTCCCATCTGCATTTCTAGCGTGAAGGGATTCTTCGCAGCTTCTGCGTAATGGCTTCATCCAATTGTTTCCTTCCTCCTTCCCCTTCTATTGTTCAAAGAATCCTCTCATTTCACCAGAAAATTTGTTCATTTGCCTCTTAATTTGATTCTACCGGGTCTTTTTAGCTCTCTTCTCTCCTTCTTCGCTCATGCCTGTTTTGACCTTCTTGCTCGTTATTTTCTTCTCTCCTTTCCTTCGCGATGCTCTTCTTCGTTTCTTTCCACTCAATTCGCACGCCATTATATCGGTTGTTCTCTCTTCTTGTCTGTCTCTCGGCTCTCATCTGCAATATTCTTCATTAATATTTCAATTCCCTTTCTTCTTTCGCGGTTGTCATTTGTTGCTTCTTCCATCTCTTGGTTTTCCATTTCTGCTCTTATCCTTTCTCTCTCGAGCTAGTTCAATAATCCTCGATTTCTCGGTTTCTTCTCAATTCTTCTCTCCCGTGCAAGATTATTCTCCTTCGTGGTCATTCGGTTCTTGGAGTTGCATGTTTCCTTGATTTTCCCTATTCCGCTCATTTTGAAGATTTTCGGTTGAGGAATATAACGATCTTCTATTTCCCCTCTTCTCTCGCCATGCTCATACTCGGATTTTGTGTTTCTTCCTCGGTATTTCGTTGGTAAAACTCTCCTTCTTTCTTCCCTATTCGATCTTGAACTTGATCTCACGCTAGATCTCCTCAACCTCATATTTTCCATCCTCAATTCATGATTCTGTCTTGTCAAGTTTGCTCGTTCTTACGCACTCTAACTAGTGTATTGTTTGTCTCAATCTTTCTAATGCTGCGATTTCTTCGTTTTCTCCATTCATTCCTTGCTCTCCTTGTCCATTGTTCACCAACTGCTGCTCCTCTTCTCTCTCGTCTTCAGAATCAGACCTCCAAGTATGTACACTTACTCTATCATAATCCACAGCCGCGTTTGCTACTGGGGAGATTGGTGGTTGGTTTTGATCTTCTCCATCGTTTCTCATATTCATCCTTGACGATTCTCCTGTTTCATTCCTCCTTTCTCCAACCAAGTCTCCCACTTCTTCTTACAATCGTTGGTTGCCCTTGTACATTTCTTCTTCTAGCCATTTTTCTTTTCCAATGAATTCTTGAGTACCTTCTCCAAATCTTTTCTCTGTTAATCCAAATTCCTTCCAATTTCTACATCAATCTCTGCTCAGTCCCTGTTTCTAGCGCATATGTAGTAGCGGGATTTCCCACACTACACCCCTTACTCGATTTTGCTTAATTAATCCATTGAAAGATGAAAGATCAAGAATATTTATTGATTGAATTCATGAAGTGTTTTACACAGGAAAATAGAATTACACTTAGAAGTTAAAACACTCTCAAACTTTCTCTCTCCTAATGACTTGCCCAACAATTCCAAAGAGATCTCTCCTCTTACAGACTCATTTAGCCCTTTATATAGGGTAATACATAGTGGATGACAGCTAAGCTCCCCTTTATTTTCGGGAATGTCTCGCGAAGTGTCGCAGTGCACAAACATTCACTCTCGTGACACTTCTTAACCTCGCCAGGTCTCACGTCTTCTTTATGTTTTGCACGTCGTTATTCATTGATTTTAGCTCCCTGCGACTCCCTCGCGACGCCGTCGTTCATTAATCCCGCGAGCCTTGTACGTTGCGATATTATGATCCTACAAGTGGATTATGGATCTTGAGGTAGGCGAGACTTGTCATCAAAAGAGGTGGGAATCGATAACGAACTCTCTTGTATTCATTATTATTTTACAAATCTATCTTTTGTGAAATCCATGCATATCTTTTTTACTATATGATAGTGTATGCATGTATTATCTGTGTGTAATACAAACTAGTTTTCTTTTACATTTTGGGATGGGCTTGGATCTTTAGAAATAACTAATATATGTGTTTTGGGAGTATTTACTTATTTTCAAAAGTGATTCTTTCCATTGACTGGAAAGTGGTTACAAACTTTACTTGTTATTAGCATGTAAGGAAACCTTTTCCTTTTGATTGGTGTGAGATGTGTGACCCTAAATGTTATACCTATTTTATGCAAACCTAGATAGGCCTCGTTGGGTTGAATATTATATAGGTCAGTTTTAATTTGGCCATTATATTTTCCCTAGTTCTGTACGGGGGCAATGCATGTCTCATACGTGGATGTTTATTGTTTCTTTTAAATTACTTTCAAAAGCTATTATATTATGTTTTGGTGTTTAGAGAGAATGATGTTGAGAATCTTATATAAGATTGTTGGATTTACGTGGGGATGGTAAAGGGGGCTCTCCATTGTGTAAGCACTTCGATCGGATATAATGTTGTTACCATTAGATGTCTTTGGATACTTGCAATGTAGAGTGCACGTAGAATAAGGTACTGGTAAGGTACATATCGTTTATGACTTGATGACGGAAACCTCATGGGCGCTTTAATGATCATTGAAGAATCCGCAACAGTCATGCCTTGATACTCCGAAGGAAGACGTCGCTCAACTATTATTTATGTTGTGAATGTGTGCCGGTTTAATGGTTGGTAGAATTTTATATTTCAGTACAACTTGTTATTTTAATATGCTTTATCTGTTTTTCCTTGATTTATCGGTTTTCTACAAAACCTGCATTATCTTTAAATCATTCTAGTGATTACTTGAAAGTTAGTTGTTATTTCTGCTGGGCACCCTTCGGGATGATGTGCTCAGTCAATTCCCACTTTCAGTTTCAGAGACAGATTCAAGATGTGCACGTGGCGATAAAGGCTTCGAAGAGTTGGTTTCGTTAGTTGTTTAGCTTCCGCTATATTATGTTGTGTTTATATTCTATTTGTAAACCAACTCACTATTGAATACGTATCACTTGAGAGGAGTTCTTTTATTTATTTCAGAGAGGGTTTATATTCGGGTTAATCTTTGTTTAGAACTTCTTTCTTAATATTTAATTATATGTTTTAGATCGTTAGTGCCTCATTTTATAGTTCATCTCTTGGATTAGTCAGCTGCTAGCTTAGGGGGCGCTACAGTGCGCATAGCTCCTACCAACTCCCTGAAAATGGTCGGTCACGCTCCTTTTAAGACGTTCAACTCGCGACTAATTTGGACGAACTCTAAAACAACGATGCTTCCTGCACATCGAATGTTTTTCAGCAGTTTGTTTAAAAGCGATGTTTCGTCTGCATCAATCATAAACGATGCTTTAAAAATATTTGACCTAAAGGCACTATGTGCTGCTTTTAGCGGCGAGTCTCATGACTTGACCTATTTACTCGAGACATCAAACACGTCACAAACTGGGGGATGCTCACTGGGGTATTGGTCTGGCGGTTTACATCGTGCGACGTGCAACACGCCCATAATGAGAAAGTGTCAGGAAAAGGAGGACGGTTAACAGCAATAAGAGAGTAGTGGGTGAAAGGGTGATCGGTCTTCCCTCATAATGGAAATGTGATGATCACCACCTTTCGCACAACCCCACTTCTCCACTACTTAACTGCCTCCACTTCCTACGAGATCAGGGTGTGCTCAATGACTTGTATAAATAGGTTTTCAACCTATTTCAACAAGAGAACACAAGTGTTATCAACAAAAGTATCCAGAAACCATATTCTATACAAGTCATAAAACAGCCACACCTTCATAATTCAACATTCAGATCTCAAATCCTAGTTACTCAGCTCCAGCAGTATTCTTGTTTTGATAATATCTAGCATAACTGAAGTTCTCAATAGATATTTGATACCAGATATCCTAGCAGAACATGCGTTCTCTTTAGGACTAAATCTAGTATATATCTTCTTAATGATTCACAACAACTTCTTCTTCAAATCTTCAAAGTCTTCAATCTTCGATTTAATCTTCAAAGTAACAACCTGCAAAAACAAACTTGATTCCTTATTGATTTGTCGCACAGAGCGGAGTCTGTTAGCAATGGCAAATTAATGAATCTATCTTACGGATCTAATCCGTGGAAACGTTAAATCTTTGATCTAGTTTGAGTGAGCCTTATATCAGAAGAGAAGGTTCTCAAGATTAAACAAACTAGGTGCAATCAAAGATTTAACAACCGTTAGTCAATCAAATCAATAATCGAAAACAAAAGATAAACCGCAATTATCTAGTTTCCCACCAACGGTACTAATAGAGCTTCTCAATCCCAAAGAAGTCTTTAAACTGAGCGGTCGTAAGAGATTTCGCCTAATTAAGTTACTCTCCTCTCCTCCTGATAGGCGGCTTCACTGATGTCAGCTTCAACTGAGATAGTTTTGCTGTCTCGAGGATTAGTTTGCTCGAAATGCAAACTTTCATATTTATAGACCAAGGAAGTTTGGACACCAAGGAATTTCCAAAACCGAAAATATTCTCAAGATATGCAATATATTCCAGATTCGGTTTCCATAATTCCTGGAAATGCTTTGTCCAAATATTGACCGAAAATCTCTTAGAAAATCTCCAACTAGTAAATGCACATTACTAATTTTTATTTTCCAAAATAAAATTAAAAACTTTAAATAAAAGATTCTCAATTTATTTTATTTGATCCGGGATTTTCTTCCTTTAGCTATTAAGGAATAACTTTGAACAATTAAAGATTAGCGTTACTGCACATGTTCAAAGTATGTCGACATCCTTACTTTGTAAGTCCTCTTTCATACTTGCAACCTTGAAACCGATTTGCCACACTTCCAAACAAGTTTAGAATTGGTTCATCTGACTTTCAAGATCTACGTGATTGATCAAGAACACTCAATCACCAAACCTGGGTTTCACGGTTCTACCAAAACAAGTTTCGGTTCTACCTCCATGTGAGTACTTTGCATAGTCACGCTAGTTACCAAAATTCGGTTGACTGGGTACTAGGATCGGTTCCCCACATATATATGGTATCTAACTTGTACTTGTTGCACATGTCCATAGGATCGGTTCCCCTTTGCCTAAAAACGTGTTGCACATGTCCATAGGATCGGTTACCCTTTCTGCTCAAAACTTGTTGCACCTCATACAAGGATCGATTCCCCTTTGTGATAGGTTGCACCTCTTATTAGGATCGGTTCCCCTTTACCCAGAGTCGGTCATACCAATAACACTGAATCGATCATACCATCTCAGGTGATTACTTAAGATCGGTTTCACTAATAAAAGTCATACCAATACAAAAGTCAGGCCTTTGTGAATAGTTTTACCAAGAACATAAACAAGTCATGAGCGGTTATACTAATCACACATATTGATAGTTCAAAAGATATGCAATGAATAACAATACCAATAATGCCTGGAGATTTCTCTTTCGATTCAAAAAACAAGTTCATGAATTTACTTCCTTAAAACAAATGTAAAACATTGTTTCCTAAGATGAAATCTTCACCTTATACCCATACATAATCACAATAGCATTCAAATGATTATGTCGATATCTTATATACAAAGTTTAATGGTTAAGCAATAAACCTCGTATTGTATTCCTTAATACTATGTCTAACTAGAGTATAATCATTCATGCTTCGCAGTTTTGTTTTCAATCTAAAAGATTTGAAAGACACAAGATAGATATGGAACAAGTCAAGTCATAGTTACTAACCTCAAGCTGAAGGATGATGTCTTTGTTGTCCTCAATCCATCTTCAGATCTTTGTGAGTAACTAGAGCACAATACTTTTATCATTTCTAGTCTAACCTATCGAAGTTGACTGTAGTTTACATATTAAGCGACTCGAGTTTTGGAACTAAATATGACAACCAATCTTGACATACCAACGCTTGGTGGGTTCAACCGACCAGTGCTCTAACAATCTCCCCCTTTCTCAATTTAGTGACAAAACTCTATTACATATGGAGATAAACGAATTACAAAAATAACTCATACTAATCTGCATGTATTCAAAAATTAATGTCGATGTTGACATTATGATAACAAAGCTATACTACTCTCTTAAAAGTAAGATAGGTAGATTTTCAATCCGCACGTCTTTTTTAATTCCTTTGTAGTTAAGATAACCACAAGTATCAATATGATATGTTACTCCCCCTTAGTCTATGTTTTACTCTTTTCGTTAGATATAACGTTTAAGCACCATTGTCCTTTCCTTAGTGATACCAATCAATATCAATCAATATCAATATCACTTGTTTACTTCCATATATTTCTCCCCCTTTTTGTCACAAAATGACAAAGGTACGAGCAAATAAAGGACAAACCGAAAGGATCTTACAAATCTCAAAATAGACTTGCAAACCTATAAGAGTTAAGCACGAGGGTTCCACACACCATTTTTGATAACCAATATCAAAACCGAAACTACAAAGTAATTTTATTTTGATATGTTATCAAGGAAACAATTGCCCGAAGAAATTTTCCCTAATAGTTTAGCAAACCAAAAATTGACTAAGCACCTTAGTTCCTTTGCTAAACCGATTGTACAAATACAATCGCTTGTTCGATAAGACCAAAATAAAGATCAGAATTAACTTTATTTTTCTCATCAGGTTCTAATTATTCGAATCAATAACTTAGACCTTTCACTTTAAACAAGACAAGTACTAGGTTAGTTAACGAGCATTTCTTGTTAAGGTATTCGATTAGACTTGAATAACCGAATCCTACACTTTGATAAGTCTAACTAAGATCAGAATTAACTTAGCTTCTCTTATCTGGAATCGAATTGGACTAAACAATTCATCCCAAAAACCTTTTGTTAAGCCATAAACAATTCATACAAACCAAATAAATCAAATTGCATAATTATTTATCTCAACCGGAAGCAATTGAAACAACATAGACATTAAAGTACCGCAATTTCACTGTAATTTCGTAAGCCTAAACAATTGATACCAAACAATAAAGCAAGATAACAATATTTTTCCTTAACCGGAAACAATTGAATCACACACACATCCATACACAAATAATGGAATAATTGCATCAATTGTACCGAAATTTTGTTAAGCAAAAGCAATAAATATACGCAATAAAAATCAGGCTTTTCTTAAACAGGAAAAAGATTAGCTAACAAAGTCGTTACCTCAAATTTCGCATCCTCTTCGCCTCAATGTTTTTTCATCCTTTCGCAAAGACATAAGAACAACAAAAGCAGCCTTTACCAGAGAAAGGTTGAAGTGGTTTTAACTATTATGTACCAATAGTAATAAGCTAATACCAAAAACTCATATGTATACTATATACACAACTTATGAGAAATAAATTGATAATAGTATAATCGTGACTCACATATGGGATTAATTGTCATCATCCTTTTATGATTATTTGATTAAGCAACCCAAAAGGTTAGATATGAAATTCGCTAAATCAAAAGTCACAAAATCATAAAAACGTAACCGATATGAGACCTAATTATCTCATATAACGATGACAACATGGAGCTACATTCATTTGATCAAAAACGTTTAGCATAATATTCTGAATGTCATGAGTATTGAAACTTAGGGATAATTGGAGTTTGGTACTCAGGTTTAGACCAACACTAGGCTTTGGTTTAACATTTGTCCAACGTTAGGGCTTGGTTACTGGACCAGACGTTGACCCGAATTGACTTTCCATGACCTAACTTTAATTAATTTTGTAAAATAAAAATCTATAAAATACAGTGATTACAACTCTAGCCCTGAGGTGGGTCTAAGATCCAACGGTTAAAAAGAAAATCAATTAATCTACGGCTCAGATACAAAATACCAATAACCTTAATACTTAACTCTCTTTTTTCTCCGCCCTCATGTTTGTCTTCTTCCCTGAATATTATCAAGAACACAACTGCCGAAAATTCCATTAACTTCTTCCCCGATTCTTCAGTCACAAAGCCATTGGATTGGTTACTCTCCCAAATCAATACCTTATTTTCTTTTCTGGTATTGATTAAGTTGGAGTGATGTTACATTGGTGGCGGATATGGCGATGCTAAGAGAGAAAAGATATGGAATCGTAATGGCGCTGCTGCTGATGAATATCTATTCTTTAGCAAGTGATGATAAAAAGTTGACGAAGAACAAGAATCTGTTGATGGGTTTAATGCATAAGATGATATCGAGAAGTAATAAAGAAGTGGGTGTTTGATGATTTGAGAGAAGGGGATCTGAGATGTTGATGTTCACGGGTTCAGGCGAGATGGTTCGAAGGTTTGTTCAGAACCAATGAAGAAATTGGTAGTTGGGGTTTGAGTTAATTTTGAATTTGGCAGTAAGACGGTTTGATTTCGAATTGATGGTGAAATTAGGGTTTT